>JANVCC010000106.1:6194708-6706483 GCA_025345505.1 Todiramphus chloris collaris | reverse complement strand
TTTTTTTTTTAATTTATATTATCATTTTTCCGCTGAGCAGCAGCGGCGGCAGCAGCAGCAATATGGCTGGTGATGGGTTTTTTGGGGGGCGCTGGCGGCGGGAGGAGCTCTCGGAAGCCCCTGCGCGCCCGGCTCGCTGTTAGCTATGGCAAATGGCAGCGGCGGCGGCGGCTCCTACCCGGGCGGCAGCGGCGGCGGCGTTAGAATGAGTAACAATATCAACGCCAACAATCTCAACACAGACTCGTCCTCCTCCCCCGTCAATGTGCCCAAGATGGATGCGCTCATCATCCCGGTGACCATGGAGGTGCCCTGCGATAGCCGCGGACAACGCATGTGGTGGGCTTTCCTCGCTTCGTCCATGGTCACTTTCTTTGGGGGACTGTTTATCATCCTGCTGTGGAGGACCCTCAAGTACCTGTGGACTGTCTGCTGCCACTGTGGGGTCAAAAACAAGGTAACTCCCCCTCTCCTTCCCCCCCCTGGTGCCAGTGCTGGTTTGGTGCGGTGGTGGCGGTGAGGAGGAGTAGTAGAAGCCCAGCCTCGTACACCAGGACACCTGGGCGAGGTGGCACTGGAAAAGATGCTGTGGGGCTCTTGGATGGCAGTGTGCTGTCTGCTGTTGTGGTAGGGTCACCACGGGCTGGAGGGAGCTGCAATGTGGGGAGCGTGGCTGGAAGGGTGAGGTGTTGAGTGCAGTCCTTAGACACGTCCCCCTGTCTCCCCCTCTCCGTCCTGCTCCACACAAGGACACACTCGTTGTCATCTGGTGACATGAAAGTTACACCTGGTGTCAGCTAACCCTCTCAGTGAGGCACATGCTGGCATGGTGGGATGGTGTGGTTCAGAAGTTGACACGCACCCCGGGACTGCATATGATGGTGGGGTGGGAGTCTGTATTTGCCGATCTAAACTCTCAGTTCTCTTGTGGAATGAGAAACTTTGGCAAAATTTAAAAGATAAACTTCTCACTCATCTTTTTAAAGCTAGTTCCAATCCCTGAGAATCTTTGGTGCTTCCATCTGCTAAATTAAATAAATGTACTGAAAGTATTTAGCGCACCCATAGGTTAAAAGCATACTGATCTAGTGTATTACTAAAGTGCAAAATCTTGGAGGCAACCTCTCTGCCCCTTTGATTTTTTGCATATTACCAGCTGGAAGAAAGTGTGGTATGTGAAGTAAGGTTTGTTCCTGGTTTGAACAGTCTGTTTTCAAACCAAAGCTACAGACTTCCTCAGGTCTGGGTTTTCATTTTTGTTTAAGGCAAATGGGATAGAAAGTGTTAAGACTCTGTATTTGTGAAAGTGGATTTTGACAGACCCCAAAATAGAGCAGCAGCTGGAGTTTCTCCCCTTCCCTTTTCACATTTTTTGAATTACAAATGGAATAATATCTGCTTCAGTTATTCCTGGCACAGAGACACCCACAAAAACACACACACCTTTTAATATATGGTTGCTAGGTTTCTGGCTTGCTTTGACGTACAGTGAGCTGTCTTCTCCTTTCTCCTGTCCCCTCCTTCCTGAACACACTTGATCCAATGTATAACCCAGCCGTATGAAGGATCTAACACTTTGAGGAAATGAGAAACAGAGTTAGAGCGTGAGAAGTTACAGTACTTGTTTGTATATTTGAGTTTCTTGAGGTAAGCATCCAGTTTGGATTGTCTAAAGGAACCTCCATGTTCCAGCTGGAAGTAGAACGGTTACAGTGAACTTGGTGTATCTGTTGAAGAAGTGATTGCCAGAGATAAGTGATAAATAAAAGCTTTTAACTTAGCTTCAGGAAATCTACCAGGCAGTATCACTTCTCTGTAGACATTTTTTTATTTCATTCAAAACCAAACCTGAACTTTCCAGGTGTGATGACAAAGCTCAAATGAATTTGTGATAATGTCTTGTAAAATACCATTTCCTACAACAGTAATAGGCGATTTTAAAAAATGTCTGGCTAGTTAAGATTTACCTTCATTTTCTTCTGTCTTGTCTGTAGCATTTTCCTCTCCACATCATGAGGCAAATCTGCAAGGGCTGTCAGGATCTTGATAAAAAAGAAAATCCTACAGGTTATCACTGTGTGCTTCTTTCCTTAAGAGAGCGAAAAGTTAGAGACTTCTACACAGACTTATTGTGCTTAGTGTCTTGGCGGGTATTGTTGCTCTGATAGTCCATTGTTGGGACATGGTTAAAACAGATTATTATTTTTTTAACCAGTACGGAAAGGCTTATCCAAATTGTTTCTAAAACTCTCTTAGTCTAAATGTATCAGTTTACCAAATAACAAGTCGAGAGGTTCCAACACATCCAGTGTAAACAAGTTGACATACTGCTATGTCAGGTCTTAAGAGTTTAGTTTATTTCATGTTTCAGACGTGAAGTAGCTGTGTCCGTGAATAGCATTCCCTGGGGCAGGAGGATAAAAGACTCTGCAGGTAGGGGGAGATGCAAGTCTCTTTTTAGATTGTATTTGTTCCACTTGTAAGGGTTTTCAAGTCTCTGGTGAAGAAGAACTTTCAAGAGCTGATGCTGCATTCCTTACATGATAAAAACGAGGAACTGGAGGCAATTCTGTATGTGTAAGGAGGAACTAGGTATTGCAATCCACTTTTTTAATATTTAGGATATAAAGGCTAACTAAAGTCACAACTGGAAGTGTCTCCAACTTTGCTGTTACCAAACACATACTTTGTGCTGCATAGTAACTTGGGAAAGTCTACCGAGGCTGCAGGTGAAAGATGTGACTGCCTATATATGCTATGTCAACTATACTGGACCTGCAGAAGCAGTTTTGCAAGAAGTAGCTCCGCCTGCTGCAGGACTGAAGAAGTTTTCTTCATGTTAGAACCCTTCCTTCCCTATACTGCCTCTTCTGCTACTCCACAGGTTGCAGCAGAGTTGTGTTATCCAACACTGTCTCGCTACCTACATAAAGAGTGGTCCCAGTGAATGAGCTAAAATAAATCTTTCTCATGTCTACTTTCCGCGGCTTCTTATTGAATAATTCACATGTACGTGTGAATAATTCACAGAGTTACTGTGCTTACGCCTTTGTCTATAGATGTTATTGCAAGGAACTCCAGAAGTTTCATGTTTTTCCATGCTATTTTCTAAGGACAACACTGTGTTCCTCAGATTTGTCAGTGATTGTCAACTAATTTTGGGATATAACACTTTTTAATGGCTGCATAGAAGTATTTAGAATTTTCCAACCCCCCTCCTTAGCTCACTGAATTTAAGGTTTAATTTTAAAAACATGATACAAAGAGTTTAACACTTTGTGGCATAAAATTTCACTACAGGTTTTGTTTTTCTTTTCGTGGAGATGAGAAAGTCCATTACACTTGAGATGTAATTATTCCAAAATTAGCTGCAGTCATATTGCAGTGACTTAACAAATGCTGTTTTTCTTCCTCATTGTTTACATCTACGTTTTTAGGAGTGCTTAGATACTGCTAAAGAACTTGTCTTCTCTTTGCTTTTTCTTTGTCCCTTGACCAACTCATTCCCATTTGTGTATGAGATGTAGAATGTGAAATTGAAATTCAGTGGGCTGGACTCTGACACCATTAGTTGCTCTTGTTCCTGGAAATAACAGAAAAATAAAATAAATATCCATGGTGAAGTATACAGTGCACATAGTGCCTAAATGCATACTATAAAATCTGTATTTCTTTTGATTATATGGATCTGCTAGTGCCTTTTCTAACATTTTCTACTGACATTATCTGATGGAATGTTACTCTGATACTACTTCAAAGAAACTCTCAACGAGAAGGAGCAGTGGAATGAGAGAGAACAAGTTTGGGTCATATGCAACTCCTGAATGTGGCCAGTGCAGAATTAAGTGGAATTTGTACCCTTTCACAGAATGTGTTTCTGGATCCTATGTCACTTCTCCTTGGTTCCCCTAAGAGTGGTGGCCCTTATGTACCTTTTGCCTTCAGGGCTCTAGCAGGTAGAATGTATCTTTTATTGCTGTGCTCTCGTTGGAATGATTTCAGTGTTTTGAACTAGAGTTTTTACTCCCCATCATGCAGGACTTGTATGTATATAAAATGAAATTACGTTATGTTTATAATAGCAGTTGCTACTTGAAATTACAAGCCAGATTAGTCTTCTTTGGTATTAGTCTACATGTTCTGGACATTTAATAAATTACACAGTGCTAGATTGGGTCAGTAGAAATGAATCAACATTCTCATTTGTTTGAATAGAAAAAATCAGTTTTTACTGGAAGTACAATATTTGCACAAGTCTTTTTTTTTAAAAGTTAAGAATTCTCACCCAGATCTCTAAGGCCTGAGAAATTTTTTAAGTGGAAAAATTTAATTTTCTCTAAAAGAAGAAGCATTTCTATCAAACTAGCTCTCTTAGAGCTAGGTTTGTTGATTTTCTAGCAGTACCTGCATAAATGTCCTCTCCAAATAAAATCAAAAAAGCAAACTCAAAACAAGGCACTATATACTGAGATTACATTAGAGGGTGTGTGTGGAGAGATAACACAAGATATCCCTTCGTTTAAATCTGTATGTGAAAACCTCACCTTGACTCTCTCGAAGATGTACTGAGCAGAAACATGTGAACAACTGGAAGGCTCAAGGGATTAGTAGTGGACTGTAATGCGTTGCACTCGTCAGTCATATACGCAGCCTGGCTGAAGGGGCTGCATTGTTCCTGTCTCATGGCTATCAGGTGGTCTGTGTGTAATTACTCCATGAGCATCCCACCAGACGGGTTGCCAGTTGCGAGATGGACGTAGTGGAGAGGTCAAGGACTGAAGAACAGGTACTCACAGTTCTTTACAAGATGGTGTTTCTACAAGAGAATAAAGGCGCTGGTATGTAGAGGTGTGTGTGATTGTTTTTCACGCTGTGAAAAGGAAAACACTTTCAGCTCTTTGGAGCTCATAATGGATTTCACATTTTATAAACACATGCTAAAATTGGTTATGCATGCAGAAAATACATGGGCAAGGTTTTAAGCTGTAAACCAAGCAATCTCAACCAAAATGTTTTCTTGATGCAGCATTGTACTTATGTTCAAGGCTTTGCAACACATACATCTAAGGAGAAAATCTGTGCTCAGGAAGAATTTGGAACTCTTACACGTTTGCAAACCTTTCAGTGCTGGTTGGAAATCATTAGATTTCATGATTTTTTCCAGTTTAGCTCAATAGAAGAAACGCCTGGTATGGGGAACAAAGACCTTTTAAGTAACAATGATCTATGTACGCAGGTTTTATGCAGTGGGATTTCTGAATGCAGAATGAGGGCAGTTTACAGCCCCAGAGGTAGAAACACTGAAAATTTAGGGAGTGCTAGTCCTAAATATAATCTATGCAGGGTCAGGATCTAATGTTTATAATTGAAAAAAAGGATGCTTGTCCATGGACTGTACTATGGTAAGAAGGTGGATTGTGAATCTTAGTCTCCTTCCTGGGACAAATCCTAAAAAGAAGCAGTAATCTGTAGTGAAGCAGGAAAAATATGGAGCAATGCGCAGTGTTACTTAAGAAATTGGCTCTGCTATTCTGTGGAACCCAACTCAGACTGACAAAAGTTTATGTGGATTTCAGGTTTGGCTGATAATAATTCCTTGGCAAGCTCAGCCTGGAGTTCAGTGTCAGTGAGGCATTCTGTAAGGAGCAAATTTGTGAGTCCATCTGTGAGATTGTAGGGCAGCAGTTCCAGAGAACCTAATAAGATACAACCATAAAATAACTCTACATGAAATCAGGGGATGGGGTATCCTTTCAGTTCTATTAGACATACCTAGTCACAGTGGATAAAATTATGTATTTTATGTGGATGAAAATTACTGACTAGTCAGAAGTCTGAGGACACAGTGAGTACAGCTTGTGGAGGTTTTCTAAGGGAAAGATTGCTGAAACATTATGTGTGGGTGTTAATGGTTAAAAAATATTTTTTTTCCACCATTTATAATTTCAGTGATAAAAGGAAAGAGACTACACTTTAAAAAGCTATAACAAAATGCTGTGTTTCTGTCATGACTTCATATGCTACATGGTTGAAGGCTTGGAATCATAGATTCACAGAATATTTCAAGTTTTAAGTGACTCTTAAGGGTCATCAAGTCCCAGCTCTCTGCTCCTCCTCACAGGACTACAGTCCCTGACTCTTCCACCCAGCTGGCAAAGTGAGTGCAAAACTGTTAGAACACAGGACTAGACTGGCATTTATGCCAACTTGACACAGGGCTAAATACACAAATTCTGGATTAGACCCGCATGGTTTATAATCATGAGCACTTTGTCTATGGCACATAGTTTAGCTTGGGTTGAAGTTTGTTAGCACATTTACCAATAATATAGCTGGATGAATAAAATGAGGAAGAAAGATACCTATCCTCTATGCCTGTCAGAGCTGTATTGGTCAGGAATGGGCCCATTTTGAATCCTGATGGTATTTATAGCCTGAGAGTACATTGGGTTTGCATCTTGAGAGGAACGCTTTATTCCCATATATAGTATGCGTGGCTCTGTTTAAATGAATGTGCTGCCACTGAAATGTGTTGAATTCAGTTTGCATTGAGATGATATATTGCATGTATTTGACTTTTTGAGAGTTATAGAAACAGGGAGTGTTATCCAAAGCCTGTTGAAGTAGAGGGAGGCAGCTCTAATAACTTCAATGGTTTTGGACTCGGGCCTAGATGTTCACAGTGTTCTAGATGAATCAGGGTTTTCTTTTCTTAAGTGATTCTTATGTTAACATTCTAAGCTTTTAAAAGCTTTTTTCTTTTATCGTTGCAAGGTGTGTTTACTTGGCTTGGGGCCATTATGTCTGGGATTTCAACATTAGAAACATAATATTTAAAAATCACACAAGGTATGTTTCCATTTCAGTCAAGACTTACACCTTCTGCCAGGCCCCCTTTGGAAATAAAAATCGGAGTGCTTGAACTGCTGATAATATCCTATCATGGCACCTCTCCTCCAAGCTGATGTGCAACGGTAAATACTGTCTGTTTTTTTCAGAACCGCAGTAAGTACACATTAAGCGGAACTGGCAAAGGTCCCTTGCTCCATGGATCACTTTGCAGGACAGAGACACGTGTGCAGGTGCAGCCCTGAGCCCTGGAAATCCCTTTGCATGTCTGTACCTTCACTACCTAATTTACATATCCAAACTGTTAACATATAGGTTCTCCTCCCCCTCTACTCTGCCCTAGTGAGGCCGTGCCTGGAATATTGTGTTCAGTTCTGGGCCTCTCAGTTCAAGAAGGACAGAAAACTGCTTGAAAGAGTCTAGCGCAGAGCCACAGGGATGATTAAGGGAGTGGAACATCTCTCTATGAGGAAAGGCTGAGGGAGCTGGGGCTCTTCAGCTTGGAGGAGACTAAGGGGTGACCTCATTAATATAAATATGTAAAGGACGAGTGTCAGGAGGATGGAACCAGGCTCTTCTCTGTTACGTCCAATGATAGGACAAGGGGCAGCAGATGCAAGCTGGAGCATAAGAAGTTCTGCAGAAACATAAGAAAAAACTTTTTCACGGTGAGAGTGACGGAGCACTGGAACAGGCTGCCCAGAGAGGTTGTGGAGTCTCCATCCCCAGTGACATTTAAAACCCACCTGGTCGCGTTCCTGTGTGACCTGCTCTAGGTGATCCTGCTCTAGCAGGAGGGTTGGACTAGGTGATCTTTCAAGGTCCCTTCCAACCCTTAACATTTTGTAATTCTGTGATAGTGGAGAAGAAGACATTAAATCTCATCACCAGGCCAGAAGAGTGTTGAGAAGGACTGTACCATCATCAACAATTGCAGCGTAACACAACAAATGGGACAGAATTTGAGTGGCTTGTCACTATAGCTGTTAGATATAGGTCTACTGTGTTGCATTTTTATTGCTTTTTGTATACTGAGGAAGACATTTATAAAAAAGTTCTATTCCCCTTTGTCCAAGGAAATGCTAACTAAATATTTAGCATTTTCTTTCTTGTTATATTTATTTCATTTTTCACAATGGCTTTTACATTTTTATGTAATGGTTTAGCTCTTATTTGTTAAATTAAAAAGCTGACTCACTTTATATTTGCTATTAGCACTACTGGTGTTAATTTTCTGTTTTAAGTGTAGGAGTAACATTATTACAGATAGGTCCTTTTCAAAAAATATTGCAAATGATGACCTTAATATTATAAAAATAAAGTGAAATATATTAGAGTGATTCTTCGTTTAAGCATCTTGTAATTTTATCTGGTATGAACTCTGTTAAAACTCCTTTTAGTTGTGATTATTCACAGGTATTCTGCTGGACTGAAATTACTAAAAATAGGTTACTAACTTCTTTGACCTATAATGGTCATAGTTGGTGTAGATCACTTCAGATGCTTTCAGATACGGTGAATCCCTTGGCTACAAGTGAGCTGACATCACTTTTTTTCAAAGTGAGCTTGCTGATCAACAGGCAGATGTTCTGTGGTGTTTTAACATTTTCTAGGTTATTGGGCTATATATAAATATGGTTTCATAAGGAAGCTGATAAACTCTACTTGGGTTTTAAGGACTGAAGAGAAAACCCCTCCTTTTCCCTTTTCCTTTTAGTCACAAGAACAGCCTAGTTAGGAGAAAATATCGCAGGTCTGTCTACATGCAGTGCAAGCATTTTTCCCCCATGAGGGAATTTTTTTAATGCTCTGATTACACACTTCTGATAAGTTGATTTGTTATGTTGGAAGTTTTCTCAGCTTTTTGCATTAGTTTTCTTCTATTCCCAATACATTTATACCCAAAGGCTTCTGCATCAGAAGCAGAGAACTGCTGGTTTTATGTTCGCATTATTTTGATACTGTAAGGTTCTCAGCTATAATGCATACTTGTTTTCTTGCATCCTTCATGGTAATGTTATTTTTCTGCTGTCCGCAGGATACAGTTATAGTCACCATTTGTTATTTTGTGATTTTTTTTAGAGAGGTGTGGAGTGTATGCTTAAGGAATGATGTCTTTGCTTGAGAGAGCATCTGATTTTTGGTTTAAGGCCATACAGAATTTTACCTGACTAAATGCTAGTTGTCCTCCTCTAACTCAGCCTTATATGTGTAAGTTATGGTGTTGTCTTTTCATGAGTCAGAAAAGCAGAATTCGTATTATAGATCTGTTGTTCCTCATAGAAGATGACACTAAAAATTTCACAGTTTTGATATTTGCAAAAATAATTTAGTTGCTTTACTGGAATGTGTCCCTAGCATATAATGAAGTTTTAATTTTCTAAGTGGAAAACGCTGTCCAATGTGTGTAGCTTTTACTCTGCCTGTGTGATTTAAGTAGAAAAAGAACTGATGTTAACTTAAATGATATGTCCTGTAGGAAAACTCTGGTATCTTTGAGTTGCTAACTGAATGATAAGATGCGATTCCAGGAGTGGAAGAAAAAAATCATTTGATTTTTCTGTTTTCCAGTTGATGGCATTATGTTTGTTATTAAGTTATGCATAATTTTTAAAGAAAACTCAGACAGCAGTTGTTCAGGTTAGTATGTGGAACTTACATCAACACACGCAAAACACAGCTGTTTAGACACCAAAATTTGTATCTAAGATCTGAATAAGGAATTTAATTTCAGAGTCAGTGATAATTTTAGGTGGTTTCAGAAAGAGGTATTATTGTTCTTGAAAACTAATTTCCTTATTTAGATCTTTGTCAATGTATGTAACAGCTAAAATACAGGTACCTATTACTACTTTTTAAAAAAATACTGCCATTACACATCATATTCTGGACTTGAATAGGGTTAACTAAGCCCCTGTCTTCTCTTCTCTCTCTATATAAATATATAGGAGAAAGTAGTTATACACTGTTTTAAAGCTCTTTAAAGCAACATTGTCTCTTGCATTAACATCTAATATTCTAAATTAAATTTCTTTTACATAAGAGTACACATCCCCTAATCAAAAATACTTATTTCAAAATGATTGCTCTTAGAAATAACTTTAGTAAAAAATAATTAAAACCAAAAATTTTTAATGTTCATGTTGAAATTCTGGGGTTAATCAAAACATATTATAATTTCTGTGGCTAAACTTCTCCCTTTATTGACTCTCCATGTGATTATTTGTCTTGGGTTTCTATTCTTTAAAGTGAGAAATGCTGATGGCTTAAAGTAAATAGATTTTAATCTTGCCTCTGTGCCATGTATGTACAAAAGTAAAATGTGTCCTTACAATGGAATACAGAAACTGTATTTAGAAACTTTCCTGTCTTGAATGAGACAGGAAGAGGGCTTGAATGAGAGAATGTACATTCATAATTTGTAGAGGTGGAAAATAGTTCAACATCTAGGGTGAAATGTTTACTTATTTTTTTTAAACAAAGTAAACCCAGAATTTTATAGGCTTGTCTGTTTGCTTTTGTTTGTACACAAAGAAATAGAATTAGTTTTGAAATAGCTAACATTTGTTTCTACAATAGTTCAAGGGTGCTGCAGAAAAGACACCAGACTTGAATTGGGTGCAGTAAGAGAGTAAACCTGCTGAGTTACTAATTGTTAAAGTCCTTCACTAATGATCAGCCAGGCTATTGTTGAATCTTGCTGAGAGGTGGGTCTCATCACATAGTTGATTCAAGGGGTGTGGATGAGTGCACTGGAGGGTGAGAATACACCAGGGGAAATTTAGATTAGGTATTAGGAAAAAATTCTTTTCAGAAACGGTTGTAAAGCACTGGGACAGGCTGCCCAGGGAAGTGGTGTCCCTGAAGGTATCGAAAAGATGTGTAGATGTGATGTTGAGGGACATGGTTTAGTGGTGACCTGGCAGTGCTGGGTTTATGGTTGAACTTGATGATCTTGAAGGTCTCTTCCAACTAGAACCATTCTGTGATGACGGTATAGATTTCTAGGCTGTCCTGCACCTACGTGCTCTTGAGATGATAGGGGCATACCAGTTTGGTTTAGAGCATACCTAGTTGTGTGATCATTTCTGTGAAGGTGTCTTAGCCACACTGTGCAGTGTTTACATCTACTTTATGGCTTGGTAGGAACTGAAGATGATGTAAACCATACCTGATTTGACCTGATGCCTGTTTAGGATGTTATATTGCTTACCACTTTTTGAAAAACAAATTAGAGCAAGTTAAGTGTTTTGGGGCAGCAGTATTGTTTATTTTGTCCTCTAAGACTGGACTTACCATCCTGAGGTGATGGTTTGACAGGACTAATAAATCCAAGCTTTGAAGCCTGAAAGGAGATATGCTGTGAGGTAACTGAGTTGTGTTTAGGGTGGGTTGTGAGTGTCAGGTGGTAGCAGATCCTAAACCATTACACGTGGTTTTTGGCATTTTTACTGAGCAGAAGGGATTTGATATGTAAAAGTTGAATAGCGAAAAGTTTAACAGTGAGGTTGTTTCTCTATTAGTATGCTAAGTATCAATTTGAGTATGTCCTTCAGTGAAGATGGTTTTGTTTACATCAACATTTTAGCTGGATGAGGAATACACTTTTGAAAGTAAACTCTAGCTTTTACAGTGTGGTTGAGTGGATTCCCTTCAGGTGAGGCTATGTAGGAAGATGAGCTCCAGAAGCACATGTGATGTGTTCCACTTGTTCATAGGCAGACAGTCCCCACAGCTGGGCTGGGTGAGGCTTGAGAGTATAAATGCTGAAGTACAGAGAAAGGGAGAGCTCTTATGTTTTCTTCCTGTGTTTCATTCTTTGGAAAGATAAAGTTAGCCATATTTTTCTAGAAAATTCAAGCTTTTTGATAAGCTTCTGGCTTTATTTTTATTTTTTAAACTAGTGGACAATGTATCAAAAGCCTCTTAAAATTAAAATTGCTCTTCATGGAGCTCTTTTCTTTTCCTTTTTTTTTAAATGCCACAAGTCTGATTCCAGCATTGAACTTGTACTTGCAGGCTTTCTGTTTGTGTCCTGGCTGTGCTGGCCCTGGCTGGCTGCTGGGGCTGCTGAGCCAGCAGGTTAGCAAAGATACGACTTTGGATATCTTGCTGCCATAAAATGTCACAGGTTTGACAGAAGCACTGATAAATTTCAGTGTAATGATACCAACATTTTTGTTTGTTTTTTTTAAATGTTTTGATAACTTTGACAATTGTATAAAGTCTCTGTGGATAAAGGTGGTATTACATGTTTTGCCTGAGGAGGAAGAAAATGTTTTTGGGACAGGTTGTTTAAAGCAGTTGCAGTCTGAGGCAAGTGGTGATAGGTGTCAGTGCATGAACTGTTTTCAGGGTGCTCTTCTTGTGACTGAGAACTTGAGTTCCTGAGCTTTTATTTTCAAAACATTTATTAGAAGTGGAGAGAAAGGTAACAATAACTTCAATTAAAGGTGAAAGTTCCAGAAAAGTTTCTGGTAGTACAAATAGACTTCTAAAAATTGTATCATGTGTGTATTTATATTCTTACAGCTCAGTTAAAAATGTTTATGAGCAAGAAGTAGAGGAGCCCTTTTAAATGTGGACTTTTTCGTAACTGTATTTCTTGGATTGAATTGCCTTTCCTTGGAACAAATAGTTTTTGTTCTGGGAATGGATTGTTTTCAGCAGTGAATGTAAGACTGTAGTTTCTGTTGGTTTGTAAAATGCTCTTTGAATTTTAAGTAGTACGTAAAACCTATAGACCTTCTGTAACTCCTATGGAAAAATCACAGTGCCCGTGACTTTTAAAATAGATGGTTGTAAAGGTTATAGGTAAATCAGAATGTGCTCTGAGAGCTGATGGAAATGACAGTTCACTTAATCTCAGAACAAATCATGTGTCTGAAGACCATAGCAGTGTTTTGACCATTAATATCTGTGAAAGTAGGGGGTTTTACACCCTTGTAATTAAACTAATGTTGGTTCTTGCATGTTTGCCTTTACATGATCATCTTATTTTGGTATATTTGGGCTCATTTCCAATAATTTAAAAGAATGTTTCTAAATAAAATGGATTAAAATACTGTTTAATTTGATGCAGATCCTGTAGAAAATGCTACATTGATGTAAAGTATTTTAAAACCAAATCACTAGAGTCTTAACAATTTAATTATAAGTTGTTACTATTTGTCTTCTTGTTCAGGCTTCTGATTAGGTTACCTAGTCTGGAGTTGATACACCTGAAGTATGTCAGCAGGCTTCTGATGGTGAAAACATGATATTCTTCTGTAGTTATGTGACACTTTAAGCTAAAAATTTATGAAAATGTTTCAGTATCAGGAGAGATACAGTGGAGTATCCATTATGGAGACGGGCTTTGGAAAGGTGGCAGTGCTCACTGTAAGCCAGTTCATATTGATGCGTTTGAAACAAAATTAATTTCTTCAGTGTGTCAATGCTGCTGCAACATTTAAGCTCCATTTAGAGGGCTGAAAGGCTTGTGTTGTTTTTAGTATTTTCCACAAATGGGAAAAGTCATTACTAGGACTCTAGGATATAGTTTTAGAATGTTCCACTCTAGACAAGGAACCTTCTGTATGCAAAATTTGACTTAGCAACTTAAAAGGTCTATCTGGAGTATTTTTATTATTGTAGTATTCAGAGGCCACACAGTTTTGCAGGCTTAGTTATGCCAGATCCTGTTAGCAGCTTTGACAAAAGGGTGATCCTCTGCCTCATGCATCTTGTGATCTGAAGGCAGATAATAAGGAGAAAGCCGGAAGAGGAGGATTGTGAAAGAAGTGGTTTGCGCCAGGCCATATAAAGCAACCTAGTGGTCAAGATAAGCAGATGACTTCATTAATACACATACTCACCTCAATTTTTTAGATTTATGAAGGGAACATGGTTTATGAGTCCATTACGGCAGTTATTATTTTTAAAGAACTACAGAACTATTGCTGTGCCATACTAAGTTCCCTTGTTGAGGATTTATTTTTCACATAAGCAGAGAATAAAAGGAATTAAAAAAACCCCATAAGTCTTTATTTTGGATGAAAAGAGATTTTTAGCTGTAGGGTGTTGAGGAATTTGTAAGAATAGAAAAATAACATAGTGGAGGGAATGAAGACCAATGACAAGAAGGGAATCCATCTTGTTCTTTATACAGGGTATAGTATTCACTTCATCTATATGGAGACACTTTGAATATGCTCGCTTCATTGCTATTAAATAAAAAAAAACAAACCACAGTTTTTGAATACTCGTATCCACACTGGATTTAAAGAATAATGTTACTCTTAGAATCTAGGAAGGTTCCCAGTTAAACATACGCTTGTTGATTGTACTATTTTTGACTTCTTTGAACAACATGTGTTCTCCCGATATTAATTTGTGCATGTTGTATTCTGTTCTTAAAAGGAAAATCTCTCTGTGTCTAGACTCTCTTTCTGTATCCAAGAAAGGAAAGAACCATAGTCCTTGTTGGTACTTTACTATTTGGAAAACCTAGAAGATGGGGTAAATGAATTGAATCTAAAATGGACACATCTGGTAGTGCTAGCAGGGCCAGGGAAGAACAGGTGGAAGAATCTGAGCCAGAATAAACCTTCAGTGTGTTATATAACCTGTAATGTACTTTGTGATACATCACTAGCAGAAGATTAATCTTGGAGTTAGGCTATTTACTTGTAGTGTAGTGTTGTTTATAAGTCCAGGGGTTAATGTGATAGCTTGAAATACTGGTTTCTGTTGCATTGCTAAAAAGCTGATTATTTTCTTTTTCATTATTAATGAGACCAATGTAGCTAATCTGTTCTATGAACAACACAACACTTCTCTGTATGGGTTTGCTTGAAAAGAAATGTGTTGACGTTGTTTGAAAGAAAATGAAGCAAAGTCACTATTAGGAAAATAGTATAGCTGTTTAAAGTTTGTAAAGCTATTATCCACACCAGAAGTTGTGACAGGTATGCTGCCAACTCCATTTTGCCCTCAAATTTATGTTTGTGTAAGAAGAACACAAAATCTGTATGCAGGCATTTTTGTTGCCAGAATTACCTTGTTCTTTAACTTCTCTGCAATACTTTCAATATAGTCATTGCATCATTGGGAATAGGAATGTTAAAAAGCTGTAAAAATTGAATTACATTACCTGATCTGGGAGACATGCAAAAGGTTAACAGTATAAATGAAGAAGTGAATTAGATTATAAAATTAATGGCAATGAAGAGATTAAAGGATGGTGTATATTTGCAGTGCAGGCTTCTTAGTTTGGCAGCGCTCCTTAGCACGCATTCCACTTTCATTATGGCACCAGTTAGACATGATTTCTGTGTTGTTGCCTGTGTTGTGGAATGTGTGCCTGATAGAAGACTTGCAATGTATGATCTTTGGGGAAATTTATTTTATGAAGGCAGGGCAGGCGCCTGGGCCTTTGGCCATGACTTTAAAGCAAGGGGAGAAAGTAGGCCATAGAGCTTTTTCTGAACTTAGGAGCTTAGTAGCTAGATCTTTATCCAGCTTAAAAAAAAAAAAAAAACAACCCAAATCAATCTCATTACCTGCCTTTAAGTAAAATTCCATCCTCTTCTATAATGTTTTTCCTCGTCCCTTGTGCTTTTATTTCTTGCTGCTGAAGTTTCACTTTTTTGTAAGTTAAAAAAGAAAACAAACTGCAGCAAGAGTATTTCACATGAAGGTTGGAAGGAGCTCGTCCCATTTGTCTAACTTGGAATTTCCAACTCTCAAGTGAAAGATTCTAGGTGGTTTCTAAGATTACATAAATGTTAGTTGTCTTTTCATACTGGAGAGAATTGAATTCAATTTTTGATAAATAATTTTCAGAAAAATATCTTTCTGCCAAAATTGGAATACTTACAAAGCTGTCAGTTTAACTGGATTTTATTAACTGGTGGAAGAGAAAAGTTGATACTGAAACTCTTTCCCCCCAGCCCCCCTTTTTTTTTTTTTTTTTTTTGGACAGGAAATAAGTTTTTTACTTTTAGTTTTATATTTTATTTCAAAGTCAAAACCAAAGCCAGTTAATAGCTTGATTCCCATTCTTCTTCCAAGAATCTTATTTCAACAAGTCTTTATAATTTTTGGGAGTTCTTTCCGTATTGAGAAGTGAATTTGTTTATCTTTAAATTCTGTGCAATAAGTCAATACCACTCTCTGTCCAGCTGTATTCCTAGGGTTTGACTGTATAAATATATATGTGTAGAATATATATTTATATATATATAAATAAATGTGACAATCTTTTATGAACATTTACACCAAAGTTAGACTGTTTTACAATATGCTCTTCTGTTACAGTAAGCGTGTTATGCTCATTTAGTGTTTGTGGAAAGCATGAAAGAAGAGGCAGATATGTTTCTCATATGAGAAATTCCATAAACCGCTCAAATCCATTGATTAGATGACAATAAGGAAGAAGTTAGCAGCTAAATGACTATAAAAGCTGTGGTCAGCCATTTAATATGTTGCATTAGCTTTTAATAATTCTGTTTTCATGTAATTGCAGCTTTGTTAAGTACTTTATGTGGCTTATTTGTTGAAATAGCTATTACAGCAGACAAATAAGTATGTTATAACAGGCATGCTTACTCAATGATGAGCCCTTGGGAAATTTAACACAGCTTTTCAAGACTGGAATGAAAGAAAAGTGGCAAGATGAGAGCAATATATGTTATAGAAGTAGCTGGTCTTTGAGAAGACAATGAAAATTTGATTACATAATTTTTTTTTTTATGTGCTTGGATGCATTCATGCCTTTTTAGGCTATTCCTATGCTGTTCTTTTTTATCAGTGCATCTGTTGGTGTGTTACAGAGTTGCCTTAATACTTCAGTGCAGTGGCTTTGGATTTATTTTTTAATGCTGTCTTTCTTTTATCTCCTCTGAAATCTATGCTTTAAACACAGAGCTAGTATACATCACAGTAAATGCATAGTGACTATCATTCCACATCTGGAAATTACTGTTTGTTTTGTTTTTTCTTTCCTTTCTTCCCCAGAGGTGAACATTAGAACATGGAAGCCTATTGCTATATTGAATGTAATCATAGAATGTTAGGGGTTGGAAGGGACATCTGGAGATCATCTAGTCCAACCCCCCTGCTAAAGCAGGGTCACCTAGAGCAGGCTGCACAGGAACGCATTTGGATGGGTTTTGACTGTCTCTCGAGAAGGAGACTCCACAACCTCTCTAGGCAGCCTGTTCTGGTGCTCTAAGTTGTAGCTCCTGGTTAGTGTCAGAATTTTGGCAAGACTTATTTCCAGAAATCAGAGAAGGTTTGGTGCAGTTTCTTTGTTTGCATGAAGAATTGCTTGATGATATCCCAGGCTATTCTATTCAGTAAAGAGAGGTCTGAAATAGTGATTTGCAATATATATGGCAGGTTAATGTTTAGTGTAACTCAAAACTTTACTACTCCATGGTGTTGGTCACTTGATTTGGAAAATCCATGCTACATTAGGTCACAATATAACGTAGCAACCTTTGAAGATACGTCCCTTCAGGGTGTTTTTTTGTCCACAAGAAAATTCAGTATCTCACTTTCTTCCTCTGTTGCCCTCTATAAGACTCATGAGTAATTCAGAGTATCTTGGTCTGAGCAGAGATAGACCAGAAATAGATTTGAGCCAGGAAGGAGGCTTCCAGGTTGGGACTGTTTCATCAGTGTAGCAGAAATAAGCAGTGCCCTGTGGTTTAAATGAGCTCTGAAGTCTTGGGCTTCTAAGACTGCTGAGATGTGTGCAGTCTGACTTCAGCTGGAGCTGTGAGTGCTCAGTTTTAGTGAGAAATTACACCTTAACTGGTTTTTAATTTATCCCATTGGGTTTCTGATAACCTTGGTGCCATACAATATGATCTTTTTCTATTGTTTGGAAGAGACTCTGTTACTGTAGAACTTCAGAAGTAAACATTTATTATGTAGGTACTTAAAATACAGCTTAGTGACCAGATAATGGTTAAACCTGCTTTCTACTTTATCCTTTCCTGGTGAAAAAATGGAGGCTAACTGACTTCCTATAATAACTTACCACACTGATAGGAGCAGCAAAGAGATTATAAAAAAGCTAATGCTTTCTCTCTCAATGCAGTTACTGGTTGAAATTGATTTTAGAATTTATCAACAACTAGGTTTTGGTCATTTCAAATAAAACGGCAGTTTTATTTGTTGAAACTTCCACATGTGATTACATGGAAGAAAAAAAAAAACCAACTAGTGTACTATTTTATCACAGTCCTTTAATGATACTTCATAAGTAGCACTTGTGTAAGTGCTTCTTGGAAATTGCTGTTTCTGTCAATCCAGAGTGAAATTTTACAAAATATCCACATAGATGCTACTGAAAAGCTTAACTTTTAATAGCATTGCCTGGAGTGACTTGTATTAATGGATATTTTTTGAGATTTTAGCTCACAGAGCCTTATGCTTGAAGTTGGGGTGTGTGTGGTATTTATACAAATGTAACTGGTAAATATATGGCCAGAACCATTCAGAGGACTTTATTAGTGCAGATTTAGTAATCCTTTTTAGTTTGCTTTTATCCTTATTTATGTTGCAGTGCATTAAGAGGTGCCATATAAAAAACTGCTCTCTTGTTCACCACTTCCTAGCAGTTGCATTTTTCTGCTTAAGTGGCTAAACAGTTCATTCTTTTCTATCCGAGTCATTTTCCAATGAAATGCATTTAGCACTATAGACTTACAAATCCCCAGTAAATGTGCAGCCGAGTCTCAATTTGGTTACCCATCCTTTTCCCCTCTTCCTTCTGTGTGCTGTTCTTTTTGCAAAGAAAAGCCATTCTGTGGCTTCTTACAAATACTTGCTTTCTGATAGCATGTTGTCTATGGATTATTTTGAATGAGTATCACTCAGAACTGGTACACTCTCCAAGTAATAGAATATGCTACTTATGCCAGCACATGTTTGTGTACAGCTCTTTCTGGTATTTTAATGGTGTTGGGAGACTCTGGGAGTAAATGTTAAGTTCCAGATAATGCATACATTGTATAGGAATTGGGTAAAGTTTTATCTGCCTACAGAACTGTAGGGTGTAATTAGGGAGATCCATCTAGCCTTGGGTGCATCTTCCTTGTGTATTACTTTTTTAAAGAGATGTAGGTTTCCAAATTTTTTACTTCTTCAATCATTACTTAGTAGGGGATCCTCCTGACAATTTGATATGAAGTCTTATTATAATACAGACTTAAAATAAGTCTCATTAATATAACAGTACTTTCCTGAACGGTTCTCGAGTTGAAGTTTTGCCTAGTGTGGGTTTCAGCAGAGGAGTCCTGAAGAAGTCCTTTATGTTGGGCTGACTGGCTGAAGGTCTTTCCTGCAAATTAGAGGTTAATAGAGGTATCTTTCTCATTCATGAAGAGAAATAACATTCTGTAGGTTCAGAAGTGTCACCAAGTTGTTTTTTTTTTTTTAAATGCATTTAGCAATTTGAATTTAAGTAATTTTTATCTGATTAGGACTGAAATACTTGCTCTGTGATGTTCTGAGAACTCTTGGTTTGTATAGAAGCCACTGCCAGTTGATGTTCTTAAATCAGTATGAAATTCTTAACTGCGTAATTTATTACTGTTAAGAGTACAAATGGGGCAGTGCCAATGCCTGAAATCCAAACACACTGATTTAGAATCCAGTCCAAGAATTTAGTGTAAACTCAGCAAATCCTTGGACAGAACTGGCAGCTTTCCAGCACTCCAGGTCCAAAACCATTCATTGTCATCAGTGACATTTCAGCATTGAAAGTGTTAGGTGTTCAGTTGTTTAGGTATTGAAAGTCCCCTGATAACACCTGTCAGGAGCTTAATGAGTTTAAAAACCTAAGAATGCCAGGGATATTGTGATCCCCTGAGCATACTGTTTTGAGAAATGAAATCTTCTCTTTATTTTCAAGACAATTTCAGACTAATGAAAATTTTCTGCAGAGATGAATAATTATAGAAAGGGGGGGGAAACCCCAAACTCAAACAAAACACAAAGAGAAGTACTATATATGTCTTACCGGTACTAGAATTGTCTAGTAGCAGAAATACTGTAACTCAGTTACATACAGATCCTGGAGAGTAATAGGGGATTGTATGGTACTGGTATCTTTTTTTGTTTTTTGTGTTTTTTTAGATTTCATATTGAGCTCTGATAGTTTTGTCATTTTCTTTATTTTCCTTTGAAGAACATTCTTACTGAAACAAGAAAACATACCCTGTAGGTTTAGGAGACCTATCTCAAATTTTCAGCAGCTATATATTTTTTTTTTCCTTCTATTTTTCAGTGTGAGAGTCTCTGCTAAGAAATGTCAAACAGTATATGTTTAATTAATTTTTTAGGATCATTGTAAAATACAGATATAAAGTATCCACTTGTAATGCAGAAGCAGTTGCTATAAAATTTAAGTTTTATGTAGGATTAGGAAGTTAGAGCTGTGCAACAATAGGCCTTGGGAAAGATACGTATGGGTGTGAAAAACACCAATCATCAGGTAAGTGGAGTGTAGCAGCTGTATAAGAGCACGTGGAAGCACTCCAGGAAAGAAAGAGGAGCAAGGAATATTAACACAAATTTGGCTTCAGGTACTCAGAGGTGTTTACCCAAAATGAAATTTGGCAAGAAACTCTAAATTAAAATAATTTCAAACATAAGTGCATATGCATAATTACTGAGAGTTGTGAATGAACCTAGGAAAGCCAATTCTGTATTTTGATGTGAAGTTGAGTTTTGGAGAGTAGAAAGACAAGAAATGTCAGACGAAGTAAAAGCCCACAAAACATTTTTTCACTTCTCTACCCCTGTATCTGTTCCTTACCCTCTTTGTATCTCGTAAACTCTGCCTCTTCAGCTTCTATGGGGGCCTCCTTTGTTTATATTGCACAGGGAAGATCACATTTCCTCTCTTCCTATGTCTGCTCTTCTGAATGTGTATATTGTACATTTCTGATTAGAGGAGAGAGAACAACAAAAACCTGTCTACAGAAAACTTGTGATCCAGGGGGTTATGCTTTAGTAGCAGCATACGAAAGTCAGCCAGGCAGACCTGACATCGCAGAAAACGGAGGGATACAGCAGTTGTGTGGGAGGGTGGAGAATGGCTAGCCTTGGGAAGGGTACTTGGAAGCAGAGTACTGAATGGGCACAAGGAATGGCCTGAAAATATTCTTCAGACTTCTGTAAACCCAACAATATCAGAAATAATAGTCACAGGCTTGATTTCTAGAAAGATAAATTGCAATATACAGAGACATTTAGCAGCCTTTTTTTTTGTTGTTGTTGCTGCCTGGTGAAGGGAGGAGACTGAGACTTCAGTTGAAGAATAGCAGCTGTGAACCTTCATGGGGTGGAGTATTTTTATTAAAGGAGTTTGTCCTAAGAGATGAGGAGCAGGGAGGGGGGAAAACCCAGCAGGTACCACATCATTCAGGGTGTTTAGTTATGGTAAAGAGGGTGGAAGACTTGGATAGACTGTAGGAAGCTTGTTGATAGAAAAAAAGAACTCTTTTTACATTTGCTTGGTTTGTGTCCAGTGCCCTCTTTTTATCCAGTGTAAATAGGGAAAGATTGTGGTATGTTATTATTGGTCTTGGTTTATCATCCAAACATTTCTTTCACTGACTTTAGTGGGAAATTTGCATTCTGTCCAAAGTCAAATTACTTCTCTCTGGTGTTATAAAAAATGTTCCTTAAATAGATTACCATTTATGTTTCTTTAGAGTGTTTGAGGGCCAGTGGACTGCTGTGAAAGCTCTACTTTTTAAGACTGGCCTGGGATACTAAAGACGACAAAATACAAAATGAGGATAATTCAAGTCCATCACAGGAAGCAGGAATTTACTTGGCAAAAATGGCAGCTGAAGTGATGTAATCATTTTAATGTATCTTGAAAAATAAATTTTTTTAAAATAACACAACAGTTGAAAGGGCAGCAGTAGTAGGAGGAAATTTTTTAAATTTTTTTTGTCTCTTGATGAAAGGGCTTCCTAAGTACAAATTACCTATGTAAATTCCAAGATAAAAGCATGAAGAAAAGTAGAAAGTTTCTTGGTTTTATTCAAGCTTTAGGAAAGAATGTAAGAACATAGTATATCATGGAAAGAAGAGAAACTTGCATGATGCCAGTGTACATTTATGCTTCTACTTGCAGCATCTCAGCTTTACTACATAATTGGAGTTTTAGTAGAAGCAGGTAAGCTTAGCACAGCTGTGATCCCACACTGAAATACAAGCATCACAGTTATCTGTTATCTGTTTTTTTATAAATGTCAGCGCCTTACTTGTTTTTACTACAGAGTAGGGTAACTGAGAAGCTTGGTATGCCTTTTGATTCAAATATCACGTTTTCTGACAAATGGTAAGTTGAAGAGCCATCTAACTTAACAACTTTTCCATATAAGATTTCCATCTATTTCTTTGAATCTGTGACCAGTATCATTTGGACAAAACAAGCACAGAGTGAATGAAAATCGAACCTTGGCCTTTACTTAGTCACAGGCTTTAAGTTTTTAAAGCATTGTGATCTTAGAGTTGAAAGTGAAGTGATATATTAAAAAAAAAAAAAAAGAGAGAGAGAGAGAAAAAATTGAAATCTGGTGACACGGAAAAATCTTAAGTAAAAAAGAGTGGCAGCTACACAACTTTCTTGGTGGAGTCTTGCTACATGGAAATTCTTGGGTCATCATGTGGAGGCAGGTGATGCAGCTATAGAATGATGTAAAATACACAGATAAGATTTACACCTTAATATTCTTGAGCACTTTTTCTGAGCAAATTGCAGATGGCAGAAGCACTGCCAAGCCCATTTAAGGTTCCCAGCACGGAAACTGAAGTTTTAACTGGAGGTCTGCAAGTGTTCTGAGCCTGTAGAGATCAGGCTATTCAGCATACCTATGCACCCTAAAACAGATGACCAGTGCAATTCCTCCCTCATTTCCCATAATAATGCTTCTAGTGTTGTGACATCTGTTGTTCTGTGGAGACCAAGAGATGAAATATTGGTGCTTCTAACAGCTGTAGCCTCATGTACGTGCTTGCATGTATGAAATAACATGAAAATTGTCTTCCATTTGAGATCTTTCACAGTACAGTGTGCCTTCATGGTTGAACAGTTACAGCTTTCATCACTGATTTTAGTGAGACAGTAAAATGGTGTATTATTGTTTCATTCATTGTTAATTTGTGAGATATCATCTTTAAATGTATAGTTCTAATTGTTCATTTATTGAATCTTGCAAAAACCATACCAAGTCTGAAGCAGAGTAAAGTTGTGGCACTCAGCATAACTCAAATTATCTCTACTGAGAAACTTCCAATATGTTTTTCTACATTCAGTCAGGCTGAGATGGTAGTGCAATGGTAAACTGAGGTTGCTGAAGTGAGGGGGGAAAAAATGCAGTCTTAATTAGAGGAGGTGGCAGTACAAAGTAGCTGACTGTGGTTGAATGGTGAACTTGTCTTGAGACATTTGGTCATGATGTTTTTTTATTTCCCCTCCTCTGACTTAATGAAAGGACAAGGGGTTTGTTTAAAAGATCGTGAAGCTCAGAGACCACGCACAATTACATTGAGAAGACAACAAATTTGAGGTCTGAGTGCCTGGAGTGGTCTTTAATTTGTTCAAAATACAACTACCTTAAATGTGAATCCAGTTCAAGATTGTAAGCTTGTTTTGACCATCATCTACTAGTGACCAATGTTCACCATTGCAGGAAATTTCCATTCCTGCAGGAATATCTTAACAATAAATAGCCTAAAGGTACAGGTAGGGAGTTTGTTGGTTTTCACCCTCTCTGTGAATCCAGTGTGTTGGGCAGTGGGTTCTGGTGTAGCTATATCCAGCTTGCGGAGCTGTCTTGTCATACTGCCTGTGTGACAACTGGTGCTGCCTAAATAGTGTGCTGTCTACTGTTACAATCTCATGTGGTCCAGCATGGATGAACAGAGAACAGCTTGGACTCGTGTCTGGAAAAGTGCAGTTTCAATGTTAAAGGCTTTCAGGATGTAGGTGTTGCTATAATGCAGAAACTCCTGGATTATCTTGTTTATCTTGTATGAGGATGCTTGGTAATCTAAGCCCGAGCCAAAAAATTTCATCCATTTGGGACTGTGTTGGTAATCTAAGATAAACCTGGTTTGTGTGTTTCCTGATAATATTTTGAATTCTTTCTGGTTTTGAAATGGAATCCAAACAATTCTGACACACTATTATTATCATTGTGTTTGTTGAGTCTCATCTTATTTTTTTTTTTTCCAACTATTTTTCTAACTTCCTCAACTTTCTACTTTCTGAGGGAGGTATCTTTTAAAATTCCTAACAGAGTTCTACAAAATATGTTAAATACTGTCATTTTAACCTGGTGAACCTGGCTGTAAAGGATAGCTTTGTTTTGATTTTCAAGAGATGTTAAGTTCAATCTAACAAGCAAGATTATGGAAAAAACAAGGTCTGTGGAATCTGATCTCTTATAGGCATTGTTCAATATTCCTTTCCATATTTTTAATAGCAACTTAATTGGGTGTTTTGTCAACTTTATGTAGGAAGATAACAATTTATGACAAAGAATGTCTAGTCAATGACTGTGGTGTTATCCTTATTACTTAATTTTTTATGATCTCAGAAATACAGGCTTAGGACTTCCCTGCAGGAACTTAGAAGGATATTCGTTGTCTCTGAACCATGTGCACCTTCCTCACCTGTCATAACTAAGAGGGATCAAGTACAACTGATGAACATCAAGAGAAGGGACACGAGAAGCTGGCTTGTTTGTGATTGCCATTTTTATATAATCACGCTGTGTTTGAAGTTCATGTCAATTTTGGTGTGAAACACTTGCAGCCTGTAGGCTCACGTCAGTCTCTGATTCTACATCTTCTAGATGTTTAAATGCTGTATGAATATTTAAGTTGTCTACTAAGTTTTGCTTCTTAACTTCCCTCTAAACAATCTGTACTTAAAACTTTTCTCCGCTACTTTACAGATTTTGTTGGCTCTTATTTTCCAAGTCTTAAAGCTGCCTCGGTTAGCTTGTAGTGAATTAGCCATATTTGGAAGGACTATCCAGAACTGGGAGATGGCTCACGAAGTGCGTATTTCTCCAGCTTTCTTGAAAAGACTTACTTGAAATAAGGAAAACGCACATTTTTCCATTTATCTAAATGTTACACACTTGTATGAAGAGAGAGTTTGAACACTAACAAAGCTGTCACAGTACATGTTGACTGCATAATTGACTGTGGTGCATAAACATCCTTCTGAAGTCTTTTTTCATTTAATGTTTTAGTCTTTCACTTAACTTTTGTGGTGTTTAGTATTACATAAGTCACTTTCAGTTTACTTAGGGAGACATTTTAGAGCAATTAAAGCCATACCAAGTGAAATAGATGGGCAAATTTAAGGTTTACTGTATGTCTCATGATTTATTATATTCAAGAAAGGTCCTGATGAGCATAGAGAATCTACAGGGCATGTGCAGCAAACATTATAAATCACTACAATATAAAGGTAAATGCTAAACTACATTTTTGTCTGGCGTGCTGTACATCATGAGGTTCAAACTTTTTTTTTAGTTCTGTTAGAGGCAAAAAAAGTGTGTAGTATGACAAATGATGAGTAATTGAAGCATATATAAAGAATAAAAAATATTAACTGTATAGCATGGTAAGAAGAATGTAAAACATGAGATTTTAGAGAAACCTCCAAGTATGTAAAATTTTACGTGTTTTTCCCAAGTATCGTGAAGTTTTTGAAGGCAAAAATATTAGGTATGGATGTTTGTTTTGAAAGCGAATTCTTCATCTGTTATTGCACTTATGTTGGTGTTGGATATATGGAAATCCATGTGAAGATCTTAATTTCATAGGCACCAAAGCATATCAGACCACCACTGAAAACTCTTTGTATCAAGTCCCAGTTTTGTTGGAGTGAGATTTTTGTTACTGCAGGGAAAGGAAATAACGATTTTTACCTTTGGTTTTATTCCTCGCTGCCCTACTCCTGAGGCAGCTGTTGAAACTGGAAGAGGACTGAGTGGTTTGCACTGACTAGTCTGCTGTTGATAGAATTTCGTGTTCGCTTTGCAGAAGTGTCAGCTAACAGAAAGTGGCATTTCCTGTTGGCGAGATCAGAAGTATGGCATGAGACAAGATTTACACAGATGCCTAATGAATATTGTAAACCACTTTAGAGCCACATTTCAAATAACTCAAAATTCTCCATTTAGCTTATACAATTTTGAGGAAATAAATGCAACTGTCTACAATGCAGGTTAAACAATACTGAAACTCAATTGTATTAGTACAATGTTACTTTGAGTCTGTGCCTTAAGGGAGTAATTGCTGTTTATGCGAAGGTTCCTTTCCTCACCAGGTCCCCTTCTTTAGTTATTCATATGTTTTCTACTCTGAAATCCTTACCATTTTATCCTTCTACCTTTTGAAATAATTAAGTTTCTTCTGTTGCTAACTGTAAAACTCAGAAAAGACTCTGGGATGAGAGGGTATAGTAAGTGCTGTCGCCAGTTCTATTAATGACTCTTAATGACTTAAATACCCAATAGCTAAAGGCTGTTGCAGATGGGAAGACCTATGGGAAGACAATATATGGATGTATAATATGGGGAGTGTGATCAATCCCAGACTTCTGCTTGTGTAAAAGATTTTAGTGACATGAGCTAAATCTGATGATGACAGGCAGATGAGAGAAAACTGCAGTAGCTGAAGCAAGAGTGATACTGAGGATTCAGGCTAGTACTGGTAATACTGAAGAGGAAATTGCTGAGCTGATATGAGCCTGATTCTGAGGGAAGGAAAAAATAACCACTAGTGCCACAGCTAATACAGATCTCCAGAGTTTGCCAGTGCAGCAGGGCATGTGTGAATGGATGGGTGAATAGGCAAACTGGGCTGTAATGTTGAGCCAGGAGGAGAGGGCTGAGTAATGGGGTGATTTTGCAGCTGTCATTAGAGATATGGTGGGTAAAGCCTCAAGAACAAAGTAATGATACAGAGCTGGTTTTTTTTTGTTGTGTTTTTTTGTTTGTTTGGTTTTTTTGGTTTTTTTTTTTCTTTGTAGTGTCTGTGTAACCTGGTTCTATGTGTACTAAATTGGAAATTCTCATATGCTTCATGGAGCTTATTGTTTAGTTCAGGCTAAGGAATTCTGGCCTAAAATGTTGCCCTAGGTACAAAATATTACAAAAACTAGATGGAAATGTAATAAAGCTAATTTAAAAGTTTACTCTTCTATTCAGGAGAAGAGGCATATACAGAGTATACAAATGCATTTTATACTTCAAAATAAATCATTCAAGATTTTGTAATTATGTGTTCAGGAAAAAAATCAAAATTGCATAGGATTTTGAATTTATATGAAATAAATCACCAGTAAGACTATTTAGCTGCATTTGATTATTAACGCATGAATATAGTAATAGTTTATCCTTCCTTGTATCTGTTCTTATTTGTCACATTTTTGCTTTCAGAGTGTAATCTCATCAAAGTTTTGGAAGCGGTAATTATAAAGACTTTGTATGTAAAATGTTGGTTAATATTTGCCAAGTTTCATACAGGAAGTATGACTAGAAGCTGAGTAACTGGGTAGCAGGGGAAAAAAAAGGAAAAACTGCTGCTGTATGATCTTGGACTTGCTGCTTTGTGGGACGTGTGCGTGCTACAATATATAGTCATGTCTTAAGTTTTGTTCTTTAAGTAGACAGGTATTACAGACTTAGGCTTTTTGTCTTTCTTCTGCACTAGAATATATGCAGATGGAGCGTGTCTTAGTACCATCTAGGGAGAAATCTGTAGTGTTCTGAGGGTGTTCTTGCTCTTCTGTTGTACTTTTACATTTACTTATGCTGTGTTGCACATATCTAGGGCTCTCTAAAATCTTTTGATGATCAGGCAGCAGTTGCATGCTTGAAAGCATAACTTACAGCATCTGAAAAGGCACTAGCAGACAGGGTGCAGGTGCACTGTTGGTGTTAGCACTGGAGTGTGAGTACTCACTGTTGTTAGAAGGCTCCACTCCAGTTTCTTTTGCTGTGGATTGTTAGTGTCTGCTAGTTGTAAGAGGGTGGAAGGAAGTCCTCTTGCTGCTTCCCAACTTGAGATTAAATTGTCACTTTTTTTTTTTCTGTATGAATGTAACCTCTTGAATCTTATCCCTTGAATCTAAATGTAAACAAAATGTATTTATGGGGTGGACTAACATCACTAAAGGTTTACTCATCTATGTAACTGAGAAACCACATCCACTCTGGCATGAGTTTGGGCCACATCCTTGTGAGGTTTGAGTAATTGATCAAGAATTCATAAATTCATAGCTTGCTTCCTTATTACACTTGAGGTGGGTACTTGTTTTATTCATCCTTACCCATTAGATGCAAGTTTGAGTCACAGGGTGTGCACAGAAATACTGGCTATGGGCATTGGTTGGAGACAGTAGGCTGAACAAGTTCTTGTTTTTTATTTCCTGTGGACTACTTATTTTTGCATATTTTTCCAGTCATAGCCTATTGTAGTTAAAGGGCTCTGTGAGGCTTTTTTTAGTGGTTTGTAGTTTTTTTTGTTTGTTTTTGTTGTATGACCAGAGTTTGACAACAAGATCTTTGTGGTCATACTGCTGACAGCTCTTCTGTTGTCTGCAGTCACTGATACATTCACCCTCCAGTGATAGGTTCTAGTGATTTGGGAGGGTGGTTTCATCACAGAAATGCTAACCTAGCTATAAGGTTTTACACTGTAGAAACCACCATGATCATAAAGCCCAAGACTTAGAAAAACACACAAAAGTCCTTCCTTCCTAAATGCCTGTGCATTTTCCTGCTTAAAAGTGATAGTGTAATTTGCACTATAAATAAATTTATCAGTTACAGGAAAAATATGAACTATTTCTAAATAAATTTCTCCAAGGCTTTTGACACTGTCCCCCACAGCATCCTCCTAGAGAAACTGATACCTTACAGCCAAGGGAAGTGACTGGGTGGGGGAACTGGCTGACAGGCTGTACCCAGAGGGTGGTAGTAAATAGTTCTTTCTCAAACTGGCAATCAGTCACAAGTGGGGTCCCCCAGGGATCAATACTGGGCACAACTCTGTTTAATATATTCATAAGTGATTTGAATGTTGGGATCAAGAGCACCCTGATGAAGTTTGCACATGACACCAAAATGAGTTGGGAAGTTGACACTCCAGAAGGGAGAGAGACCCTCCAGGAAGATTTGGACAGGGTGAAGGAGTGGGTAGCAGGAACCTTGTAAGTTCAGCAGAGAGAAATGTAAGGTCTTGAACCTGGCAATACATAACCCATGACTGTGGCTCCGACTGGGGTCCACTTGGCTGAAGAGCATCCCTGTGGAAAGGGACCTGTGTGTCTTGGTGGACTACAAGCTCAACGTGAGTGAACAGGGTGCTGCAGCGGCAAAGAAAGCCAACAGGATACTGGGTTGCATTAACAAGGAAATCGCCATCAGAGAGAAAGAAGTCGTCATCCCACCATACTCAGCTCTAGTCAGACCACACCTTGAGTACTGCATTTAGTTTTGGTCCCTGTTGTACAAAAAAGATTTGGACAGGCTAGAGAGTGTCCAGAGAAAGGCCACAAGGATTATCAGAGGCCTGGAAGACCTGCCATATGAAGAAAGGCTGAGAAAACTGGACTTAGTTGTTTGTTCAGCCTTGAGAAGAGAAGGTTTAGGGGAGACCTTATTACCATGTACCAGTACATAAAAGGTGGGCTACCGAGTAGATGGAGACTTCCTTTTAACAAGGAGTCACGTGGAAAGGACAAGCAGTAATGGGTACAAGTTACTCTTGGGGAGATTCTGATTCAATTCCAGAAGAAAATTTTTCACCATGAGAACAATTAGACATTGGAATAATCTGACAAGGGAAGCGGTGGATTCCCTTACGTGGGTCAGTTTTAAGACTCAGCTTGACAGGGTGCTGGGCCATCTCTTTTAATTATTATATTTGATTTTTTTAAACCTTGTAAGGTTGGACTAGATGATTCTTGAGGTCCATCTCAACCTTGGTATTCTGTGATCTTTCCAAAAGTCATAGAAGTAACAGATAACAGGAACTTTTGCAGACATGATGGATTCCTATCTGCTTGTGCAGGCTGGCCTACTTTTGGCAAGCAAACTGGAAGTTTTTAAGAGAAAAGAGTTGTAACATTTCAGGGCTGTAGAGGATATAGATAGGTAGATATAGATGTATATAAAATAATCTAAGCTGTGATTGGCAGATGATGGAAAAGAAACAGTATTCTTTAGTTACTTGAATAGCATCAATTTCTCACTAAAGGCCATAAAGACTACAACCAAAGTAATACAACATAACTATTTTTGGGGGGCTTTTATTAAATCTATACCTGGGCTGTAAGTCTTCACCTCTGGCAGCAGTACAGAATGTGCTACCTGTTGAGACTTCTTTTGGTGACATAAATGAGCAAGGAACAAGGAGAGCACTGATGACTGATGGTTGTGACCTCAAATACAGCAGAATGTAGAATAAGGCATGAGAGAACTGATCTATTGTCTCACTTTTACAATTGTGGTAAAAATAAACAGTATGCCACAGATAATCATAACCAAAAGCATTTTTTAAGGACTTAAATACTTAACTACGTGTTTAAATTATTTTTCTGTAAGAATGACATTTGATTTATTTAAAAAAATATTCCTGGTCTCTGCCTCAAAATTTCTTCCTACTGTTTAACAATAGAATTATTCAGTACTAGACAACTAAGAACAGACTGGGCTAGTAATGTCTATAGTGAGCACAAAGCATGTAGTGCTGAACTTCTGGATAGTGTCATTAACTTTGTAATGTTGTAGCGGAGATATTCTGTTCTTGCTGCTGGGATTCAGCCTGATGGGCTGTCTGGAAGTGGCTTCTCAGTGTAGTTAGTTTTTTGAAGTGTTCGTTTTGTTAGCTATCTATAGTTATGTAACTATATGGAAAATGAGGGATTAAATACTGAGGAAAGGTGTTCCATTGGCCTGCAGAAATAGTAAGACAAAAGGCAAAGCTAAGAAGGATCAGGCTCATGGGAATAGTAGTGCAATAGCTCTGTCTTCAGAGATCATGTGCTAGAGATACAAACTGGTGTGGAAGAATACTTCTAATTCACTCAGCAAGCAGAAGTCAAAATGTAGTCATCTGGCAGACTGTTTGAGTTAAGATGACTGGCTGTGCATTTAATGAATCACCATCACTCCACCAAGGGACTGTGATGATGGGGAAGAAAGTACGTTGAAGGTGAGTCACAGGAGCCCCACTAACAAACATTTCTCAGTGGAAAGTATGTATGTGGTGGTGAATCACCAAGAACTCCACCAAAGTATGTGTGTGCCTGTCTTAATGGTTGTGGGATGATGACTATTGTAATGAAAACCTCAGCTAGTAAAACTCAATACCTCTCTATAGAGTAGACTGTAAGGTTCTAGGCTAGTGTTTTAAATCTGAGTATTTTGTACTGTCTAGCTCCAAGAAAATATAAGAGGCACAGTGCTTTGCTCTTCAATTCTTAAGACTTCTTTTAAGAGGGGTAGTATTTATCTGGCTAGGTTCCTGCCAGTAGAAGACTTTTCTGCAAGATGGATGACACTTGACATTTGTCAAGTAAGAATTTTTGGTCTGTAAGGTGCTGTGAAAATATAAGAGGTTGACTTACTAACCCTTTTTTGGGGGAGGAGGGGGAAGCCAAGTTCAATGTTTTATTTGTTTATTTAGTAGAGTAAATCAAAGATGGCATCTACATTTTTGCTTTAAGAATTTTTTTTTTTAAATAAGTGAGAAATATAATGGATAATGTAATGCTCACATCAGTATGTATGAAAATCAAAACAAGATTTGGGTACAAGAATTTCCTAAGTAAAGATATTATCCAGATAAATATATGCCTTCACCTTCCTCATTTGCCCTTTCTGCTTCATAGGGCAGCAGTGTTGCTTGTCCCCTGTCCCATTCAGTGGGAATCTATTCTTAGCAGGGGTACAATCTGCAAGAGGATTACTTTCTGTCTGTCTGCAGTATTTCTTCATGGTGGTTTCCAAATCCTTAATTTGCAGACATCATTAGTATCTATAGTGACATTCCTTCATTACGCTTCTAGAAAAGAAGAAAGAGTATGTCTGAAGAGTAATACAGGACTTAATTCTTAATGAGCGGCAATACTGTCACTTCTTCCAGCTTCCAAGGAAGCTTTCCTATAGTTTTTTAAATGGGATGCTGATGGGAGTTAGCCCCTTTAGGTAAATGAGGTTTTCCATATGGTGGGATGGAAGGCCTTGTCTGTGAAACATCATTTACTGTAAAACTGAATAGGCCTTACTAAATGAAATGATTATGTGATTAGAAATTAGTAGAAAACCTGTGTGTGCTATACAGTATTTGTTTCATGAGGAGAAATTGGAATTGTTCTTAAGGAATTCTTTTAACTAACAGTTTTTTTTGGCAAGGAATTAATTCAAATAAAGCTATGCGTACATGTTTATATTCTGGCTTTTAATTAAAATTCAAACCAAACAAAGAAGAAAAGGAACAGCTGCAGAATGACCAGAATGTTCTTGAAAGGAGATTTAATGTGCTCATTAGAAAGATTATTTTTTGCTGGTCTTGGAGTTTGTTCTTGGAGTACAGTGGAAGATGCAAGGAATTTAGGACTATGTAGAAAGTTGGGAAGGGAGGGTTATGAAGACAAAGACTCTCCAACGTGCATTTTTAAGACCAGTGACTCTGGTAGTGAGAAGTCTGCACTGTTACACAGAAGAGTTTCTGATAATCTTAGGGACTTGTAGTGTGATGATTGAACAGGTCAGGACACAGACACTGATTTTCCAAAGGGAAGTGATATTTGGATTTCAGCTGTTCTGTGAAGTGTGTCATGAGTGCAGGCTGTTGGACTTTTACCTGTGGGGAACTGAGAAGGTGCACTTATGAAGGGTGCTGCATTTTAACCAGACATGGCATGTGTTCTAGTAAGTGAGCTTAGTGTCTAGATGACAGTAGTGATGATTCCCTCACATGTATGCTGTGTGCCAGGTACTGCTTTGAATCACTTGGATGGAAGTCTCTTTCATTTTCTAAGTCACCTTTTTTTGGAGGAAGCTGGGTAGTGCTTCCAGGTCTTTCAGCACCTGCAAACTGTGTAAGCTGATTCTGATTTGAAACCTTTAGTTGAAGTAATTAGTAGTTTCTAGCTCTTCAGGTGTCTGGCAAGTGCATTAAACTTTAGAAGTGGGCCTGCTCTCTCGCAGCAACTATTTGTGGCAAAATGGAGGAATGCAGGATGAACAGAATTCTTTTACTGTATGCTTCCTTAAGGTGATTCTACAAGTGTAGAACTTCTGTTTAAACAGCTCTTAATATTTTAATAGTGGCCTCTAAGGAAGTGCTTTCATGAGGGTAATGATATGAGTATAACACACCAACGCACACACCCCTCCCCATATATAAAAATATATATGATAACTTTATGCTTATATGTATATGTTGACTTCATATTTAAAAGGTATATGAAATATGTGCCTTACTTATATAAAAAGAAATGCCCCATATTTATTTTTTTAATAAAGGCAAGAACTATTCCTGTTAAGCTTGTTTAATTTCTTCTGTAGTTCTTTTTTTTGTGACACCATGCTTAAACATATTTTGAATGTTTTTGGGAAGAGAAAGCTGAATAAAAACTAAGATTGTTTCTGTTGACTTTTTAAATCATAGCTATACAGAATCAAGACCTTTTTTTCTTAATAAAAATCAAACAAGCAAATAGCAAAGCCAACAACAAATAAGCAAGGTCACAAATGCCTCTTTCTCTTTGATCCTGTTTTCCAATGATCACAGATCAACTTTTTTGAACTTTAAAGAACTTGGTTAAAATACCCTGCTGCCTTTTTGAATGACTTGCATAATCAATCTCCAGCTCTACATATCAGAAGAAAATTAATTCTTTACTAGAACTGGAAGGAAAAAATCACAAGACAGGTATTTGTGTGAGAGAGACCACACGTATATATCTATTTCACCTATATATGTATAGTGGGAGAGGAAATATTTCTAATAAAACTTTGTTTGAAAAACACAAGATAGGGAATGCAAGAACAGAGGCAATTTCTTTCCAATTTCAATGACTTATAAAGCATTAATTTTTATTTAGTGTTTTGGTTTTTTCACTACTTTGCAGTGACTTGGGATTGCAGCATTGTACAGGTATTTACCATAGTTTTCATGTAAGCTGATAGGAAAGCTTTTCTGAAAGTTAGTGCAGACTGAAACTCATCATGAGTAACTGTTGAGTTCATGTTTACATTCTTGTTGCATAAGCTCTAGTCAAAAAAAACCAAACCATGACACAGAAACGTATATATATATTTCTACAGACATACAAACAAAAGTAGAATTAAAAGCTCTTAAACATAAAACAGTGGAAAGGGGGAAATACTCATGTGCTTTTCAGCAACCCTGTGATGTTTTCGCTTGCACTTACTCAGCTCTTCCCTGAAATTACTATTTATTTTTAAGAGAATTCATGGAAATTGTTTTGGGAGAGGGATTTTTTGCAGTTGTGTGTGTTGTTTTTTTTTTTTGTGGGCTTCTTTGCAAGTACTAGACTAGAGTATTGAAGGGAAGAAGTATCACCACTAATGTGATGCATTTTCTTCTATTAATGTTACACAGCTGAAACAGTCAGTGATGCAAGAGATGGGAAGGATTTTATGAATTCAAAAGAAACAACAAATATACATACCAGTTTCAAGTAAAACGTAGAGTCTAATCTTGATTTGAATTTAATCTGTCAATAGTGTTTAGTTTTGTCCTTTTAACTCTAATAGTTAGATTTTGTCTTACTCGAAGTGCAACTTAACTAATTATGTCCCAAATATCCTAATGTAGGGTGCTATAAATAGGATGTTTTCCACCAGTGCAAATACCATCCCTGTCTTTTCAGTCCACTAACTTCATTCCTGAGGGTACAGTGTAAGCTAGGATGTAGGAGCTTCTCCATAGTCCCTGTTAGTTTTTTGTTTCCTGGCAGTGACTGTCAGTGATTCTAAAGTTGACCAAAAGTCAGAGTTAATGCACTTCTGAATAAAGGTCTTTTTAAAAAGAAATTACTTAAATAGTTCAGCATCTCCTCACTGGAAGAGCTGAATTAACAGATAAGTTACTTTAACTGTGTTTTAGGTTGGTTTTTAGTCCAAGTGTCATATCAAACTGGCTATTCTTCAGATAGTGCTTTGATGCTGCAGAAGTCTGTGTGCAGCTGGACCCTTCTTCCATTTCACTTGTGATGCTGTTTCTCTTGGTACATCTTGGCAGTGGAGTGTAAGTCAAGAATCAAGTTCATTGACCAGAGCTGCCATGAAATGTCCTTTCTACATCCTTAGACATAATGTTAATAATACTTATTAAAGCTACCTTGAGAATGGTTTTGGAGATATTTTAGTGTAGGTCATTGATGCTCATCCAGCTATTATTTCTGCATGGCATGTCATGAAAGCAGTGCAAAAGAGTACAATAATGACTCAGAATGACTAAACCCCCCACCAACACAACAAAGGAAACAAAAAGTGAAGTTTATAGCTACACTGGCATGTGCTTGTATTTAAGGAGGAGGAAATTACGAAGTATAGCTGTTTAAAGAAGCAAAGAATTAATAGATATAAGAAGCTGGGTTAAATGCATTCAAAACAATATAAACAGTGTGATGCAACAGTCTGTGTCGCTGTTGTCAAGAGCCTATGTAAGAGCATATCCTCATAATGCTGTGAAGTACAAAATACACTAAGAATTGTACTTGGTGGGATGCTTATGAAAAACCACGTGTGAATGTGAGGTACCTATGAAATGTGAGAAAAGGGAACACATGCTTGTAAAACAAAATGTGGAAATGCGGGAAGCTCCTTCTCCAAACTTCCGAAATCCAAAATGCATCTTACTTTTTTTTGGGTTAATGTTTCATGGCTTTAAACCTTTTATGGTTTTGTGTTTTGTGGTGGTTTTGTCTCTGTGTGTGTGAGGTTTGTGTTGTGTTGTTCTGTCCATGTCTGTCTTCCGTCTTCTTCCTCAAACCCCCCCAAGTCAAAAGGAGGTAGATGTATTTTCATCAGTATCAGTGATGGAGTGGCTGTGGAAGTGAAATTAATCTCTAGTATAGTGGCCATAGAAGAATCTTTGTGCTGTCCTGGTTGCCTTCAGTTTGTTGCTAAGAATACAGCATTCCTTTATGTGAATGATGGCTCTGAAAATAGATTATCTCTGAACAGTAAAAGGCAAACTCTAGGCAATTTCTGAAAGACTCTTTCTCAGCAGCTAACACAAGAGACATACAGTGAATTGTCAATGTAGGTTATTTTTAAAGCATTTTATTTTATTGAGAATAGGACAGATTATCTCTCCAAATCTGGTCTCTTCCATATAATTCATGGCAGGCTTATTTTGACTATAGATTTGGCCCAGATCTTGCATCAATTAGAAGATGAAGGTTGATTAGGAGAGCAGGCTTCCTAATTGTCTGTCAAGCTTACTCAGTTTCACCCTTTTCTGAGAGTTAAAGCCTACATCACAGTAATTGGTGCTTGCTTTGAGCTCACTTCCCTTGCGTAGCTGTTTGCCAGTCAAAAACTGCCTTGGCTGCCTCTGCCCTTTCCCGATAAGGCACTCTTGAGGAATTCACCTGGCATTATCAGTCTCCTATATAATGTATGGTAGGACAGAAACATGGTAAAATGATGAGGTACACTTCTGTTTGTACCGGGAGATAAGGAGAGGAAAGAACAGGTTGCCCAGGGAGGTGGTGGAGGCCCCATCCCTGGAGATGTTTAGGTCAGGCTTGGTGGGGCTCTGAGCAACCTGCTCTAGTTAAAGGTGTCCCTGTTTTCTGCAGAGAGGGTTGGACTAGATGACCTTTAAAGGTAATGTATTCTGTGAAAGAGGTGGAAAGGACAGGTGAGAGTGGACTAGTGCTGCTGGTGCTGTCAAAAAACCCAGGATCAAGCAGTGCTAAGAAAAACCATGAAGCAGTAGCCAATAGCTGATGCCTTCTGAACTTGAACCCCTTTATCACAATAACAGATGTCAGTAGTATCCTGGCTTTTCAGGGTCAAGTAGTTGGTCATGACTGTTTCCCTGCCTACATGTTTGCTGTCCACTCTGGGTTTTTTGCTTTTTCCCTGTCTAGAATTGACTCTGATGGAGGAGGTTGCTGTCCAAATTAGACACTACCAAATTAGATGCTACCAGGGGCCAACTGGTAATAGAAGATAGAGATTTGTTTTGAAAGAGTGCTGACCCTCCTTTGTTAGAAGCTGTAAAACAATAAAATGAGTAATATAATCTTCTGTTTGCAAAAAATGGTGAGTGTGCAGTGTGGCTACTGTGTGACTGCTGCTCCTGGAATTTGAGCACAGAGTGCTGATGATAGTGTGACTAAAGACATGAATATTTAAAAAGTATTAGATATGATTTCTAAGTGCAAATATCTTGAAGTCAAAATAGGAGAGTTTTTAAGAGACAGAAATGGGATTGCTTAGATATCAATCTCTCTCTGATAGTATGCCACTTTCAGACATTTATGACAAGCTAGAAAATTCTCTTGAGGCAAAGCTAGAACATCCAGGCTTGATGAGGTAAAAATAATTTATTTTCTGCCATCTTAAGACCTGCCCGGTGATATTGAGTGTGACATGGTGAACCTGAGCTGAGAACATAGTGACTGTACCTTCTTTCACTTGAATTTGTATGAGATTCTGGATAAGAGATTTTATTGCTTTTCCTGCTCCTAGTTTCTGAGCTGCACGATGATTGCCTGTTGAGGAAGAAGTGCCCTTGACTAACAAGGCAAGTATGCACATTATACAGCAAACCCATTGCAGTGATTAGTTGCTACTTTCTTGTGTACATCCACCCCTACATCTTTGGTGCCTTTACGCAGGTCACCTGAAACAGGAGTTTTACCAGTCTGGCACGAGACCAGCTGAGGCAATAAAATGCATCATTGGCTAATTACATAATGCTGCTGCTATAATAGCTAAGGGTTTTTTCTAGTTATCTGACCTAGCTTCTTGTATGGCATATAGATTAGTTTTATCTGCACTGTGTGAAATTAAAAGTAACAAAACCTGAAACACAAAGTAGCTTATCAGCTCCTGTTCTGCGGAAGCAGAACTAAAAACTGTGTAAATATTGGCTATGTTTCAGCAAGCTTTATTACAAAACATGTCATACAAATGTGTACAGGAAAACTGAATAACTGATCGTACATACAGTTGATGCTGTTCAGGTTTTATGTCGCTTTTGAACTTTCTAATGATCCGCAGGTCCAGCTCTCTGGTTTCAGAAATAATCCCCCCCCCCCCCTTACTAATTAATTAAAAAAAATATTAATATCCCTTTTAATGGTGTTCCTTAGAGAATATCATTATTTGTCATAATGGAGTTCACAGGGAGGACTTGGGCTTAGGTGTAGAGATTAGATGAAAGATAACTTTCCAGTTCACCAACTAGTAATTTTAATGTTTCAGCAGTGTCCTAGCCTCTTACTGGTTTTCCTAATAGATTCGGAAGTGTTGGGGTTAGTGTTTCTGAGCAGTACTAGTTGCTGTCTGCATCTCTGTGGTTCATGCATTGAATGGTACAGAAAGGGATGCCTTTGAACACATGGAACTAATCGATTCTGTTTGTACTACTAGGTAATTGTTTGTAAAGCCTGTGCTAGCAATCTTCATTCTGAAGAGTCTGTAAATGCAGGAAGCTTCAAAATAAGGGAAGTCATTAATACCTGCAGAAAAGCATGCACTCCATCCCCCTCCTCTCCCCTTCCCCTCCCCCCAGTAATTGAAATAGAATTTTTGAAGATGTGGAAAATTAGTAAGAGTACAAGGCATCTAGGCCTATGGACCAGGTAATTAATTTAAATGGAGGTTGCAGGTTACAAAAATAACTCTGGGCCTGATCAAGTAGTTTTTCCAATATGGAAGATGGGCAGCTAACTCTTTTTGACCACTGGGAATGAACTGTCTCACTTTGCTTTTTGAAATAAGTATCTCTTGATTTATGATTATTTTTTAAGCTTGTCATGCTTCAGTATCTTCTCCATAGTTTGGAAGGAATTTTGAGTAGAGATCTCTGTCTGACTCAGTTCAGTTTGACTCTGGTTCTTCTGTGTTGCAAGTTGAAGCCAATTTACTCCCTGGGATCTCATCATGCCAAACCACTTCTATTTATACATGCACACCATCTTTAGAAATTCAGTAGGACGTTTTTAAGGAAATGCCTGCTGCTTTGGCAGCTGGGTGGGGAGGAAGGGAGGAATTGAACTGCGTATTTCTGTAGACTCTGTGAAAATTACTCCTTGTGGGAGACCTGTGTGTTTTGAATAATCAGACTGTCTCCACAGCAGTCATAGGTGGGACTGGAGTTGGTGGGGACAGTGTGTTGCTAACTTTAAACTAGATAGTTTGAGTAATAACAACAGTGTAGCTATGGCAACACACTGCTTTGCTTGAGCTAGCCACTTTTTAGGCAAGTTTTGGAGCGCATGTTGAACTCCAGGCTGTCATATTTATGTTCCCATCAGTACTGTGCAGAGATGATTTTAAGCTAACTAGATAACCACCTGAGGGCCAGCCAAAACCTGAGGCAGGATGCATGTCTTCTCCACCATTTGGGAGCAGTCAGGTTTCCTCAGAGAGAGCTGTGTGATGCTGGTGCCTTCAGTTGAGTCCTCAGGGCAGCAACCAGCCTTGCAGGCTTGGGGCAGGAAGGAGAATGCGGGTGGGGTGTTGCTGCAGGTGATGGGAGCCCTGGCTGGTGATAGGAGGAGGGTTGTGGGTCATCGGTCATTCAGTTAGGAAGCTCAAGAGTTTTAGTATGAGATGAATTGGGATTGATTAATAAAGCTGGTAAAAACACATAGGGTTTACTGCCATTAAAACACTCCCCATGTTGGGGTGGGGGGGGGGGGAGGGAGGGAAACTGGATATTTTTTAGATACTTCTTTCAAAATGCATATTTTATTTTTCAGACTGAAATATTTGGCTGTAGTTATTGGAAAACTTCCTATTTTCTATAAAAATGGAAAATTCAAAGGAAGAAAAATGTGCTTATTGGGAATGGGGAGTAGTTTCTCAGTCAGTATTACTCAACATATGAAGAATTAAAAATAGTTGCAGTTAAGCAGGTCATTCTAAGTTAAATTAGGACAGTTGACTGTAGAAATGTAAATCCCTTTGGTAAGGGTTGGTAGAAATATTGGTTAGGTCCTACTTACAATTCACTAAATTTGTTTTATGAATTGTTGGAAAGGGTATGACTGGCAAGAAGACAGACAGCTATTTTATGCAGTACAGCCTGTGGTAGTCTGGATCAGATGAAACAACCCCTTCAAGGGAATGGGAGCCTGTTCTTCCCTGGGAGCAGTGAGCTTATTCAGGTAGAGATAGCTTCAGGAGAACAAGATGGAAGCGGAGAGACAGCTGGAGAGATAGTAATTAGGGATTCTGACAGCAGGAAGGCCAGTCAGGAAAAACTGAGGTAAAGGAAGACCTTGCCTTACCATAAGAAGCAGACTTAGAGCCAATTATAAGACACTTCAGTGGAAATGTGGAGGCTTGCTTCAACTTGAGAAACAACCAGGAATGGATCAATTAGAAAACAAGGTTGGCAAATGGGTCATGTCCTTTCTGTTTTCCCATCTGGTGCAGCAGATGTCAAGTTATCTTAAAGGGGCTACCTTTTTCCAGTTTGTTTTAGTTAAATTGAAACATTGCTTTGGTAGTTTTAATCTTTTCATCGACTTCCGGCAAGTTCACTTGTGTAAATATAATAATGAAACTGAATCAGTGAAAGCAGCCAAATCTTGCTTCAGTACTTCAATAGTGAAATACTGTTAAGAGCAAGGAAGAGACTGGTTAGGATCAGTATTGGAAAAGCTGTTCGTAATTTCTTGGGAGCTTTGGGTCGGTGATAGGAAACCCAACTGCGTTTGGTGCTGGTGAGGAAGGAATATGTTATTTGGTCAATCTTGTACTGTTGTTTTGCTTTCAAGAAAAGGTGCTGCCATTCGTTCTTGGAGGTTGGACCGATTCTGGATCTTGTCCTGCTAATCTTCATTACATATTTTCTTGTGCTGTCATCTGCAGAGTTGTTCTAGTATTACCTAAGAAATGCAGAAGTGCAGTAGTTTTTGAAATATTCCATTCCATTGTATATACCAAAATGGGAAGTCCCTAGATTATAAATGTTTTCATTTTATTGAATCTTCTCAAGGGACATACTCATATTTTGTATTCATTTTCCTACCCAACTGGGAAAAGTTCCCATTACTTACTCAATACAATTAGTTTCTATAAATTAATCAGGAACAATGGTGCTTATGTGGGCCAAAATTTCCTCAAGGGGACATTAAATGATGAGTGACTTAAAATATATTTATTTAGAAATCAATGGTAGTGATTTGAAGCTATCTGTAGACAGGAAGGTGGATGGCAATGGTGCAGCGCTTTGTCAGACTTATTACAAAAGTTGCAGTAAGTCAAAGAAATACTGCTCCTCTAGTTTAACAAACAAGTAAACATCAAACCTATCATGCTTGCTAAGCCACAGTATTGACTTTTGCTGAAACTTTTTAGTGAAATACAGATATGGTATTTGCTTTAAAAAGAATATAGGTGGGTTTTTGTCTTTTCAGGACACACGGTATGCAACTGTAGTTCAGACCGCAGTTTGCATCAGAGTCCCAATTCCGTGCTTATAGCTGGTTTCTGTGGCAGTGTCTAGCAGTGTAGTTGTTTTGTTAGATTGAGTGTGTGTATGTATATGTGTGCATGTACATAGGACACCTAAAGCACGCTTAAAAGAGTCAAGTTGTGCTGTACCAACAACATAAGAAATCCAGTTTTCAGAATTCAGTTTCATATGGTACCTGCTGTTTCGCTTCTCCCTTGCACTGGTCAGATTGCTCTTGTTCCATCTCACCCTCATGCTTTTTTCTACTCTCCTTACTATTTTTACTGTCTGTCAATCACTCTCACTGTTCTGCCCCTGTTCTTTTTGGCCGGTGGGACACTCCTTTAATAGATATTTCTATGCAGTAAGTAAAACTGATCTTAACTGAAGCCAAGTGAATTGATTTGTATTACTTACCTTATTCTTAGGTGCAGTAAATAGACATTTTAAAATAATACCCAGCACGGCACAAAAAACATAAAATAGAAAATACGTAAGCTAAATTATCTGTTGTTGTTGTTCTAAATTTCTCTAGCCCCTTGACTTCACGAGAGATACAGTGAGGAGCTGTGTATTAAAGATTTGTTTGTGCTCTATTTCTTTTACCTAATCTTGCTGTTAATATTTTATCAAAAAAAAAAACAAGGCAAAAATGGAGCAAATAATTTGATTATTACCAGTTCATTAGGCTTAAAACATGAATTAGATCCAACTTCAGCTTTCAGATACATTCACGTGTCTCACACTGAAGTCGGTGAGAGGCACATGCATATTCACAAATCCAGAATTTGGCGCTCTGCCCAAGATTTTAGTAGACCAGTGTTCAGTGAAGGCTCTGAGGGAGTAGATCATTTGTTATTTACAGCAGATAATGAAACATTACTCTGATTTTACTTGAAGCTTTATTATATAAAGTCTTTCTGTTGGTAGAAGAAAAAACACTTTCTCAGTAAATTAAAAAATAAAAAGTTAAAAGAAGCTTTGTCTACTTTAAAGGAATTAAGGTGTCTTTTGTTAGAGGTGTGTTAACTGTAAAAACAGGATGACAAAATGCTTGCTTGGACTTCAGATTTCCTTGGGGGTTGCCCGGGATGCTGGCTGTATGTGTCGCACGTGTAGTTGCTTTCCTCCCAGCAGCTGGCTCCTACAGTAATGCTGCTTGGAACTGTAAACTTTCAAAAATACTTCACAGCTGTCTTCTGGCAAGAAGTGCTTCTCACCATGTGAAGTTTTTGGATCGTTGGGCTGAAGGCAATGGCAGGAGTTTTCCTATAAGGTGAAGCTGCCCTTGCTGATCTTGGAAGTGGCACTGAGCTTGCAGAGAGTGCACAATTTCTTGGCCCTGCTGCTGTTTACCTGGTCCCTGCATACCTGTGACTGCCCTTCACCCAGATGGGGGCTGCACCCACTCCCAGCCCAGGGTGGGACAGAAAATTCCATACACGTAAGGCATCATTTGGTGAGAGGGTAAACACTTCTTTTTCAGTAAAACAGTTATTTAAAAACTTGTTTTTTCTTTTTTTCCCCTTTGCATTGGATTTCAGCATCTGTAAAGTACAGATGATAATAGGGAGAGCAATACGGGTTAAGCAGGGAGGGGAAAGAGAGCATGTGTTTGCTGTCCTAGTAGAGAGTCCCTTTAATGATTACTTTGGAAATAAGTTGATTAGTGAATGAAATATTCTAAACTGTTGTTTTCCTTGGGTCAGCTCCAGTTTGAAGAGGAATTGATCTCCCTCCTATGAGGTATGCTTGTGCCAGGTATGTTCTGAGTAATCTTGAAGAGGTAGTGTAATATTTCATCATTCAGTGCTGTGGCCATGTTATCCATGTTTACTGCATCATGTATAATTGCAGTCCAGATATCATTACACACCATGCAACCACAGCAGCAAAATTACATCATGATGTCACTGTGTAAAATATAGCAAGTCAGGTTTGGTGTGATGGGTAGTTTGTAAAAGCAGATGACTCTTTCCAGCTCTTACGTAGGTAATTTAGTTATTTCTCAACAAAATATATTGTCTCTTCCTCACTACAGTCAGAAATTGCTTTGACGTTGAATAGCTTTAGTCTTCGGAAGGTTTTCATTTAAGGAATTTCCCCCTCCTTGCCTGCACACTAGATAGAACAAAGCCCTAGAAATTAAAAATAGAAGTAGTGTCCCAAAGGCAATGTCTGTCTGCCAGCAGTATGTATGACTTGTTTAGTGGCAAGTGTTTTAGAATTGTGAGCATGAACTCAATTGGAAAAATGTATAAAGCTGGTCTTCCAGCTTTAATAGTGTCCCTCTTCCTCTATTTTCATTCTTGTATTGTGGCCTATGAAATTTAATCGTTTTAATTTACATCCTGTGGCAAGTGCATCTGTGGAACTTATTTACCCACAGTCCAGTTCTCTGCAGCTGATGTTGACAGACTTAGCTGTTTGCCCCAGGGTGATGGGCATTCTGCTATGCATTTGTATTACAATCCACAGCATCCATTTGGATACTTGCTGCAGTGCAGCTTTTAATGTCTTCAAGGTGTCTTCACAGCTGAAAAAATGGGGAGATCCCTAGTTCCCCTAACCCCACCAGTATTTCAGTTGAAAATGGAAACGTTCTCTCGCAGGTTGAGCTTGTGGTGGGGAAAATGTGTCTTTCTTTTAAAATGTTTCTCTTTGAGGAAAAAAATACAAAAATTATAGATTTTTGTATGAAATTTATTTTAATTGGAAATTTTCTTTTGCCATTTTTATTTTATAATAAACATAGATTTTTATTTTGGTTTGGTTTGTTTTTTTCCGCCATTACATCAGGAATTAGACACCTATTTAAAAAGTATATATACTGGTTTTTGTGCCTTTTTTGGGGTCAACTGCCTCAATATGGATGGAGAGACAGTGTTGCTGCCCTCTGAATATATGACATCCTCTGTGTCCCTCATTTGATTAATGACTGAGTCTAAACTTTTGTAGGAAGTGACAGTTACTGAGAAACAGTGCAACGTGATGGAAATGCTGTATGTCTTCTGTCTTTCAGAATATCATGCTTGAGGTTATGACTGGAGGTGAGGGGGGGGGACCAAAATAAACAACCACCCATGGCAGAAGTTTTACAGAACTAGGCTACTCAGTTAAGTTCATATCTTATTAAAATGGATCATAAATCTAGAAACCACCTTTCTGTGTAACTCTTATACTGAGCTGGGGTGTGTAGGTAAACCTGAAAGCAAAAATCCTTCCAAAAACCAAGTTTTTAATGGAAGTACTATTACTGAAATGCTCTGAGGGAATCTATAACACTGAAACTAATCTTTTCTTTTGCAAATGTAATGTTTACCAGAACACAGGAGCTGACAAATAATTTAGATTCAAAGGTAGCTTTAGTTGTGTCACTGGAGCTGAAATAGCACTTTTTAAAATTAAAAATTTAAAACTATGACTTGTAAGACTGCTCCCCGCCTCCGTTTCTCCCTTTCTTATCTTAGCGTAAATTGAAAAGATCAAGTATCAATTACAATTCAGGCTGTCATTAGCTAATGCATTGTATGTACACACACACAACACTTACATCTCCCTAAGAAATCTTGTATTGAAGAGATTTCCTTATATAGGAGCTATAGATATACTTGCTCACTTTATGGTGTCCTGATAGTCTAATAGTATAGTTTTCTGGTTTCTTTCCAGTTATATCTATACCAAATAGCAAAGAGACAACAAAAATCTGTCCTGGTATCTTCCTTATAGAAGACTGTGATTTATTAAATTTTTTTTTCACCTTCCTAGGGGAGAAAAATAAGAACAGATTTGTGAAGAATTTAAAATAAGTACACAGCATCATGTCCGTAATTAAAGTATGTTCACTCAGACAATTGAGTGATTGTAATGCAATAATAGAATAAGCACAAGAAAGAATTAACTGATTTACTTGAAACAAAATATTATCTTTTATGTTAGATAACCTGCCAGGCCAATAGCTTTGATTCATCTGTTTTTGGCTGTAGGCATCTTCATTATGGTAAGAGTCTGCTGCTTTTTGTGGTGGTTTTTTTTTTTGGTTTTTTTTTTTCCTACTGGCTTTATTAAAAAAAGGAATACTGCTTCTGCATACCTGTCTTTAAATTCTGAGGTCATAGCAAAAGGTTTCTTCAGCCTGAGTGGTTAATTAAATCCAACTGTAATAGCTTTGGGGATACCAAGGTTTAAAAGACAAGCATGATGAAGTGATGCTTTAAAAGAAAACCTTCAAAATTTGCCTCTACAGTAGTAAAGTAAATAACGACCAATTTTAATGTGAAGGAATCTCTATATAGCAATCTTCTGTGTGTGCATTGTATACCTAAGGAATACCTGGGAAGCTGAAAGACTGAAAACACACAAACCTCCACAGATTCAGTAGTTTTGGAACTAAAACCTCACCCAAGGTGCTATGTGTGTTCTACGTTGCACAGTGGAGCTGCTCCTGTCTCGTAGAAGGCTGGACAACACCCATCTTGATGCAGTTTTTTTTCTTGGCTGCATTAAAATCTGGATTTGATACATGTGAGAGGTGTTGGTCTGCAGGGGAATAAATGACAAACTAGAGTAAGAAAAGACATGGAGTTTTGTTTTATTAATTTGAACTGTTTTCCTTTGGGCAGAGCTGATTGAACCATGAAAGAAAAGGAAAGGCTTAGAAAACATGAGATCTCGGCTACCACCGACTGGCAAACAGCCTACACATTCAACCCTAGTTTATGGATTATTGATTGGAGAGGAGATGAAGTGCAGCTCCTATTCTCAAGCTAAGCAGACTGCCTTACACAGAGTGCAGCTTAACTTTCTTTCTTAATTAGCGTGGAATACATAATGTGTGTGGAAAAAAGGAGGTCTTGTTAACAGGTCAGAAGAAGTTAGGTTAGCTTTTGTATTGCCTGTCCCAATAAAGGCAAAGTAACGAAAATTAATCTAGTTTTTTTTTTTTTCTCTCAGAGAAACTTAAATTCATGAATTGTATATGTATGTATATGTACTGTGTGTATATATATTTCTCAATCTAGTACCTCATCAGGCACTAGAAAATGCAGGGTTTATCACAGAAGTCTAAATTCTTCAACAGAGAAATTCAAAGCACTTAAACAGTCTAAACAGAGCTGGTTCTGCAGAGAAGACACACTAAAACCAGATATAAAAACAAAAGCTCAAAACAAGCCCAACAAACAGCTAGGGTCTAAAAATGATACATTTGAACTTTATGAAAAATAAATCATGAATGTGACATTTTGGGCAAATTTTGAAATCGTAACCATTTAGGCAGTGTATGAACTAAATACTTTTTACTAATGAAGGGAAGTAGTGTGATATACTTTCAACCCCTCTAATATTGTTAGTCTTCTAGCTATCAAGTAGATGCCTGTCTTGGTTAAAACTTAGAATGCATGTAGACTATTATGTATGATTTTATTTTTTCCCATGACAGCCTATGGGATTTGAAATCAGTAAAACCTCAATTTTCGTGTCTAGTTGGGAAAGACTTTGGACAGAAATGAAATTAGAGGGCTCTACTGCCTTCTGCCTATGCCTGCTGTAGAACAAGGGCAAGTGAATTTAAGATTGATTGATATGAAGAAGCAGGGTTGCCCTGCTCTGGTAGTGTCAGAGTAGTGGGGTCACCCTTCCAGGCAGCACTTTTTTTTTTTTTTTTTTGTGGTGACTTGTGCAAGTGATATGCAGTTTCTTGCTTCTGATGTTCTGTAGCATGCTAAAAAGGCCTGGTTTATTTACAGTCATTAAGATTTCAGAACCCAGTGGGTATCGGCTCCTACAAATTAGAGAAAAGTTTAATTACTTGTGTTGCTGTAAGAAAAATTCCTGAGCATGAGAAATAAAATGAATGCGTTGCTGGCTGAAGTGCCAGGTGGCAAGGCAAGGAGATAGAACATAACTTCTATTTCAGGTGAGAAATATATGAGGGATTACCCATTGAGAATACGTATGAAAAAAAATAAATGGCAAATTCAATATGAAAACTTATTTTCCTCATAAAGCTGCAAAGGAGGGTCAGTTTAGGATATACAGTGTAATCAGGATGGGAAGTAGTAAAGCTTATACAAATACGCTTTGTAATAATAAATATATGTGACTGTATTAATAATTATTGCTGTTTGTCCCAGGATTAACTCTTCACTGATGAAAGAAGGAAAAAAAAAAAAAAAGAAAAGCCATTAGTTTGAAAAGTAATCAAAGATCAGGGAGTCATTTTGAGTTTATTGAAATCATTGAAAAAGATAATTGCTTTATTTTTCAACATGATGGTTTTTAAAATGATTATTAATCAGCTTAATGATTTGACATCTCCAGGCCATTGCTGAGGGAAAAACTGTCAGGGAGGTTTATTCGGTGCCTGGAAGACTTGACAAAGGCAAATAACTAGGTTCTGGTATAAAATTAATATTAGTGTAAAGTTAGGAATAAGTTGATGAATTTTACTGACCTACAGGAACATAGAAGTGTGTTAAATGATACCTTATGTAAGTTTTATATTAACCCCTCCCCTCAAAAAAAATTTTAACTAACCCATAAGAAAAAGAAATATTAATTTTTGTCCTTGCAAATCCTATGCCCGGTAGCCTTGAGTCTGAGGTGCTGTGACAGAGGTAGTTGGCTTCCCAGCAACTTAGGCAGTGGTATTTAAGTGTAGTGATGAAATTCATGGAAGACCCTAGGGACCCTTGTGTAGCGTGCTTTTGAGTGGGCCAGTGAAGCACCTGGTCACTTGATGAAAGTGTGATGGTGACTCCAATAGGAGTAATCATGTTCCTCATGTGATACACAATGTTTCAGTCAAGTGACTGGCATGCCTGGTAGTTTTCAGACCACCTTGTGCTGCTTGGTAAGAGTATTTCTGGACCTGAATGAGCAAGGTGCTAGGCCAGCTCTATGCATATAATGGGGTACTTGTTTGTTGGTGTTTGTTTTTGGTTTTTTTAAAGCTACTTCTGATGGATCTATTATCTTATTTTGAACAAAGCTCACTAAGAGTGCTCTAATGAAATGTGTTCCTTTGTCACAAAGTACTCTTTCATCAAAACTGAAAGGTGTCTCTCTTGTCAAGCATCCTCTGGAAGACGGGATGACTTTTCAAAACACATACTTTTCTATCAGATTCATCAGGCCACTGAAATGAAATTTCAAGTTTTCAGTACCTAATACTCTGGGCTGAGTGCTACAGTACTGCTGGTGTTCCTGTCACAGTGCTGGAAACCCCAGAATCTAATGGACTCTAAAGTCTGCTTTAAGGTTTACTTTCCACCTTTGCAGTAGTTTCTGTTCCACACTTGATATGAAATAAAATATTATTAAAAAAAAAAAGTGTGTAGAACTTCCCACATTAGAAAGTCTGAATTTCAGACACCTGTGTCTAGGAAGTCTTTGGTCGATGAGGAATATGTACTGCTTAAGGGAACTACAGTACACAAAACAACTGCATGTTTTGGAGATGGTGTTTAGGCTTGTGTTGAAGAGTTGACGTTTTAGTTTGAACAGAACTGTTTTCAGGAACAATTTAAACAAATGGTGGCCTGATGTGTCTCAGTCACTACAAAGGCAGTATATAGACATAGAAAGGAAAGCAGATAAAATACTGGCATGGCATCAGGAGAGTTTCCTCTGGTTCAGAGCAGAAACTCTTTATTAGGATGTTATGTGGAAGAATTTTTACTCTGTTGCCATCTTTTTGTACTTGATCTGTAGATTAATAGAGGTTACATTTTTTTTCAATACAACCTTTTGATGTTACTGTATTTCACTGTTTATATAGGCAGTACTTTATATAAACATCAAGAAAGCACAGGTTCTTCTGTGAACATCTTGTATAATGATATTGAAATGAAACTCTGGGTTGCGGTTCAGAATAAGAGGTCCTACCATACTGCAATGGAAAAAAAACCCGATCTCTATTCTCACAGTGTCGTTTTGTTTCTTGTATTTAGTATACTTGTGCAGCAAAGAAAAAATTGCAGCATAAGATAATTTAAGATAGCAGTTCATAATAGGGATAGGTATAAAAGATCAAGAACGCAGATAATGCTGTCTAAAGAAGCCTCAAGAGTGCTTTTAATGATAGGGCTAAAGAATAGATGAGTATTGAATCGCTGATTAGTCTAATAACACTTGCAGGAAATGCATGACCTGGATCTATTTAATTTTGGCTTTTGGGGTCAGTTTTGCTTACTTTATGAACCAGTGTCTTATTTTGTTTTTACCACCTTTTATTACTCTATAGTCACGATATATCTGTCTAGAGCTGTACTTTCTCCACTTGATTAATGCGGTGATAGCAGAATACTTTGTTTTGAAATACCTTTTGTAAGGTTGGACTGTATTATTGACAAGGATTGACAGCTGCTAAGAATAAAATAATGAGGAATTTACTCCCACTGTCCATGCAAATTTATCACTGAAGTTTATTTTCCTAACTGACCAATGGAAGTATTTACTTCTGATGCTGCTCCCCGTGTGATCTGTAGCTCTGGTTTGCATACAACATTCGTTTGCATAGTTTATATTAATATAAAAATACACAGCTTGTGCAAGAAATCATGGTTATATGTTAGAAAGTCAAGGGAGATAGTCCTTAAAAAATAATCAGACCTTGTTATCTGTTCTACTGTGTTTTCCGTAGCTGTGGCCTATGAAATATGGTTTGAAAAGATCTGGTGTGTGTTGTATACCTTTTTGTTATTCATCATGTCATCAGTAAACTACTTTTCTTCACTGATATACCTGTTGCAGGGAGACGTCAGTAACTGGCATTGATAAATAGGAGAACTGTTCAGGTCTAAATTACTTTGCTGATGCACTGACAGACTGAGTTGCAGCACTTTGCTAGGAAGCATCCCAGCTGCATGTGTGTCTGTGCTTCCAACAGTATGAATATGAATTTACTCCTTTTCAAGTAGTTTATGTTTATAAACTTCATGGAGCATTTCAGAGGGTTACAGTACTGGAAAGGTACAACCAATAACTGAAAGCATCTCAGAGGTCAGTGCTGGTTTTCTTGAGATGGGAGGCTAGCATCCATGCATTCTCTCATTTCCTTGTTATTACTGCTACTGTGCCCCCTGAAGACACAGTAACGTGCAAAGCCAGGCTTCCTGTTCTCTTTGTGTGGTTTGGGCTGTTTATTTTTATCAAGTAGTTGTAGAGTACAACAGAGATGACTCCAGCAAAGTAACAGCTAATTTCTATCTTAACATGAAGCTTTGGATAATGTGCTTCTTTAGCACATACTAGGAAGACTTACAGAATCATTATTAAGGTTGGAAAAGACCTCCCAAGATAACAGGTCTGGCCTTCTACCCAACACCTTCATGACCACCGGACAATGTCCCGAGGCACCTCATCTACTTGTTTTTTTGAACACATTCAGGGATGGTGACTCCACCACTTCCCTGGGCAGCCTGTTACAGTACTTAGCTACTCTTTCAGTAAAGAAATTCTTCCTAATATCTAATCTGAACTTCCCCTGGTGCAATTTATGGCCATTTTCTCTTGTCCTGTTGTTGGTTACTAAGCCAACACTAGAGGCCAACACCAGTCTCACTGCAGACAAGAGGTTGCAGTGAGACTAGAAGTTGTCTTGTTCCGGAATCCTACTGAGGTGTTTATATGGAATTACCTAAAAAAAATAAATTACTCTGATGTGACTTAATTATGGGACATAAAGGAGAAACTGTAACATTATATGCAGAATTCTAGAAAGGAGGAAATGAACACATTCATAGAGTAGCAAAGCCTTATTTAGCACATAGACTCATCCAGGTAAATGAGTCATAAGCTGGAAAGAAAAATAGGAAACATAGTCAAAGGAAATTAGTTGTGGAAAGAGACCTGTAGTCATCCTAACTGTCACTGAGCTGGTCTTGCTGATTGGGCTTTTGTTTGTTAGTATTTTGGGTTTTATGATTATTATTAGTATTTCATTTATCTATTTTTAACCTTGGTAATTGCTTAGTTTTGTTTGACTTTGTCCTTATGTGATGAGGTAAAATTCAGGGAACTCATCCCTATCCCCCCAAATAATTAAGTTTAAAAGCTTGTTAATGAAAACGTATATAAGAAAAGTAATTAAATAATGTCTGAAGAAATCATAGCTATACAGTATAGTTCTTCTGTGTCCTATAGCTAAGTTCAACAGTCTGGAGAGGTTGTCTTTTATTACCATAAAGTATACTAGTACACACACTGATAATATATATAGATATTTATTTATGTTCTTTAGGCTTGCTGACCTACTGATAGAAAACTCCTTCACATTGTTTATGACTCTTTCCTGTTCTGTTTTTCAGTAGTGTGACAGCTTATCTTTACTTATGTCGATTTAAGCTAGTTTAGGTTAATATATTTGCTCTAAAGCATTCCAATGCCTACTCAAAATCCTTTAAGCCCTATGAAAAATGAGGTGGTCTGATCTGGAACAACTTTGATAAACCAGCATGACTCATCACTGCTATGTCTGCTGCTCTCAAAAGCAGTGAGTGGAAAGATTCTCTGTTTTTTTCTGTTAGATTAAATGACGTGCTTCAGAGATATGTTTGTAGTGATACTTGATGGTTCTTTAAAGGTATTTCATTATAGACTTGATTGTTATTTGAATGGTAGGTTTGTGGGAATGGAGGTGCTGCAAGAAAAATTAATGTTGACCTTTCAGAAGAAACTGCCTTATATGAGAATACTAACTTTGATCTTGAGTATTGTTTCAATTATGTTTTTTTCTGATGGCATACAACGTTATTTGGGAAAGCAAGAACACTGATTCGTCTTTGTCTTGGACACTAACATATCTCACTTCTGTAAAGTATCATCTCACAATTTCTTCCTGGGAGCAAAAGAATGGTGACTTTAAACACTGACAAATAACAAAGATATGTTTATAAATAAGGTGAAATAAAATAATAAACTGAAACAATACAAAGGAAGTTGCAACTAACAGAATTTGTTTTGATTGGGGATTGATGAGAAATACTTCAAGGTTTTGAATGGACAGTTATGCAATGTGCCTTTTTTCACTTTATGTATCATAAACACTTGTAAAATGTTGTCCAGGTGTGGATGCAGAGACTGCTTTCTGTGACTATTTCAGAGTGTATCCATTGTTGGGTTCTGCATCTTGGGTGATCACCTCCACCTTACTACTACAATTTTTCTTAGCTGTCTGCAGAATACCAGCAAATAATTTGTCAGGTCTGTGGTGAATAAAGGGAATGTGATATTGAGTGGTGGAAGCTCCTTGTGCACCTTCCACTTCACTGTTAAAGTGGTCATAGTTTCTTTCCTCTTGAAGTTGCAGCTCTATGTAATAAGCCATCTTACTGGAGCACTTGATATCCTTGAGAATACTAAAGCTACTTTCATGTGACTTGAAGCAAATTTCTAAATGCCTTACAAAACCAGCATAAATAAGACTTTGAATTTTCATTTTATACACTTAGCTTCATTGAATGACATTTTAGAGTTTCTTAAGCCCTTGTTAAGTCAAATTAAATGAAGTTGTTTGGGGATGAGATATTACTTAGCATGGTCAGAGGTGGCATAATTTAGCCCAAGTGCCAGTTTTCAGTTTGTATCAGATGAACAATAATAAAAGTAAGATAGCTTAATTGGTAGGTTTGGGATTTGCGGAAAATAAACTACAGAGGGATGGATTAAACTGTATTCAAAATAGTAACACAAATATCTGTGCTGTCATATTTCAATTTGTTACAGTTAGAGTTGAGGGACTGCTTTTTCCCTTTTTTTCCTCCTCTTCTTCACTTTTTTCTCTGAAACTGTATTTGGGTTGCAGTGGGAAGCATGTACTTTATAATGATAAATACTGTTTAGTGTGACTTGACATTTTTTCAAGAGGATAATGTACCCAGGAGTGTCTCCTTCCTGGTCCAATGATTCAGAAAGTTCTGAAAATATACCACAGTGTGGGAAACTTCAGAAATGTTGCAGGAGGAATAGCTGGTGACTAATGCAGTGACAACAGTGGGGATAAACTGCAGTTTTTGCATGTTATTCATCCACACTTCAACTTCTTAGAGTCTATTAGTATATTTCTGGTGGATGTCAGAGTGATTTGGAATTGCTGCTACCCTTCTTACTCTTTGTAATCTCCAAGTTATGTACCCGATATTTATCCAATATTCATAATCTTACATAATCTCTTTATCTTGTCTTGTATGTTTTCAAGTATTGTACTGAAACTAAACTCTCTTTGCTGTAAAATCTCTGTTTTGTTCAAGGTTTAAGATTCTCTATGTTAAGTGTGAATAAAGAACCTGCTTAGTTATTTATCTTTCTAAGGATCTTAAGTTCCAGGTCTGTTATGTAGAACAAATGAACAGCAATACCTTCCTATGCAGCATGTTCCAGTTTCATTTCTGTGAAAGACTGTCATTCATGAATACAAACGGAGGTGTAGGTTTGTATGAAGGGATATAAAGACAATCATTTAACCTCTTTATATAACTTAGAAACTTGAGAAAAGTGGACAAACAAAATGTAGTGGTGAGATGAGAACTTCCTGTCTGGTGAGGTAGGGTTCCACTGTCTTGAAATACAAAAGTGAAGCTCCATCTGTCTGACCAAGTTAGCCTTTTGGGGATTTATGTGAAATAGATTTTGAAAAACTTATCTCAAAATATTATGCCAGGTCAAGGTCTAGAAACGATGAAATGAGTCTCCTTCATCTTGGAGTGAGAAATTCTAGATTGGGGTTATACTTATTTTGAGTGTGTTTGATGAAACCAAAATGTTAGCTTTAAGCATACCTCTTACCCTCTGGAGGTGTTGGCTGAAGGGTTACCAGAAATGCTTGTGTCTTGACAGAAGCAAAGTTAAAAGGGGGGTTCTGAAAAGGTAGTCTAATAGATGGCTATCATCTAGAATAATAAAACTACCTTAGATGCATAAAAGCACAGTGGATTTGAAATGAACCTCACACTATTTCAAGCATTTTGACAAAAGCCATCTGCATAAGAAGTGGACAATAAGACATGTTTTTCATAATAGGAAAAATATTTGTCATGGAGAAATAATGTTGCACAGATACATGCATAGAGCAGGCAGCAATTCGTTGACTGCAAAGCTTAGGTACATTCAGTTTTTTGCATCTGTTACAGCAATCTCCTGACCTTGGATAATACGTTTTCTGTTAGCTACTTAATAGCAGCAGTTGTTAGCAATTTCTGGAAGAGGCTAGAGGAATAGCCACTTATTTTGTCTGTCCACGTTGCTTTTAAAAATAAAAATTAAATAGGATAAAATCCTGTCTTAGTCTAGTAGAAGATCCTTTCTGAACAACAGCGCTCCCTTTACAAATCTAAATGTCACTGTGAGGAGCAATACTCGGACCTCTACAATGAGTTGGCTCAGGCATAGAGCTCCTGTTTGACTCTAATTGAAAATCATTTTGGAAACAAAATGGAAATGAGGTGAAGAAAAAACAAAACCTGTTTTTACTTTCCATTTTTTTTTTCCTACTGCCCATCAGTGGTGGTGCCAGACAGACCATGGACAAACATTTAAGTATCTAAATAAAAAATGAGTAAACATCATCAAGAAAAGCTTGAAAGAGGCAGATAAATGTCATCTGTGGGAAAAAAAAAACCAAACCAGTTTTTGTGCTGTTATAAATAATGTGTTAGAATGGAAAACATATGCATATTGGGACTGAAGAACAGACCACATGTCAGGTGATACCTCAGAGGTGTTGTGATGTTAATGAAATGTAGTTCTCACTGCTGCTGCCATTAGAGACCAAACCCTGCGGTAAATGTCCTTGGCCAGTCTCCAGGAGCATTCCTAGTAGCTTTAGGGAGTTCAGGCTTAGTTCATGGTGGCTTTAGTGTAACCCACTGCAAGATGATGAGGGTGTATAGCATATTTTTTGTTTTCACTTCTGAGCAGCCTGGGAAATACTGGTGTGTTAGTAGTTGAAAGATCAAGTATACATGCAGGAGACTTGAAAGTTACTGCCCTTCACAGTGCCTTGCCAGAACAAAACAAAGTGGTTTGCGAACTGTGTGTCAGTACTTTTGGTGGCAAGGTTCTGGCCTCTTTTAACATGTGATCATTGTTGAGAATGTGGGCTGCAAATCTTGGAGAACTTGCTCTGTCATCACTAGATTTTCAGTAACCCACTAAAAGGAGGAAGGAAGTAGCAGCAATATGTGAGCAGTATAGAGAAAACTTTTAAAATATAGAAACAATAGTAGTTTACTAAACACGCCTTTCATCTTTTACCAAAAGAAATATCCATGTTGAAGTTTCAAATTCTGCAGCGTAGAAAGAACTTGAATTTTCCTGAAGTCAGTGGTAGAAGTTAACGGAATTGGGCCAAAGCGGAGTGCTTTGGGAGTCCTGCTGCTGTAGAAATTGCATTTCAAGTATTTGCTAATACTACTCCATTTTTGTGCCCAATCCTGATTTTTATAGTCACTGTTTAGCAGAAGGCACTGTCTTAGTGTGTCTGGGACACCAAATGTGCCAGTCTTAAAGTCAAAGGAAGAAGAAATCTGTATAACAATGAAATAATAGATTTGCCCCTCTTACAGTCTTCCTCCTTCTTCTGATGTAGGGTACAAGAGGGAGTTTGGGGATTAGCTATACAAGGCATATCTTGCTCTCTGGTACGCAGTAAGCTTTCTTTATAGTGTGTTTTCTTTATTATTAAAAAGTTCTAAAAGACTGTCAGGATTTCTGTGGTGTAATCACAGAACTGCTACATACAAATTTCAGTGCACACATTGTAAAAGCGTTAGTGTTGACCCTTCAGTTAAAGTTGCTTTTTTTTTTTTTTTGTGTGTGTTTGGGTTTTCTTAGAACTATTATAACAAGAGTAAGTAACACAGATGACTTTACTTTCTGTACGAAGACAAAGAATTCTTGCAGTTAAGTGGGCCAGTTGTTTCCAGGAGTTTGCGCAGATGATGTTTTACTTCAGCAAAAGCTTTATATACATTTGTTGTCCTCAACATATTTCACTGGTGGTTTAAATGCCATTTAAGGGCTTGAGAAAGGGTTCTAGGATGTATTAGAGAGAAGAGGTTAGTGATGTTATGAATAAAGATTCCATCCATTAACTAGTAATGGCTATGTTTATTATATGGGGTTAATAAAAGGCAAGTAAACAGCGCTGGGTGCGCGGGGAGTCTTCGCTCTACCAACACGCACACAGGACACAACGACAGATCCTCTTTTATACTTGTTATCCTAATACATATTCATAGTCATTCCAAGAAGAGGGAGGGTCATTGTAATTGTTTTGGAAGGGGTGTTCCCACTTTAGCACATGCATTCCCTTTCCTGGAGGTCTCTCTGGTGGTCGTCCACGATGAAGGTTGTAGTCTTCCTCACCGGTTCCGTCCTTCACCCGACTTCCACCTCATCTCCTTGTCCTTATAAGGTTCGTCTGGGCCACAAATGTTGCAGCTAGACAAATGATGAGCATGTGGAAACTGTGTTTCATTCCTGCTTCTGTTGGTTCAGTACTTTTCCACAGTTTATCTACATTAGTGACTCTCCCAGCATGCCTCACCACACCACCGACACGAATTGTGACACCATTGATCACAGTGAGAACGGCTCTTATTCAGACCTGTTAGATATTAGTGTACATTAACCATATTTATGTATTCCTATGCACATATATATGCACATATATATGCACACATATATAAACAAACCCTATGTTGTTTGGATAACAGAGGAGAATTGGCTTTGAGGCCTTCATATTTAAGCAATGTACTTTCAAGCTTGGCCTTTCTTTCCACTGTTACTTCAGTAAACAGCGTGATTGAAGTCTAAAAAAGCCCAACCAAAAAGCCCATTCCTCCCCTGCTTGCCCAGCAGATTTTCTTCCAGAAATGCTTTGAAACTGCTTTAGTGTTTCCTTCTGAAAACAAATGCAATGCTTAGTGTGACAAGTTTACAAAAATGAAAGCGTTTGTTATGCAAAGAGATGATTTATTGGAGTGAATGGGATGCTAGTTTGAGTTCCACAAAAAGAGAATGGTAAAATAAAATGGTGATTGTTTGGGCTAGCTGCTAAAATATACTGAACCTCTGTAAGAGGAAAATAAGACCTTTTTTTTTTTTTTTAAATTCGTATTTGTACAGGCATATGGAAAGAGGATCCAAAAAAGTCAATATACTTCTCTGTTTGAACACCACACCTTAAGAATGCTGGGAAGCAAAAGCACGTTGATGGAGGCTATTAATAATAAACTTTTTGTATAAAGTTTTGAAGCAGATACTGGGAAAATTAGAAGCAAATTAAAGCAACATGAGTTATGCTTCCTTATTTCATTCCAAACTGTTTCTGTGAGAACTGCTTTGATCTCTTTCTGTTTCATTGTGTGTATTTGCAAAATTGAGATAAGTCTAACCTATTTCACAGAGAGTCATCTTCAGGTACAGAAGGGTGTGGAATTTGCTAACGTCCTGTAGAAACCTAATATTGAAAAAGTGCGTGTTTAAAAAAAGTAAAGTACAGAAGAAGCAAATTGAAGATAATCTAATAAATAATAAATAATCTAATAAATAAGGATTGTCTGCATTACAAGAGAGCTACAAATATAAACATCAGTAATTCACAGTTTCTTTTGTTGTAACCATATCAGCAGTTCCACATTTTTTCAGACCTTGTCAGACATAGCAGTGGTAACGGAAGCCTGTATAATATGTAACCCATGTTACCAAAACCACAAAACAGCTTTTGTTCAGAACATCCGGGAAGGAATCCTACAGTAATTAAATGGCACTATTCATCAATGTTGTCAAAGACCCAGGCAAACTCAAGAGCTTGTTCTGCAAATGTTGATCTGACATTGAGTCTTCAATTAAAGTAGTAGGAATAATTAGTCATAAAATGAAATTAGTAATTACAACGGAGTGTCATGATCGTGTCAAGAACTAAGCTGTTAACCACTGAGGAACATAAATAACATGCTATTTGGCAGATACAAAATGTTAATGATGTGCTATTGGAATTTAGGAAAAAAAAAACCTTTTTTTTTTTTTTCTGAGAGGAATCCTCAAAATTTAGAAGTTAAAACTACTTTGATTTATATTTAAATCATATTATTGTATCTGCTTAATACTAGTCTACTTACTTTTAACAAAGTATTTATATTAGAAGTTATCTTAAATTCTTTAGCATGAAACCAGTTTTTTTCAGAGAATTTTATTTTCTGCATTTAAAATCTACAAGAAAAGTTGCTGGTACATTTATTTATAGACTTTTTGTATGCACTGCACTTTTCCTTGCTACTATTCATAGCCTTTCTGGGAATCCTGTTTTTCATTTGCTTTTTTTATTGAGATATGAGGAAAAAGCTTGTGTTATAAATGCCAGTGTGCTTATATGTTAATGCAGACTCACAAGGATGTTGTTCCGGTTGTCTCCTTTCTGTCTCCAGTTTCTTACAGAGTATGTGCAGTTTCGAAGGGTGTTATTTTCAGTTAGGCCTCAATTAATAAGAAGGCAGTTATTTTGAAAATCCCCGTTGCTAAAGGAAAAAAAAAAGTTTCAATTTATCCCCATTAAATGCATTTTTTTTCTTTTTCTTTTTTTTTTAAAAAAGGCCCTCCCACTGTACAAACAGTTGCTAAGCAGTAGCAGGTGGTGTTTCTCCACAGACTTACGAACTCCTTCATCTTTGATGTAGTATACAGGTTCAGTGCTGCAAGTTACATTAAATGTTGGTGGACTGAGTTTATTTTCATTTTATGCCTTTTTAAGTCAGTTTATTACTTTGGCAGTGGAGCAGTTTTGGTGATCTCTGAGACCTGACTCTCCAGGTCTATTCAGCTGTAATCTTCCCTCACACTCATACATGTCTTTATGCTCTTTGAAATTCATATTTTAACATTTTGAACAATTTCTCTGCTTACTCAGACCTGGGTTTCTCTGAAGAAGGTATTAATAAGTTTCAGTTGTGATTGGAGTTTCCGCACTATTTCAGTTGTTAATTCAGAAAAAAAAAAATTTAACTGCTATTGTTACCTGGTCAGGATTTAAGCTAACCAAGTTCAGGGAACAGACTCTGAACGATTTCTAAATCCTTGAGTTAGCTTTACTCTTTAGTCGTCAGCATACCACTTATTTTTCTTTCTTTCTTGTGGTTTTTTTTTTTTTTTTCATATCAGTTGTTACCCTACGGCACATCAGTTTTTATCTTTGGTCTAGTTTTTATTTGTGTTCTTTCAGACATTGCTAAAACATCCTAGTTACGACTAGCTAACTAGAAAATCATTATGAAAGATTTTGTGGACTTTGTAATTTAAGATACGAGGCAAATGGAGAGAGCACAGATGTTCAGTAATGCCGGCTGGGGAAGAAAAAGATTTAGTCCTTTCAAACTTTTTGGAGACTTAGTATGCCCTTTTTGTAAATAGCAGGTTTTGGCCTAAGGACAAACTTTATGCTAGTTTGGATCTTCTGTATGGTGAAGGTCTACATTAGAATAGGTGTTGAGAAATACAGAAAAGATTTTTAAAAATTAGGTGAAAAAGGATCTGTTGGCATCTCGGTAAACAGCACTTGAAGTGCCTGACAGAGTAGGTTCTGCAAAGAGTTCTGAGTTTATCTCCTACTGTAGCTATTTTGTTACACACACAAAAAGAATTCTAAAGACTGTCAGATCGGACAGAGTTACGCTTTTTCTGGCTTGTTAGTTGACACATACAGGTGGCAGAGGCTGATCTTTTTTTATATGCTGCATGAACACTACAAAAAACCTCTAAAAAATAACTGTTTCACATTGTAGGTCTTCCAAAGAACTTGTGCGTCAGTGAGAATGTGAATCTCTGAAATCTCTAGTCAAGCACCTGACTTTAAGTTAATTTTCTTTTAAATACAGCATCTCATTTTTGGGTGCATAGATTACTAGAAAAATTCTTGCAGAATAATTTTTGTTTCTATTTCTTCTGCAACAGGTTTTATTATTATCTGTTGAGTACTTCAAAATATCTTGCAAATGTACGCATGAAATATTGTTTTATGCTTTCTCTTGCAGTCCCTCATTTTCTTTGGACATACAGTTTAGAGCAGGTTTGAGTGGCAAGCTCTACAGCTTTAGAGACATAGGTTCTAAATTAGAGACTTAAGTACACTTTAGCCCTGAAATACAGTAAAATTATAGTTGTGTTTCAATAAATCATGCCATAATAGTCCAGACATTAAATTATAATAGTAAAATATAGAGTTACTGTCAGGAAGATGAGAGGGAGGATAGGAAGAGACTGAAAAATACAGCTGCTGCAGTGGCTCTCCAAAGGTGAACTACTGGAAGGGAATGATGCAGAAAAGGGAATTAGTAGGATGAGGTATCAAATAGGATGGAAGAAAGTTCTAGGCAGGACAGAAATTAATGTAGTGGGATTTGAACAGAAAGGTCCTTTTTAGTTAATGAAAAGAACCCAGAAAATCTCTCTCTCTTTGGTTTCCTACATGTAGATAAAAGACTTAATTAAAAACTGGTGAGTACCATTTCAGTGGAATTTAGTAACTTGAGCCCTAGTTCCTTGAAATGTCTTTCCCTCTGATTGGGGTGTATGACTATTTGGAAAATTTTCTGCTCTTCTGAGTTGCAAAGAGCTGGATGAAGAGAAACGCATTAATAGTAAAGTTTAAAAACTTTTGTGTTTACAGAACTTCAGGATTGTTGACTAAGAGAGGAAGTTTGACTTCATAAGTTAATATATCACTGATTTGCTCAGTATCCAACAGTAGAAACTAATATTGCAAAATGTCATCTTTTATACTGTGTGTCTCCATATAAGCTCAGATTTCAATTCATAGCAATTAGGACTTCCACGTTTTTTTTGATCCAATAACGAGAATAAAAATGTTTAAGAATAAGGATGAAATCCTCATTAGCTTTTGTATTTGAAGAGTATTTGTTTCTCAGATTTTAGCCATGATGAACACTTTAATATGTATCATTACCGTACCATGTAGTTTCCTACACACTGTCCTGTCTATAGACAGCAGCTTCATAAACTATTTTTTGACAACTGCTTTTTCTGAGGAAGCCTTTTGCCTAGTAATTACAAAAATTAAGTACCTCACCTGTCAATGTGATGGAAGAAAAGGTTTCTTAATGTAGTAAGCATCTGTTACTTAATCATTTCTAGTTGGTAAGAAGAAAAATCTAACTTGGATTTGTCTGCCCAGCTTTAGCTGCTGCTTGATGTTTTTCCTGTCTCTCCTATTCCTCTGGAAACAAAAGATATCTATGCAAGGTACTGCTGTTAAGATGTGATGTGTGTTTCATGTGTAACAAATCATAGAATTGTCAGGGTTGGAAGGGACCTTAAAGATCATCTAGTTCCAACCCCCCTGCTGTGGGCAGGGACACCTCCCACTAGAGCAGGTTGCTCGGAGCCCAATCCAGCTTGTCCTTAAAATCTTCCAGGGATGGGGCTTCCACCATCTCTCTTGGCAGCTTGTTCCAGTGTCTCACCACCCTCATGGTCAAGAAATTCTTCCTATCATGTAACCTGAATCTATCCGCCCCTGGTTTTGATCCATGCTTTCTAGTCCTGCTACTACCTGACAGCCTAAAAAGTTCCTCCCCAGCTTTCTTGTAGGACCCCTTCAGATACTGGAAGGCCACAGTAAGGTCCCCTCAGAGCCTTCTCTTTTCCAGACTGAACAACCCCAACTCTCTCAGGCTGTCCTCACAGGAGAGGTGCTCCAGCCCTCTGATCATCCTCGTGGCCCTTCTCTGGACACGTTCCAGCACATCCATATCCTTCCTGTAATAGTGGCTCCAGAACTGGATGCAGTGCTCCAGGTGAGGTCTCACGAGAGTGGAGTAGAGGGGGAGAATCACCTCCCTTGACCTGCTGGCCATGCTTCTCTTGATGCAGCCCAGGATACGATTGGCTTTCTGGGCTGTAAGTGTATGCTTATGGCTCATGTTGAGCTTCCCATCCACCAGCACTGCCAAGTCCTTTTCTTCAGGGCTGTTCTCAAGCCAGTCACTGCCCAGCCTGTATCAGTACCTGGGATTGCCTCGACCCAGATGGAGGACCTTGTATTTGGCCTTGTTGAACTTCATGAGGTTGGCATGGGCCCACCTCTCCAGCCTATTGGGGGTCCTTCTGGATGGCATCCCTTCCCATCAGCGTGTCAGTTACCCCACACAGCTTGGTGTCGTTGGCAAACTTGTGGAGGGTGCACTCAATGCCACTCTCCATGTCTCCAATAAAGATGTTAAGCAAGATTGGTTCCAGTACTGGTCCTTGAGGAACTCCACTTGTCACTGGCCTCCACTTGTACATGGACCCATTGACGACCACTCTTCGACAGCAGCCATCAAGCCAGTTCTTTATCCACCAAATTGTCCATCCATCAATCCCATATTTTACCAGCTTGGAGACCAGGAGGTCATGAGGGACTGTGTCGAAGGCTTTGCTCACGTCCAGGTAAATGACGTCAGTTCTCTTCCCCCATCTATTGATGTTGTGGCTTTCTCATAGAATGCTACCAGGTTTGTCAGGCACGATTTGCCCTTGGTGAAACTGTGTTAATGGTACCCCCTCACCTCTTGTTATTCTTCTGACTCAGCATTACCTTCAGGAGGATCTGCTCTATGATCTTACCAGGCACAGTGGTGAGACTGACTGGCTTGTAATTCCCTGGTTCATCCTTCTTTCCCTTTTTGAAGATGGGGGTTATATTTCCCCTTTTCCAGTCAGTAGAGACTTCACCGAACTGCCATGACTTTTGGAATATAATATCTAGTGGTTCAGCAACTTCATCCGCCAGTTCCCTCGGTACCTGTGGATGTATCCTGTCTGGTCCCGTGGACTTGTGCACTTTCAAGTTCATCAGATGGTCATGAACCTGGTCTTCACTTGCAATGGGCAGTTCTTTCTTCCAACCCCTGCCATTATCTTCTGCGACTCTGGGGGTGTGGCTGGAGCCCTTGACAGTGAAGACAGAGGGAAAGAAGTTGTTGAGAACCTCAGACTTCTCCATATCACTTGTCACCTGTTCTGTTTCCTTTCTGAGGGGGCCCACACCTTCCCTAGTCTTCTTTTTACCATTAATAAACCTATAGAAATTTTTGCTGTTCCCCTTGATCTCCTTGGCTAGATTTAATTCTAACTGATCTTTAGCTTTTCTAACCAGGTTTCTATTTGCTTGGACAGCTTCCTTATATGCTCTCCATTCTAGCTGTCCTTTTTTCTACTCCTTGTTAAGTTTCTTTTTGTATTACAGTGTGTCCAGGAGCTCCTTGTTCATCCAGGCAGGTGTCCTAGCATAATTTCCTGCCTTCCTCTTTGTCAGTATACTTTGCTCCTGGACATGGAGAAGGTGATCCTTGAATATTGACCAGCTGTCCTGGGCCCCTCTTCCCTCTAGGGCTTTGTCCTACAATACTTTGGCCAACAGATCCCTGAAGTGATTGAAGTCTGTATGCCTGAAGTCCAGGGCTGTTACCTTGGAATACATCCTCCTAGTTGCCCCGAGGATCTTAAATTCTAGTGCTTCATGGTCACTGCAGCCAAGGTTATCTCTGAGTCTCACATTGGTCACCAGCCCTTCCCTGTTGGTGAGAACAAGGTCCAGCATAACACCTTTTCTTGTTGCTTCCTTTACCATTTGGAGGAGGAAGTTGTCATCTGTGCACTCCAGGAGTGTCCTGGATTGCTGGTGCTTGGCTGAGTTGTTCCTCCAGCAGATGTCAGGGTGGTTGAAATTCCCATGAGGACCAGGGCCTGTGCTCACAACGCCGCTTCTTTCTGCCTATAGAGGGCCTCATCCACTTGGTTCTGCTGGTCAGGTGGCCTGTAGCAGACCCCTACTGTAACATCACCTTCCCCTGGCTTCCCTTTAATCTTAACCCATACACTCTCAAGCAGCTCATTGTCCTTCCCCATACAGAGCTCCATCGATTCTAGGTGGTCACTGATGTAGAGGGCAATGCCTCCTCCCCTTGTACACCCTGCCTGTCCTTCCTGAACAGCTTATAACCATCTACCCCTACATTCCAATCATGGGAATCATCCCAACAAGTTTCAGGGATAGCCACTATGTCATGGCTTTCCAGCAGCACTGTGGCCCTTAATTCAGCCTGTTTATTGCATAAGCTGTGTGCATTTTCTTACAGGCCCTTCATCTGGGCTGGCTGAGCCCCGTACCTGTTCTGCAAGTGCACTGTAGGCAGTGCACTTCTTAAAAGAACATGTTTGCTCCGCTTGTGTCACTTGTTTTGCTGGGCAGAGACCTGTTCCCATTGACCCTGCTCACGTGGGTTACTACAGGAAGGCTGAGGGGCTTGCTGATGAGAGGGTCTGGGATCTTGTAATTTGCTGAAAAGTTCACTTCCTTGCTAGTGCTTATTCTTGTGTTATTGTTATCAGCAGAAACTGCTTGTCAAAACCTTAGCCGTTGACTAAGCTATTATTCCTCACATGGATAATTCCCCTGAATTTAACTGATACTGGAAATTTCATATCAAAATGTTTCTATCTTACAACAAAGGCTAATTATGTGTAAGATGCTGAACAGTGGGTTATTCACATAATGGAAAAATCATGTTATGGTCTACAAAAAAGTATTTCTTAGGTTTGTATTAAATTTAGAGCGTGTTTTGTTCCATTAAGTGTCAGAATTTTTATTTCTTTTTAATAGTATAGCATGCTCAGAACCCTTTCAGGAAAAGATGTCATATCTTTCCCTTCTGGGCAATTAAGAATGTCGATTATATCAGTTCTTACTGTTTGCTTTTCTTTTTTTTTTTCTTTCCCCTGTAAATAATAATCTGTTTCTCTCTCCTGTGTAGTTAGTCCCCAGCAGTTACAAGGAATCCTTCCCTGTCCCCCTGTATTAATACATCTCTTAAAGACTGTAAATAGGGTTTTCAGACTAGTTTCTTCTGGCTTAAGAGACAAAACATATCAGACACAACTATTTTTCTTTTGCTGTTCCTTGAGAATACTGCTTACTTCCAGTTGGAATAGCTGTAAAAGGATTCTTGACAAGTTGGTTTATCATGCACTACTTCATCCTTTACTTTGAGAGAGCTACTTTAAGATTCAAACCTCTCCACAGGGTATTTCTCACGTCCAAATGAATGATGTGGACTGTTGAGCTACTTAACTACCATGCTGCTGAGAGATATAAATTCTACTCTGAATTTTCCCTCATTTATTTGATCTCATTTATTCTTCACTAGTAGCTTGAAGACTGAAACTTGTGTGTACCAATTTTTTTTCCGTAACACTCAGTTATAAACTGAATGGACAGAGGCTGACAGGTTTTTTGATGGTATCTTCTGTTTTTCTATAGTATGTCTGTATTCCTTTTTGTGATGCAACAAAACTCTAAGATGCTGATTAAGAATGTGAAAAGGCCCAATTTTGATTTAAGAAGAGTGAAAAATTCTTTTTTGACCCTCCTGAAGGAGGGTTTTTTCCCTGGCTTGCCCTATAATGAGAGAGTAATGGGTAAAATATTTCATTTTTCGTTACTTCATCTATTTAAATTAAAATCTATCAGAATGCAGAATATTTAGAATTATTAGTAAATAGTAATTAGTGAATACCAAATTTGCTCCAAATCCATTTGGTAGTTGTTTTTCCAGGCATTCTGGCTGCTCAGGGAAGACCATGTCTAGATCTGGTGAACTAGATCCTGTGTCTGAGGGCGTATTTCTGCATCCAGCAGTGGTTTTTCTGGCTCTTGGGAGAGCAGCAGCAAAGTATTTCTCACTTCGGGCTACAGAGCAGGAAAGAGTACAAGAAATAGCCTGTGTGTCTAGTATTTTGATAGGCATAGACCTTGCCTGAGGATTTATTAAAATAGTAAACGGAGAGAAAAGTTATAAATGGTTTTATTATCCGAAGTTATATAGGAAAATGTTAAACAATGGAAGTTTTTTAGTTGTTGACTTTTTGTTTTGTTTTGACTACCTCCAAAATAACTTGATATTTGCTCTGTGGCTGAGAATAGATGCCAATTTTAAGCTGTCTTCGAGCTCTGCAAACAGTGGTCATGGACAGCAGATTCCATCATGAACTTGCTTCAGCAATAAATATAATTTTCATGTTTATATGGCCCCATAGGACATATTTCTAGATGTTGAGTTGCTGCCTTCCTGTACTCTCTTGTTTCTGTCACCTTTCGGGTTTTTTTGTGTCTCTGCATACTGCAGAACAAACTGCCCAGGGGATGCAGAAGGTGTGATATTGTACGCTGATGACTTCACCTTATTCAGTTTATGTTGTGGTTAAACAGAATGGAAGGAAGAATGAGGTCATATTTAGCTCACTTGTGAATTTTAGGCTTCATCATTTGCATAACAGTGTTGTCATATGCATACTATTTGGAAAGAAATGGAGTTGCTCCAATTTCGATCCCGCAGTTGCGTGTATGTGGGGAAATTGTCCCAACAGTTTCTCTGTGGGATGAGGGGGAATAGACACAAATATTTACTTTGTTCTAACTTTGTTTTCAAGTTGATTTTATTCTTAGTTCCCAGTTTTCAAGAGAAAACCCCACTGTTATTGCACTATGTTAGATCTTTGTCGAATTTGCAAGTGAAATACAGTTTATAGCTTGCCTTTGGGAAGGTAGTCATGGACATGGTGCTTTTGAGTACTGATACTGTGTACCGCACAGCAAGACCTTTGTACGTGAAATTTGGACTTAGGGCTCATGGTTGCAATAAGCAGAATTCTGCTTTTTTTTTAGCGATAGTGATTTAACTTCTCTATAAATGCAAATTATGCTGTACTACAAACAAAGCTTGAACTAGATGGTTTCTAGATTTACCTTAGTACTGAAATAAAAAAAAAAAAAAAGCTTTTGCAGATAATAGCAAAAGAAGAGATTGAATAGAAAAGCTGAATCTACACATATACATACATATATATGTGTGTGTGTATATATCACATAAAATTTGTGCCACTAAATTAGTTGAAGTAGTTGTTTGGGTTTTTGTTGGTTTTTTTTTTCTTTTTTTTGGGGAAAATAGGATTTTAACTTGTATTACAGCACAAGGGAATATTTAACAGGAGGCAATATATAGTCTTTTACAAAATTGTAGTCACCTGTGGTGCTCAGGTGAACATACACATGCCAGTCTGAATTAGATTCAGATAAAAAATATATGATTTAAATACTGTAATATTACCAATTCTCTCTTTGATACTATCCAATGTATATCTATTTTATAAGTGATAAATACAAGTGCCCCTAATAAAAAAACTCTTTTCAAAGAGCTTTCTGTGAAGATTCCTTTCTGAATGTACCTCTATAATTTTATGGTGCTGTTTTCTTTTCAGCTAACAAAACGGTACTCATTAGCAATGGCCAGTATTTTAATTTATGAAGAAATTACAAGCCTTTGGGGTTAAAATTGAGTAATAAGGAAAAACAGGCTCTCCCCAGACTTCTTCAAAGTCAAACTCTTCAGATAAGTGTAAATGGAAGAGAATTGTTACGCATTTTTTGGTGGGGTTTTTTTAGCTCATCTATGAGTATTTGTTTGGTTTTAGTACATTTTTTAGTACGCTTTTAGTTGTATGATTCTTGGATCATGCATGTTAAAACCTATGTCTGTTAGAAATATTGAAAACATGAAGAATGGTTAGAAGCAGCAGTGATTGCTAGTAGCCAAACTTTCAATAGATAGTAGCAACATCATATAGTTGTTTTTTTCCCCACTTTTTCTGGTGTTGACAAGTTAATGAGAAATACTTCCTCTTTCATATTTCTGTTTGTGGAGGTAGTCCTTAAGCTGTTTAATTCTTTTAAATGCAGAAGTGTAATCATGTTTCATGATAATGAACAGTTAAGTAGACAGTACAAGATGCAAATTAGAACTGTAGTTTCAGATCTGCCATGTTTTTTCTCTCTGAAGCTTAGAATACATCATGATGAGGTGGAAAAAAAGATAAAGGTTAAGTAAGCATTACAGTTCTTCATATTTATTGTAAACTCTGCAGTTTCTCACAGTGGTAGCACATTCCAAACAACCTTGGGTTACTATTTCTAGTCATCAAGCAACTGTTCAGAGTAAATTCATGGCTTTTTTCTGTACCATATTTGTGTGTGTGTATGCATATCTATGCTATATTGTGTGTACATTTGCATTTTTTTCTGTTCCATGGATGAAGTGAGTTTCGCAATTCAGAGTTTCAACTTAAAAATAATAGTGAGTTCAGATACACAATTCAGCAAAACACTGCTGTCACTGCTGAAGGCTGCAGCCATGTGACTGCATTGGTGATGAAGGTATGGTGGAAGGTGATTTGTCCCAGTTTCAAGGAGAGCAAGCAGAGCTTATGAGGAAACACTTTTTTTTTTCTTTTTTATTTTCAAAGGAATAGGTGTTATTTTTATATTGTTAAATTAGTGTAGCAGAACTGGCTTTATGTTGGTTCTAAATTTAGTTTTACCTGTATATGGATCAGCCCCTTGATAGCTTTTATCATGAGTTAAACCCCAGCAATTTCACACAAGTGAAGAGAGGAAAGAGGAGGCACATAGCTATAATTTTATCTTGAATTTTGGAGAACACTAATAGGAGCGCAGCCAAGTTTCCCAATGCGTATTGGTATTTTGACAAGATCTGTAAGATACAATTTCTATATGTTAGATCACATGTATAAGAGAAATTTCTTCTAGGATATTGGTCTACTTTACTATCAAAGCAATAATAAAGCAGATGCAGTTGTACTGCACACCTGTATTCTATATTGACCGCTGGCTGCACTACTGAAGCTACTTTACTGCTGCACTTCAGCAACAGAAGTTTCCCTGTCACATCACGTTAGGGACTCTATTTTTTCACATCATTCGTTAATGTTGATTTTAGTGGCCAGAGGTCCATAATATAGATCTTGCTGTTGTCACAGCAATGTGTCCTAGGCCTCTATTACACTGAGCTACTTAAGTTTGGAGTTTTTCTCCATCTCGCCCCTGTTTAGTCACTGGGTTAATGCAGTGCTTTCCACTACTCAATGCCATGGAGAATTTGTCCTGATTTCTGTTAAAGATAACTGGTATTTCTAGTTAGTTAAGCTGATGCTTCTGACTTTGTTTGGAAATGTAGGGAGTTAATCATGAAACAGAAGGATGAGAAGTTTACTATAATGGTGCAAGCCAAGAGACCAATAAATTTTGTTTCTCCAGCATAATATAGAATTAACTTCAAACTTGAGGGGAGAAGTGGGTGGATGCTAAAGTTTTTAAATAGAGATGGAACCATACGCTAATGGTATCAAGTGTGATTAGTAGTTTCTGCTTCCATGTTGTCAGATGGCTACTTTAAAAACGTTGAATGCTAGATATGCTTAAATATTTCATACTGCCACTTTTAGAAGAAAAACCCCCAACCTTATTCTGTTTTGTATATAGCGTTTTCTGTGTTCCACAGAGACCACCTGCAGCATAGTTACGTGCCAGAAAACCATGAGTTTTACCAGGTTTGGAGCAATATTAGGGGTCATATTGTGCCCTTGATGTTTGCATAGAGCTCACCTATGAGTGAGAACTGCTTTTCAGACCAAGGCAGGGGTTAAGTGTCTTAATATGTAGGTTTTGAAAAAGTGCTGCAGTGTCAGCAACACAGGAGGGGTTTTGCGTGCAGTGAATGCAGAATGCACCTTCAGACTCGAGAGGCAGGCACAGGCAGGTAAGCTGATTGTGGCAAACCAGAGCAGAGCTGCTGCTGAAGCTCCTGGAGGTGGGTGCTCTGCAGCCAGTGCATTTCCCTGCCTGCAGAATGACTAAAGATGAGAATGGTTAGAACTCTGCTGGCACCATCTGTGATTCACAGCCATTTCATGGCATGCTTGTTGCAATGTGGGAGTACACTCAAGCTGGCAATTTTCAGTGTAAAAGGGGCTGCAGTGTGAGGGCTAATGCAGAACTTTGAGTCAGTTCAGCTGCAAAACAAATGGCATACAAAATTACTAGCTGTATCAGAAAAGAGTGACTTCTGCCTTATTATCTGACTACATTCTATTAGATTATGCTCCTTGAATGTTTTTAATTGTCTAGAACAGAAAGAAATTAATTGCAGATTTTTATTAGTTTAGAAGTATTACTAAGGGATTTTTATCTGAAGGTATCCCTCTGGATTTAACCCAGTTTCCTTCTGTATACTTTCTCTTCCAATTTGTGAACGTTTAGTTAACTTAGGGTTTTGGCAGGCTAGGTGAGAAGCTCTTTGAAGTCTTGTAGAACGCAGTACCGTTCATTGGTGGTCAACCTGAGTCTGTGGTGTCATTTACAGTTGTCCCCAAAATACCTGATCAGCAGATAGGTGTTAGGTGATTCACTCTTAGTAAGTCCTCTCTCAGCCTTACATGCAAATTTCTCTCTTCACAGGAATTCTGCTAAGGTAGCTTCATGTCACAAAAATGAGCCCTCATAATTCAGAAAACACGCTTATTTTCTTCATTTCTTGTGGACGTGAAATTAATCATAGGATGCAATAGATAATTCCCAGTGCCATTCTGTCAGTTTTAGTTAATTTTATTTACTTATTTTCCTATACTTCATCTGAAATTGTTTTCATGATCTTCTGTTAGGATTCTTGGGAACTGATAGAATGACCTAACCGGGGGGGGAGGGGGGGGGAATCTTTAAATTGGACCAGGAAGAAACATGTTTTAATTCCTTTTTCTTTATAAATTACTTTAAAAGATTATTAAGGTGGTTGGAGTAATTTACATCTCTTATATGTAGCTATACATTGTGCTTTCTTGCTGTTCAACATACAGTTCTTTAGCTTGAGCTATTCACAGAGATTGCACATAGCTCATTAATACCCATAAGTTTATTAGAGCACTTCCTTAAATCTACTCCCAGCTTACTGATATATAGCTTCATAGAATTGTATCTCTACAGTAACTGTCCTTTTTAACTAGCCAGCAATCAAATAATTTTGCTTAAGTCAGCAATGAGAAATTAGCTAAGGACTTGTGAGTTCCTGAGGTGTGAGTAATGTACAAGTAGTCTTTCAGTATGTGGAGAGTGGTTTATAACTTCTCTGTTGAATAGTTCACTGCCTGATAACGGGTATCAAAACCTACCAAGTAATAGTTTTAGAACTGCTGTTTACAATTTCAGAGACTATTTTTTTTATGCTATATCCTTAAAATGAATATGAAAGGATTGAACTGATAAGCTACTAAACATTTTGATCATTTTCTACTGAGTACTTAAGAATAGTTTCCTTTCACTCAGTATGAGATATGCCAGTATAAAAAAAGCGATGAAGCTATACAGCCCACACTAAGGCTGGATGATTTTGAATAAAGTATCTGGCAGAGATAATGGTCTTTACTTTAGTGGGGTGCTGCTTCCCCTAGATGTAATTCAGACAGTTATTTCTGTCACAACTGAATGGCAATATAATTTGCAGAGAAACCATTGTAATTCAAACAAGTCTGTGTGTATTGAAGAATTCAAGATGAAAAATGCATGTCTTTTTTTGACATAAGGTCAAATAAAAAATGACAGAAATATGAGGAGAGGGGAATACTTCAGAAGACCTTGGCTGTTACAGAAAGTATAATGAGCTGAGATGGTGCTAATGTAAGCACTACCTGCTATGTTAAAGGAAATACCTTGTGCCTTTTTCTAAAAACTGTAACACATCATTTGGAGTAAAGAGGACCCTTTCTGAGAATGTACAGCTAAATTTGAGTTGAAAGTTCTATTTGAAAAGTCTTTTGAAACTATTTTTCAGGTTTTTTTTTCTTTGTGCTTCTTTTTTACTAACAAGCAGTTAGTTTGGTAACTAGCACTTAGTATCTCTCTCATACATTCCTGTCAATTGTTGCTCACTGCCTGTGTTAAAGAATTATTTCAAGAATGGCACTGAATTTAATGAAGGCGCTGCTTGTCTAGTTGTTGTCTTCCCATCACGTTAGTATCTCTTCCTTCCTCAACACAGCATCTGAGGCTTTTTTTCTTATTTATTACCTTGTTTGGGGAAAGTTTACTTCTGTAAAGTTAACTGTAGTCCTTTTCCTCTCATGTGGTCTGCATATTGCATGAAGAGTCAGGTCAGGCTTTATTTTTATCCAGCTTTCTGAACTAGTTCACTCATCTTTTCTTGATTTATCCTTAAAATGGCTGTGTTCTCTTCCCACCTACCCCAAATAGATTTGTGAATATTTAATTGTTGCTGACCTAATATATAGCAGCCCTTTGAGAAGTATGTTACATAAAGCGAAGCATTTTCTATAGCCTACAGGAAAATGAAAAAGGTTTAAATTTTTCTTTTTTAAAAATTCACCGTAACTCCAGTAAGTGAAATGCAGTGCTGTGAGCAGCAAAGCCTTCTGGCCAAGATAAATACCATGAAACAAAGTATGTGCATAAAATAATCCACCAAATCCATCTGTAGGCATATAAATGTGACCTTACTGTTGAGAGAGTTACCTTACCTGAAGCATGAGTGCCCACCATAATGACATGTCATAGTGCCATGCTGACAAAGGACAGTAATTACATCTATAAGTGTTTCTCTGATTACCTATGAAGGCCTTATTGGCTAGATAAGGGTGAGTCAAGGAAAAAGACCATGCTTACTGGGAGATTTTTTTTTTTAAATTGTTTTATTTTTTCTTCTTCTCCAAGCCCTTCATTCAATTGGATTAATGCATGAAATTGTCCTGGCTTAAAACCTTAATATCATTGTGGTACCCTTGCAATTACATGTGCCTGCTGACATCAAGCTCGCTCTTATTTTGCAGACACCATTGTAGAGGCCGGTTGCATAGTACGATCTTCCCCCCCTGCCCTTCCCCTCCCAAATTTTTTTTTAATGCTGCAGTCATTTGTACCTATATTAATCTGGTAAAAATACTTCTCCACGTGGTTAAGTAACACAGAAAACAGTTAGTGGTTTTTTTTCTCTTCCTTTATTTCTCTGAGGATGATAATGTAGGCACATGACGTGCATAGTGAATTTTAAGCAGTGCCTTAATGTGAAAGATTTTTGAAACTGAAACAGTTGGGGACAGGAGCACACGTTACTGTTCCCTTGCAAGTGTTCTTGGAATAGCTGTCAAGGACAAAGCACAGCTCCTTCTGGTGTCTGGCTTCTGTGGGGAAGATTTAATTTCAAGCATTCAAGAGCATGCTGCTTTAGTGAACAGTTTGGATTTTTACTGATGGCATTATCATTTGGTATGCATAAGTGGGATGTTTTAAGTGGGATCACTGTTAAGTTTCCTTGCTGGCTCATGACCGGTTGTTGCTAAGAGATGTTCACACGTATTTGCTGTGTGAGGGAGTTCATCTCTGTTATGTAGATTTTGATAGCATGATCCAGAAAATATGAATATGCTAATGATTGAGCAGTACAGAGTGGGGAAAAAAGCATGAAGCTGAAAGCTCTGGGTTTTTTATTTTTGAATAGATTTTATAATAATTTTGTGTTGTAATTGCAGCCCTTTTCTCAAGTGTTTCTTTGGTCTTCTGAAGCAGAGCTTTCCAAACAATGGAAAAGGTAATGCCACAAAAACCAGACATTGTTACTGCATGAGAATGGCTAGTGTTGTGAGCCTCCAGCACTGGTGTGAACTGGGCCCTCACAACACATAGTTCCAGGAATGGCTAATACCCATGTGTTTTCGAAGACATTGTTGAACAGTTGCAGCAAGGGTAGGGTAAGGGTTTATCAATCCACCTGAACCCCCCGCTGCTTCAGTCAGCACTGCCTCTTGATTTCAAGTGTTGCTATATTTCTTATCAGTGGATAGCATTGGATGCTAGTAGTATATAACAAGAGAAAAATGAAGAATTACTGAAAAAATAGAGCTTAGAAACTGTCACTTTAATGGTGTTTGAAATGGCAAGTATATAAATAAAATGGTGATTTTTTTCGTGTTTTTCACCTGATTTAAAAAAAAAAAACCCTATGTTAAAGCTACAGTGGTGTTTTAAAAGGGTGAATTTTTTCCCCCCCCCTAGCTTTAGACCTATCTAGTGAATATCATGCTGCTGACATCAAATTCAATTGGAATTTCAGTATCCCTATAAACAGATAACATTTTTCCCATGTCCTCGATTCAAATATAAGTTGAAATGGTTTATTTGAATTGGAACTACCCTTCTTGAAAAAAAACACTGATTGTGGTAACTATGATAATTCTTCATAGTAATAACTTTATGATAATAATAATCTCACTTCTGATTGCTGAGATATGTAAATGGTGGTGTTGACGGAAATTAAAAGGAGGTCACCTAGCATTGACCATGTTTAATTCATGCCTACCCTTTTTAGCATTTTTTTTCTGAGTCATCAAAATACCTTTTCATGTCTTTTGGAAATGCTTTCGCACTGTTTTTATCAATATAAATGCATTCAGTTCCAGCAGTCTAGCAAAGTACTATATTTTTTGTCTGTTAGCTTCAGGTAGAGAAAACGTCTTATTCATTGAAGAAGCAGTTTTTGGTCTCGAGCTTGTAAGAAGTCATCACAAACTGTACAGATATTGTTCTAATTAGGAAAAATTACCTTGTCTGTGTGTCCTTAATTATTCTCAGAATGTCAGCTAGGTAATGAACAATTCAATATAGGTGTAAAAATAACTTTACATTTCACTGGTTTGACTTTGAAATGGTCCTCAAGTACTATGACTCTGGCTATATTGTAAATAAAAAATGTCACTGAGGAGCCAGTCAACAAACAATATGCTGTAACTACAGATCTAACAGGATAAAGATGATGATTTTCTTAGCTAGAAAAACATTACAGCATAATTTAAAAGTGGTTTTAAAAAAACAAATTAAACTATCTCTCTTGCTGGGCTAATTGTGCTGAAACTCCAAAATGATTTAATGAAATTGTGTTATTTTTTGTGAAATTCTGCTAAGAGTAGAATAGATTTTTGGCTGCAAAATGGATGATAGACCTTTAAGTCCTGCATCACTTTGATGTCTGCTTATTGATGAGAATTGACCAGTAACATTTGGACTTGCGTTAGACTGTAACAGTGATACAGAAAAACATCTCAAGTGCTATGTTTGTTTCCATTGAACTTGAAGACTTAAATTTTTTTCTGAAAGATGGCTGTCTTCTGCAGCTGTGCTGTGGTCTTCTATCTGGGAAAGTGTAGGTCATTTTACTTTTACATATTCACTCTAAATGAACAAATCCTCGTGAATGGTGTTGGAACTGGGGAAGTGTGGATTTCAATCCTGCAATCCTGTGGAAAAAAAACATGACATGTTAATTTATAGTCATTCTAAGGTAATAGTGCACTGACAATGAGCAAACATTTCATCAGTCACTCATACTGATTCTAATCATGGAGAGGATCTTGCAAACATCTGCTGTAGTTCTGGCTTTATGTAATTTCAAGCCATTTAAGGACCTGGTGTAGCCTGAACTTTCCCTGATGTGTCAAGCTTCTGTTTTGTTGTATTGACTAGGTAATTTGTGTTCATAAGTTTCTACACTAGTTAATGTCCAGCAGTTATTCAGTTATAAGCAGCAGAAATACTGGTTGCTTCAAACTTCTTTCTGAGTGGGACGTGATAGGGTTTATTTGATAAATCTGTAGGCAGTACAGAGAACTGGGATGCTTCAGCTCCAGAATCTCATCAGTAATTTAAAATAGGTGACTATCAGTCAGCAGATATTTAAGAGCAGTTCAAGACCCAACTTCAAAAGCTGACAAAGGCCCTTCAGTCTAGATTTCTAGTAGAAAATTCCCAGCATTCATCTTGGTGCACATAGTATGTTTTGAATGAGTACCAGCATGGACTATCATGTTACACTGGATCAAAGAGTAGCATTCTTGTTCAGTAATGAAGCTGTGCTCATGTCCATGAGCACATCAGAACAACTCTGTGAAATACATATAATAAAAAATTGTATTAAAGAAGGTAGGTAGATTTTTTTCTTTTTTTTAGAAAACCCTGTTCTGTAAAACCTTTCCAATATTTGTTCAATGTTGCAATCTTCCAGTGTTTCCCTAAGAGGGGAGAAATAAAATAGTCTATCAATGCAGTTCTGTTATAACATGGAAAGTAGATTCCTAAGGTTGGAGCCTCTTTATTCTTTAGGAAATTATAACCAAAAAAATGTATTTATTCCTGATCTTAAATCTTGCTGGTATTAATATTTTTTTGGTATTTTTGCCAAGATTAACCAGATGTATCTAGATATGAGAAAAATAACTAAAACGGTACCATTGAGAATGTTAGTGAAGACAGTTTAATATAAACATGATAATTCAAGCAAATGCCTTTCCAAGGGCAGCTCTATGTTTAATACTACATTTGGTAGCTCAGTAGCATTTTTGTAAATATAGAAGGTCCATGGGTCAGCCTTATTTTTGCATTTGTGCTTTGAAGTGCCTTGCTATACATGCTTGTTCTTGCAGCCATTCTGTTACTGTATTTAATTGCCTGTTCTACTTCTTTCTGTCTCTCCTTTTCAGCTATACTACTAGAAACAACTGTCCAAAGCTAGTCCAGGGCTGTAACCATTCATTACAAAGAGTAAATGATGCACTTGATAACGTCAACTCTAAATCAGCAGTGCATTTATCTTCCTGAAAGCTTATCTTGAGTTTTCGTATCTTTGAACCCAAATGTTACAATTGTCTCCTTTGAAAACTTATGTCAAATATGCCACCTTATTCAGTACATTACGTCATTTTCTTAATAGTGAGATTTTGTGGTTTATTTTACATTTGTTTTTCTTTTTCCCCATTTCTCCTTTAAACAGATCGAAGGCATTGAAAGCAGCTTATGGCAGCTTTTAAGTTGCTTTAGCTGCTTTAACACCTTAGATAAGGTAAGTAAGAGAAATGTAAAATTGTCTCATAAAATAAAACACTCTTCTGAACCCAAACCCAAAAGCAGTCAATCTCTTGTCAGTCAGAACCCCCAGGTTCCTTTCTGCTGTACAGCGTTCCAGCCACTCCTCCCCATGCCTGTAGCGCTGTTGCGGGTTGTGGCCCAAATGCAGGACCTGGCATTTGGCCTTGTTGAAGCTCATACAGTTGACTTTGGCCCATTGATCTAGTCTGTCCAGGTCCCTCTGTAGAGCCTCCCTATCCTCAAGCAGATCAACACTCCCGCCCAAGCTGGTATTATCTGCGAACTTACTTGGAGTGCATTCTATCTCCCATTAAGATCATTGATAAAGATGTTTAACAGAAGTGGTCCCAATATGAATCCCTGAGGAATACCACTTCTGACTGGCCACCAACTGGATGTAACTCCATTCACCACCACTCTTTTGGCTCCTCCAGCCAGTGTCTCATCCTGCATAGTGTACACCCATCCAATCCATGAGCAGCCTGTTTCATCATAAGAATGCTGTGGGAAACAGTGTTGAAGGCTTTACAGAGGTCCAGGTAGACAACATTCACAGCCTTTCCCTTATCTGCTAGGCTGATCATCTTGTAAAAGGAGATGTTTGTCAAGCAGGACCTGCTTTTCATAAACCCATGATTGCCTGGTTGTCCTGTATATGGTACATAATGTCACTCAAGATGGTCTGCTCCATGATCTTCCCTAGCACTGAGGCCAGGTTTGTAGTTCCTTGGGTCCTCCTTTCAGTCTTTCTTGTATATGGGCATCTCATTTGCTACTTTCCAGTCTTCTGGGACCTCCCCAGTTACCCAAGACTGCTGGTGAATGATAGAAAGAGGCTCGGTGACCACATCCGCCAGCTCCTTCAGTACTCTCGGGTGTAACTCAGCTGGCCCCATAGACTTGTGTATGTTTAAGTGGTGTAGACCATTTCCTCTTGGACTGTGAAGGTCTCATTCTGCTCTGCCCTCCCTGTCTTCCAGCTCAGGGGTCTGGGTGTCTAGGGAACAACTCATTCTGAAGACTGAGGCAAAGAGTGCATTAAGCACCTCAGCCATTTCCTTATCCTTTGTCACTATGTTTCTGCCTGCATCCAAGAAAGGATGGAGATTCTCCCTGGTCCTCCTTCTGTTGTTAATGTATTTATAGAATAATTTTTTATTGTCTTTAACAGCAGTATCTGGATTGAGTTCTAGTTGGGCTTTGGCTCTCCAATTTTTCTCCCTGCAAAGCTTCGCTACATCTTTGTAGTCATTGTGAGAGGCCACCTCCTCTTCCAAAGGCTATAAACTCTCCTTTTGTTCCTGAGTTCCAGTCAAAGCTCTCTGTTTAGCTAGGATGATATTTTCCCTGATGGCTTGTTTTTCAGCACATGGGGATGTCCTGCTCCTGCACCTTTAAGACTTTCTTCTTGAAGTATGTCCAACCTTCCTGGACTCCTTTACCTTTCATGCCTGCCTCCTGAGGGACTTTATCAGTCTCCTGAACAGATCAAAGTCTGCCCTCCAGAAGTCCAAGGTGGCAATTTTACTGACCCCCATCTTCCCCAAGAATTGAAAACTATCACTTCATGATCACTGTGCCCAAGGTGACCTCCAACCATTTCTCCACACACAAGTCCTGCTCTGTTCACAAGCAGCAGGTGCAGAATTGGGTCCCTTGTCAGCTCTGTCAATTTGCTCCTCATTGGCTCCCTTGCCAGCTCTGTCAGGAAGTTATCTTCTTATATGCTTCAGGAACCTCTGAGACTGTTCTCTCTCTGCTGTATTGTATTTCCAGCAGACATCTGGGAGGCTGAAGTCCCCCATCAGAACTAGGGGTAGTGATCATGAAACCTCTCCCAACTGCTTATTGAATATTTTATCCACCTCTTCATTCTGTCTGGATGGTCTACAACAGATTCCCACCACAATATCAACCTTGTTGGCCTTCCCCCTGATTCTTATCAATAGGAACTCATCCCTATCATCAGTTTGATTAATTTGTAGGCATTCATACATCTCCCTAATATAGAGGGCCACCCCACCGCTTCTTCTTCCTCACCTATCCCTTCTAAAAAGTTGGTAGTCATTGATTGCAGCATTTCAGTTGTGTGAGCATGCCCCCAGGTTTCTGTGATGGTGGCTATGTCATAGTTTTCTCACTGCAAAATGTCCTCCAGCTCCTCCTGTGTATTGCCCATGCTGTGTGCACTGGTGTAGATGCACTTTAGCCAGGCTAATAATCCTGCCACCACTTTGGGGGGAGAAGCCCTAATTCTGGCCTGACCATTGTCAGCCACTTCCATGGTTACTAATTTGTCCATGAGCCTTGTGTTTTTCCTTCCATTTGCATCACCATCCCCCACCTCTACTGAGATGGCAGACTGAAAGACCTTATGAATACACTGTCCCAGAAGTACTGGCATGCCACTTCAAGGCTCCTCTCTAGCAAGCCCAGTTTCATCCACATGCCCCTTAGAATCTAGTTTAAAGCTCTTTGAATGAACCCTGCTAATTCTTGTCCCAGGATCCTTTTCCCCCTTTGTGACAAGTTTACCTCCTCTGTTGTCAGCAGGCCTGCTGTCTTATAGACCAATCCAAGGCCAAAGAATGTAAAACCCTTCTGGCAACACCAGACTCAAAGCCAGGAATTCATCTGGTGGCTTTTCCTGTCTAAACCCTCACTGTTCCCTGCAACTAATGGGATAGAGGAGAACAGTACTTCTTCTCCCGATCCCTTAACCAACTGTCCCAAAGCTCTGAAGTCTTTCTTTATTGCCTTCGGAGTTCTTCATTTAAGTTCATCACTGTGTACTTGAAATATCATTAACAGGTAGTAGTCTGAGGGCTGAACTAGAGTAAGGACATAAAGAGAAAACTTCCTAATCCTGGCCTCAGGAAGGCATCACACTTCCCTTAGAAGTGGGTCTGACCTGCAGATAGAGCCTTCTGCTCCCTTCAAAAGTGAGTCCCCTATGTTGAGGACATGTCTTTTTTATCTTTACCGAAGTTGCTTTGATACGAGGTGTAGTTTGACTTAGCCTTGGTGACACCTTTAAGCAAAGTCAACCTTAATCCTCATCATTATTTGATTCTCCTTGCAGAGCGGCATATCTGTTTTTCAAGGGCACCTGGGGAGGTGTGGTAGCTTCTGGGGTGACATGTCTGTTGCACTTTGCAGGAACTTTTTGCCACTGCTCCTTATCCTCTAAGTCATCACTTTCAGCAAGATGAAGAGAGGAGTCTTCTGTGTCCTGAGCTTTGTCTGACTGTTGGGCCTGTTTCCAATCGATCTCCTTCTCACACTCCTTTATACTCATCCTTTCCACTTCTTCCTTCAGTTCAGCCGTCACGCTGAGCAGATATCTCATCTGTTCACGCTACACACAGACATTGTCACTGCCAACATCCTTTTTGAGTGCCAGGCTCAGGTGCTCCGTGCAGCCAGAGACCTGGACACCTGCATGTTCACGTGGGAGCTCTGTTTGGTCTGACACACTTCTTCTGACAATGGCATTCAGATGGGTTGCAACCATAGCTGAGCCCTTTTCTGGGATGGAGATGACGACTAGTTAGGTTTGCCCCTCAACACAGGAGAGGGACCAGTTCGAGCAATTGAACATACCTCTTGCCCTAGCAGGGCTCTCAGTGTCCTGCCACACAAGCTGTGTGCAGATAGATGGCTGTGGCACTGGCTGGGTCATGCACACACACTGTTTTCATGCCTGTTCTTGGTTGTGGATGCTGAAAAGCTGCTAGCAGAGGGATTTTCTCAGTTTCTCACAATATTCAGTGAGAGCCCTGCCTTTCTCGCACAAGTTATGAGAAACAGTAGGATGGTTTTTGTAAGCTGGACCAACACCTGGTGTTTTGCTAAGTTCTGTTTATGGTGCATTGGAAAAATATTTTGAAATAGGTGTTGTAGGACTTTAGCCAATCACCCTAGGAGATGGGTGATCACAGACCAATCGCCCTATGGGGCTAGGGTATATAAAATGGGGTTATAAATTAATAAAGTTGCTTCTTTTGCCTGCTTTTGCTGAATTTATATGTTGCTGCATCTCTCTGCTCCTGCTATAAACAGTGACACTTGGTGGGCATTGGCTGGTTGCTGTCCTTCCTGAGGCTTCTTATAGGGTGTGGGTATGGTCACCATTGCTCAGGCAAAGCTCCCACCACATCAGTCTTTCCCGTGAGAGGTGCTGGCTCGTGACAGGTGTCTCCACTCCCTGGGCATTTCTCTACGAAAGGAAAACCACAGGAAAACCCTTGAACACTGAGATCTGCTGCACTGTTCCTGGCCAGGCTGTTCCCAAAGCAGCTGATCTTGCCATTCTTTATAAAGAAAGGATCTCAGGAGATCCTTATAAAGAAATATGTTGCCTTGTTATGTTAAAACTTTAATCCAAGAACACATTACCTAGTCATTTCTGTCTTCACAGCATTGTGTAAATACGTAATTTATCTTGCTCACCAAAGATTTATTTGTTCTCTTTTAATTCAACTGTGTCAAAGTATTTTACAAAAAAAAAAACCAAACCAGAAAACTCCCGACAACAACAAAAAAACACAACAAAAACCCAGCAGGTAAGCAGATAGTGTCTTGACTACTAAGATGTAGAAACTTACTGAAGAACATCATGTCAGACTAGAGTGGAATTCAGAAATTCCGGATGCGTGGTCACATGTTGTGTCACTTAGGCAGTGGAATGACAGACAGGTATCATGGGAAGAGCATAGGGACACTGCCCAGTTGTGTGGGGATAGGGTCAAGAAGGCCAAGGCATGGCTGGAGCTGAACTTGGGAAGGGGTGAACAGAATGCTAACAGTTTCTAGAGGTATGCCAACTGGAAAAGTAAAGGTCAAAGAAAGTGTACCCCCTGTGGTAAGCAAGACTGGTAAGCTGGTAACAGGAGATAAGGACAAGGATGAGGCACTCAGCAATGTATTTGCTTTAGTCTTCACTGGCAACTAGTTTTTAAGGTAGCATTTGCACATTCATGCTTATATGGATAGTAAGTCTGTTCTCTTTAATATATCTGGATCCAAGTGAAATTTGGAACTATTGTCCATCTGGACTGTCTCTTCTGATGTGACTTTGTATTCTGGATCTCTACGCAAAACTACTGTAATAATATCTAACTTGGATCTTTTAAACATTGGTATAATAATGAATACCAGGCGACAAAGTACTGTCGCCTTTTATTTCTAATTGGGATGAGAACAGACCTGCTGCCATGAATTACTAGATTTCTTGGCTGGTGGTTTACTTTGTCTTCTCTGGTCATTTTTGACCTGAGAGTGTCTGCAGCAACATTTTCCAGTTCTGTGTGTTTTGGCACTTCCAAGGAGTACAGATGGAGTTCTCTGGCACCTGTTGTTATACATTCTGCCTTAGCAACGTCTGAAAGGACTGATGTAACCTACTTGAAAAAAAATAATGGTCGACTGTGTTTTTCATCACATCTTAGCTATACTTTCATTGCAATCCAAATGTGACTAAGGCTGTGGTACGAGTGTAATAGTGCCAAAGCAGGGAAGAGTGTTTCAGAGAAGGATGAACTTCTGCACAGTTGTGCGAACGTGCTCCTTAGTATGTAATGGAAGATTTCAAATTTCTGTTAATACCTGGCCCAAATATTGACTAAGGGATGACAGAATCATTTAGGTTGGAAAAGACCCTTGGGATTATCATGTCCAACCATTAGCCCTACTCTACAAGTTCACCCCTAGACCATAGGTCTAGATGTTCTGTCTCAACCCCACCAGGCTGGTTATTACTGTTCTTTTAAGCATTTCAGTAAAGAATGTGCTATTTAATCTTGAGTGGTCTCAAGTATTTTTATTTCCCCTGGATTAAAGAGACAGAGGCTACATTGTTGCTGTCTGATCACATAATTTCGGTGTGAAATATACCTGGTATCATCAGAAATGTGTATACCTTACATGCCTAGTTTGATATTGTGTTATGGAAGAATTTCTAATGCTTACAATGACCCAGACTGGAAAAAATAACTCATTTACTGCTGTTTTAAGGATATCTTCTACCACAGAGACTTTTCTATATCTGCTTTTCTCACTCCTCCCTTTTCTTCACTTTTTCCATAGAAGTGGTATCTGGCAATTTGCTCAGGAACTACTGTCTTGAGAGCCTGTGTGGTGGTCCCTCTTGTCATTTTAATGACACTAGCAGCAAAATCCATTACAGATTTCTGTCTCTAGGATGCCCTATAACTCCAGTTTCCTTATCCCTTGTCAGAGTTTCAACTAAGATCCCACTTCTAGTGTGTTTCCAGCCTAGTTAACCATATTTCCTTCTCTCAGGTTAAACGTCCTGCAAATACAGGCTTGCTTTAGCAAGAGAAAGAGCAATGGTCTTAAATAACTATTTGTATAAAACTTGTCTGTGTGATTTCTGCACTTATTAGAGGATATTTGGGGTTGATCCTCACAGTAACACTGGACATAAGAACCATCCTGGAGAATGAGTTTGTTGTCCTTCAGCTGCCTTTTATTTCAGAGACATCTGTCACATGCAGGGCATTAAAAATAACCTAGCGGTTAATAGCCCTCTCAAAATAACAGCCAGCAAATTATTTAGAAAAAAAGGAAATGAGAACTAAAATTGTATTTCTGAAAAGCGTCACTTAATTACTGATTTATTTTAACTTCTGTAATGACTTCTGCTTGGCTGCCTAAATTTGTGATGTGTTAACCTATATCTGCTTTAGCCAGGGGCAGTATGTCTAAAACTGAGTGTACATTTGTCAGTTATATCTAGCTAGCTGTCAGCAGACAACCATAGCTCTGCAAAATGGTGATCATGTTCTAGTGTGCTATTGGGCACAATTTTTCAGTACATACTATTATTTCTGAGTGCTGTTTACAATATTTATTATATGCTACTGTCATCTTTTTTTTTTTGTGCTTATTGTATTTCTGCAAATCATGGTAAGCTTGAGTATTTAGTATGAGCTATATCATTGTTCTAAGAGAACTGTGAATCAGAAGCCTGACTGAAATCAGTCTCCAGAGTTTGAATGATGTCTAGTTGTAGCATACTTTTTATACTTACGCTTTTATACTTAGAATGCATTTTTGCTTGAAAATGTCAATAGAAAAACCCCACAATTTAGAAACAATTGAGAAAGCCAATTTACCTGCACTTGAACAGCCTTCAGTGAGAAAACAAACTTTGCAAGGTTCAGCATCAGTTTGTTGCAGGACCTACACAAGCTCCCGTTCTTGGTGTAAATAGCAGAGTTATAGCCATAAGCTGTATTTATATCAGTGCTTTTTTGAAGTGTTTCCTATGCCCAGGGTAGGAGAGGTTGAACTGTAGTTTGAGACAATAGAGCAAGTCTAACCAGAATTAAAATCCAGTGTCCTGTTTGTTCTGTTTGTAGCTAATTTTCTAGGCCTGAAAAAGCTCTCAACTTTACATATATCTTGTTTGTATATAAACTTTAAACACCTTGAAAAAACACATTGTATGATTTCAGTGAGAAGCAGAGATAGAAAATAGGTTACTCGTCTGCTTTTTCTTTTTTTGTTGGTTTAGATGGAGAATGTAAATTGTGGTGGGGTGTGTGAGAGAGAGAATATACTGTGCATTGGTCACAGAGGTTGAATGTGCTAAGGTGCTAACTGGAGAATACTTCTGCTTGTAGCTGAAGAGTTGTTGGAGTATTAAAACTCAGGTCATGCTCGTGTTCAAATACTCGACAGGAATCCTAAGTTTAATTTGTTATGTTTTGACTTAGGTCATTTAACAGTGTACAGATCCTGCACCGAGGTGCATGTTTTTATGCTGTTTGTTAAGGGGATGGTTAAACTAATGAGGCAAACCCAGAAGGATGGAAGTGCAGTCTGACTGCTTCCTTTGCCAGTAATTAAAAACCAAAAAATCTTTGCAAACCCTGTGGTAGTCACTATTGCATGCATTGTGAAGTCTGGCAACAGATCCTTTTACTTGATTTGTTTTGAGGGTTGAAGACAGCAAGTCTTTTGCTAAAACAAAAAGCTGAAGTTTTCAACAGTGCAAGTGATATTGTGGTCCTTCTCCCACCTATGACTCTTCCATTTTGTGTCATGTCTTGACATCCCAGATACTTGGACTGATTAAAAAGAAAGATGTAGCTGCTTTTTATGATATCAATTACTTGGTAAGTGCAAAGCACGGAGCCTGCCATACTCTGTGTCCTACCTTGTCTATAGAAACCAGTGTCATCAAAGGCCACTTATAGGTATAGGTTGGGTTACCATCTGCTTGTTAACATATTCAGAGGAATAGTTATTAAATAGTGTTCCAAATGATACCTAGATTCCTCTTGTGTTTGACAGTATTTGAGTAAGGTTCAGTGAGGTTATTTCTTATAAATACTGTTTACTAGTCATTTACTATGGAGATTAATGGAAGGTTAATATGTGACTTAGGAAATTTCTTGTTGCTGGCAGAATGGGGTAACTAGCTGTCAGAATGGGGCAAGGTAAGCCCAACAATCTTGCTTAACAAACAGGAAGGCAGGGTAATGCATCATGCCCCTGCACTTCAGTCTTCACATGTTCTGTTTGGTTTAAATGACCTGTTTGTTATGAAAGGTTTTTTGGCTTGGTGCTACAAGGGATGAATGGTTTCTGTTGGACTGCAGAGCATATATTGCAAAGAGAAATGCAACCTAACCTGTCCTGTATGAGAAGGTATGGCTATGCATACCATGCCAGAATATAAAAGCTCTGAGAAGATTATTACATTTCCTCATGCCTCTGGTTATTGGCCTTTCCACTGACGTTTACAGCAAAAATGTGTACTGTTCTCTGTGGCCTAGACTGATTAACTGTAGAGATTTATTAAAGATCTTAAGCTACTAGATAGGTAACAGATGATGTTACCTGAATTCATACTGAGGACTGAAAGGTTAAAGTCTCTACCAGTTTTTAGTGTGTTTATCAAATGACTTGTGTTCAGTCTGTTGTGGGAGATACAGACAAGCTATGTATCTATCCTCTTTCCCTTAATTTATTGGTCTAATTATTCTCTAAATCCCTAGGTTTTTGTTGAGGATTCTCAGATATGGCCGGTTTACTTTCATTTGCTATTATATCACCTTTCAATTTTGGAAGCTTCATCTGCTTTTCCACTATACAGAGAGTTTGGGCAAAGGAGAGATTATCATTGACCTGTAGAACTACGACTATTTTAAGGAAGTTAGTAGTAGGGAGAACAGCTGAGATCTCCAAAATGTATGTTTACTTTGATCATATTTCGTGGGTTTTAGTGCACTGTATTTCAGCTCTAGTTTTAAGATCTGGGCATTAGTGTTGAGGTTATGGGGTTTTATCATACAGTAAGATTTCCTCTTTCTGAATTTATTTTATCTCAAGAAGTAAAATTGTCCTATTTCTAGCTATGTAATGTAAACGTTTCAGTATGGTATTGGTATATATGGAGTAGTTAGAAGGACTATTCAGTATCCCTAATACTTGTTTGATGTTTCTGTCAGTGGATCGAAGACAGGTAAGTTGCAGGAAAAAAAATAACATGGCTCTGAATAGACAGCACAGTTATGTTTTCTTTTTAGTGTCATTTTAATGTCCCTTATTGCAGTTTAAGCTGTTTCTGTTCTTGACTTCTAAACTGGACAATCTACATAGGGGAAAATAATATAAATTCTCTTTGCTGTGAAAATAAATCTCTGCAAAAGCACAAAATGGTACAGACAAAATTGTAACAGTGCCCATGGATACATGCCATAATTTAAATTATTCTAATCCTAGTCAGAGTTGCAGTAGATTAACAAAATCTGCTGATAATTTCTCTGCAAGCAACACAATAAAATTGTCACAAAAATAGTATAGTTGAATATGATGTGGCTTCTCAGTCTTACCTTCTTCCTGTAGTTCAGTTGCTTTAAATGGTGTACAAAACAACATCATCTATACTATGGAGTGTTGGTAGAGGTTTTCCAAAAATAAAAATTTAAATTTCTCAATGGTCTAAGTTTTTGAGGTCTCGTTACTGTCAGTGATCATCTGTCTCACTGCATAAACTTCAATTTAAAACTCACTCCTTCGGATTTGGTCATTTAACTAAAGTGGGTACATACTTAATTGCAATTAAGTGAATTACCTTAAAATATTACATATATTAATATAAATGATGGAAGCTTCCTTAATTTAAGAGTGATAGTTATGTATGGTTTTACAGACCTTTTTTTTCAAGTGTACCTAAGTAAATTTTGATATTTGTGATGTGTTCCTCAAAGACCTGATTTATGTGCCAGGAAATCCATCAGTTATAGGATTGAAATACATAAATTATTGAATGTGATAAACCTGGATGGATTTTAAATTTGGCAAATCCAAATAGAAGTGTTGCCTTAAGATTAAAAAAAAAAAAAAAAGTAATGTGGATTCTTGAATCATTACCTACTTCATAGTAGTGGAAAGCTTTTTAATGGAAATTTGCTTGTAACCTGATTAAAAGTACTTCTTTCCTTTTTTTTAGTAAAGGGTTTTGCCCAGAATGCTTAGGTCTGCACATACCTAGTGTGAAGGCAGATGATTACTTTTTAACTCAGTTCACCACTGAGTTACTTGGGGAAGAACATCTGAATAACATGTCACAAAATCACTTGGAGAATCTCAGCTCAGGTACTGATCTCCAGAATTCTTAGACTGCGCACCCCTATCAGTAAAAGAATTTCTCAGCATACATCCCAAATATATGCATATTTAGTTATAAATTATATACATGTACTGCTGAAGTTCTTAATATCTTCTTCCCGCACTCCGGTGAATTGTCTTGAAAACCTCACTTTGGAGACTACTGAGCTATAGCTTTACAATTAAATCTCCAACCTTTCTTCATCCAAGTTTCTAAAAGACAGGCTTATCACACTTCATCTGTGAATGACCAGAGAAAGAGATTGTTTTGAGTTCAAGTTTTGGAAGAGCTTTTTGACTAATTTTTTTGGTTATGTGTTTTTTTTTTAATACTATGGAAAAATTAATGATTAGGAGTTGGATTTACATCTGGACATACCTGAAAATAAATTGATATCTCTGTGTATTACTACAGATCATAACCTGACTAGGATGCAGAGAAGCTAAAGCAGAAGAAAGTGTAATGTAAGGATTATAATGAAACTCAATCAAATTCCTTTTAACAGTTCACGTATCTTGTAATTTGTTTGGACATATATATTAGAAATTATATAAGTGGTTTAAATAGGGATAAATCTTTGGTTGTATTGACATAGTTTGAGCAGTCTTGGAGATAAATAATTTTCCTTGACACTCAATTTGATGCCTTCATTATTATAGTAATTGAACAATAACAGTTTGGATAGATTGAATCCTTTAATCAAAAGGAGAGTGCAGAAACTCAAGCAGAATGTCACAGATCAGCAATTTTTAATGTTGTTGCACATAGGCTAAGTCACCAAGGAAAAAAACCAGTTCATGAACTGCATGTTTCCCTCATATTTCACTGGACTATAGGACATGAAATTCTATAAACCCAATGCTGTTGGAGAAAGTGAATTGAAAATTATATATCAAAACTAGTATCTTGGTATGGAGGCACTACTTAAATGCAGTTCTTTTTCAGTAATCCATCTGTTCCTTATTCTTTGGTTAAAATACACTGGCACTGTTCTGGGCTTACAGAAATGGGATAGCATTGTATGGCCCAGATTTTCCCAGCCTAAATGACACCTAATTCCACCTAAGTCCTTTTGTCTAATGTTTCCTACTGGCCACATGCCTTTGGAAGCCTGGAGCCAACCAATAAGAACCAACAGGCATGGGGCCTATTGTGGAATTATGTGGGATTAAAACTGTAAATCTGAGCCATTGCTATGCTCATTGCTTTTTTTTTTTTTTTTTGTTTTTCCTTTTTGGACGTACCAAACAGTGTCAGATGTATTTGATACTGATATGGAAACCACAGACTGTACTACCCCAGTGAAAATGCTGCTGACTCTTACAGTGTTACTTTGACCATCGTTCCAAAGCTTAACTGCTCCATCAGTTCCTGAGCTTTTCCACTTCCTACCTTGGGACTGTGGAGAAAGATTTGCTGGGACACTTTGAAGGCAGTGTTAGGAAGGACATTGCTTTAGTCTGGGATATAATTTTTACAGATTTTCCTGTGTGTGGAGTCACCTTGCCTTGCTGACCTGAGTGAATTTGAGGATCTGCCATTCTTTCCTTTAGGTGTTTGTTTCCTGTTATTTAGTAATAAGACGTTCCTCAAGTATACTCATTACTAGAAACAAATCTGTTAAAGATTAATTATTTTTAAAGGAATGTGTGTTTACTTTTTCTTAATATCTCCTGGTGATCATCAGAGACTTCTCTGCTTTGTTGATGCACATGTTTGCAGTGGTCACTTGAGTACAGTGATTTCCCCAAGGAAAACATACAGGATAGACAATGACAGGCATGCTTGTCTCTTTTTGTAGGTAGAATGTATAAGTGTAGGATTTATTAGAAAATTACAGCCAACTGGAATTAATTCTGCTATATGTAAATATTGTCTTCATGAAAGTTTGTACAAAAAAGTTTACAAATGAAATATGTGTATTTGCATAATACAAGATAGCATGAATCTTTGTGAGTGTACAGCCTTCATGTGTAGTATTTTGCTGGTGACACTGAGAACTAGTGGTGCCAGAGTAATTTTTTTAATTGTCTGTAGTACTGGTTCAGTTTTATAAACATAGTCTATTTATACTCACATACCAATATTACTCCAATATGGCAGACCTCATGTACTGGAGACCAACATGTTGTATCTTTATTATATTGGAAAACCTGGCATGTTCTCTTGATTGCTCACAAAGCTACAAAGATGATGAAGGGACTGGAATATCTCCCTTATGAGGAAAGACAGAGAGACCTGGGGCTGTTTAGCCTGGAAAAGAGAAGATACAGAGGGGATCTTATTAATGTTTACAAATATCTGAAGGGAGAGTGTCAAGTAGAAGGGACCAGTCTTTCTTCAGTTGTGCTCTGTGATAGGACAAGAGGTAATGGTAGCAAGGGGAAACACAGGAAGTTCCACCTCAACATGAGGAAAAACTTCTTCACTGTGAGAGTTACAGAGCCCTGGAACAGGCTGCACAGAGTGGTTGTGGAGTCTCCTTCTCTGGAGACTTTCAAGACCTGCCCAGATCTGTTCCTGTGTGGCCTGCCCTGGGTATTCCTGCTTTGGCAGTGGGTTGGACTCGACGATGTTCAGAGGTCACTTCCAACCCCTACCATTCTATGATTTGGACACAAAAAATTGTTTGTTTCTTTTCCTTTAGCTTTGTTATGGACTATAAAGAAAATAGAAAAACAAGTTGCTAGCTAAGTGAGAAGACTGAGGAGATTACATTTTAAATTCTGTTAACAGCACATGCCAGTGAAATACTGTTTATTCCTGTTAATTACTAAAATGAATCTAGAAGTGTATGAACTTGAGATGTAAGTGGATCCTCTCATTGGCTTTGTGGTAAATTGAGACAAAATGAAAAAATGATTGACTTAACTTGCTTACTTGATACATCAGTCAGCAGCTACTCCATATTCTCCTGTATATTCAGACAAGAATTTCTGGAGAAATAGAGAGAAGAAATACCAAACATGTTTTGTATTTAGTATTGTCCCTGTTTTGAGCAGGAGTTTTGAGCAGAAGAGGTGACCTTCTGAGCTGTCTGCCAGCCTGAATGACTCTAGGAAATTTTTTGGAGGAGCTTGGATTTAAAAGTTGGTTTTGAAGCATCATTAACGCAGTGTTCAGTTTTAAAGAAAATAAAAAGTAACTGTCTGCTGACTACATGCCTAACTTGAAGCTTAGTGAATATTCTGATATTCATTTTTTTAAATAGCTGATACTTATATTCCTCCAGTGCCTAGGCCCTTCAGTCTGGCTCATGGCATGGAAATGGGGAAGGCGTAAGAGAAGCAAGCGAAAGGACTATTATACTGCAGATCATTGTGTTATGAAAAATTTAACTATGGCTTATCAAAAATTTAATTCAGTCTGATGAATGAACTGTGCAAATCTAAAATGAATTCTTTGCTTTGATTAAGTAAAATGGAGGGACTTAAGAATTCATTCCAGTATTGTAGAATAAAGTGCTTTTGGATTGTCATAATAATCCCAGCACTCTCAGTCTTTCTGAGGTAAGTCTATGGAGGACATGCATGTTCTTCCTCTGTTTCTTAGATCAAATCTATCTAAATTAAAGCTGAAATATTGTCAGTAGAGGTCATTGTTACTCTTTTTGTTTTCAGTGTATTACTCAAAAAACAATATGTAAAATGTTTAAATTACATCACTTGGAGAGGGAGTATTGCACACAATTTAAAAATATTTTAGTTTTAGAATATGTGGTATTGAATTAGTCAATACTTTTAAAACCCAGAGACTCATGATGTGATTGTTTCTTATACGGCTGTGTGTGTATTTACTATTATGTTAGCAGACTGCTGTTTTGAGTTTATTTCATGACAGTGGTGCACTAATAGCTGTTTCAAGTGCATAGTGAAACCTTCAAAGCTTAACAGCACCATGGAAAGATAAAGCTGATTATATGCACACTTTACAAGATTAATTGCTTTAGAATGAATTTAAACAGATAAATATAGCTATTTCGAAAGTGTCATGTTTAACAATTTCCTCATTAATTTCTATCTAGCAGATATACCTTCAAAGCATATATAACTTATCATATGGTTTTGGTGCAACTTGTATGGAATAATGTGGTGCTTTCCATTGATTTCTTAGTACATGAAGTTCCACATCAAAGCCAGTGAAACTGCAACTGTCTGTATTTTTGTTTTCTCCACAAAGTCACTAAATGGGATGAAGTAGATATTTTTTCTCACTCCTTCTATATGTATTTTTCATAGGCCAAGGTGCATTTGCAAACTGCTGAAAGTTAAACCTATGTTACCCGTAGACTTATTAGATAATTATTGTGCAAATAATATAAAGAAAATATAAGTTAGTGCCAGCTTCTTGGTATAAATGGGAACAGGACTGTTATCATATTGTCTGGAATGTTTATCACTATGAAATTACCTACATCAGAGAAGGGATGCGATCAAGCTCAGCTAATATACACAATTTCTTTAAAAGGAGATAGCAGGTGATATTCAGTTTGTGATGTTTTATAGAAAAAGTGATGCTGACCATTGAAAAAGCAGAAAACCTTGAGCTCTTTGAAGAACTGCTGCACCTTTTCCTACTGCCTCATCCAATGGTGAATTTGTCAGATATGTCCAGTTGTCAATTCCATCTGCTTAGTAGTTAACTGAAATGATGTTTGGTTTTGTTGGGTTTTTTTATTTTATTTTTTTAAAATTATTTTATTTTTTTTAATGACTGTCACAAAGGAACAGAATAAAACTTTTGCAGTTTTAGGGGTACTGCCATCCCTGTCCATTCTATTTTTCTATCATAAAAATGGGAATATCTGAGTGCCCTTTGCTTCTCAAGAAAGAAAAAGGAAGGATAACATTCTTGTAGGACAATAGGGCCTTTCCATGCTGAACTGCAAGCAGGCTCTTGAATTTTTAGTGGCCTAGGATACTAGCCTCCTTAGGAGGGTGATGTCTGTTAATTGCCAATTTACGAAGCTCTGTGTTGCACTCCAATTGATACCAGCAAGTTCAGTATTCAATATTCTCCCATTTAGTTCTGCTGTCAGCACAACTCTGTTTTGTTATCTGTAGTAGGAAATGGGTTTCCCACATTGCTAAAAGGAACCCTGAAATACTGAATATGCTACTGTGCTCAGGGGACAAAATTAATTTTATCAATAAATCACTGTAGATAACAATACTGGAGCAGAAGAAAAATGTACATCAGCACTTGGAGTGGCATGACAATCAGGGCTTACAGAGGAAAAGCTTACTCCTGGCAAACAGCAGCATCTGGGAAATTAAGTAGGATCAAAAAGGCATGTGAAATGGTCTTCAGTATTCTGGAGGCAAGGGTTTAGGATTATGGAGAGGACAAATATTGTAAATCTAATGAGAAAAAGCCTTTGCTGGTTGTGAAATGCTAATGACAACAGCTGAGTTCAAAAAAACATCAAGTTGCTTTTCCTTGAATTTGTAATTTATGTTATTTTTCTATATATTGCTATACCTCTTGACATGTGACTAAAGTAATGATTAATTTTTTTTAAAGGACTTTTTCTATGGATGGCAGTAATTGCAATATACATGTATAGTCCACCGTGTTTGAGTGACATAAACTGGCTTTTCTGCTGAATGTTGATGGCAATAAGCTCTTGGTGTACCTTCAGTATCTTTGATCTAATTTCAAGAGACATTTCTGTATAAAAAGTGTACTTATCCTTTAAGACTAACCTGATGAGCAATCTGCATGGCAGGAGGATTTTGTACTGACAGAATATTTGTGTTTGGAAAGAGCAAGTCCAAACTACTGATTTTCTACTATGGCTTTGGGATGCCCACTGTTTGGTCTTGACCTGCCACTCTAAATAACAGTACGTTTGGCAATGAAAAGAAACAACTTGGAAACATTTTAGGTAATTTTCTTATTTTTTTGTTTGTTCCTGCCTGTATTCGTCACCTCTAAAACTGCATCACTTATAAACATCATTGTGGTGGCTTCAGTCTTTCATATGCTGGTTCTGGATGTTTTGACAGCCCGTAGGATCTGTGAAAATTTCTCAGAGGTGAGAGACTCCAGATGTCTTCAACAATATTAGATACAGGAAAAACACAATCTGCGAGAACCACATAGTGTTCAGTGGATAGTGGATCCTGGATTGAAATTTATTAAAAACTGAACAAAAACTGTAAGAACTTTAAAAGGCGGTATTTGTATAAGAAAACATGACATAAATGCTAGAAATCAAGTGCCGTTTGACAACTACAGTAGTTTGTTGAATATATCGTGCTTTGCAATCTACCTGTGTCCATGTACACAGAAGTTATTTGAATTCTGATTTTAGCAGAATAATTCCAGTGATGTCCCTTGCCAGAGACAAATTACTCTAACGTGAGATAAGTTATTGTGCTTGCCAGCAGCTTGCTTCCCCCCCATACCTACAGACATCATTTGAGACTTCTGATCTAAATTAAATCCTTAATAGCTTGTCACACTTGCTATAAATATATCTCCTTAAAGGCCAGCTAATATAATTATTTTAATTAGGAAATAGTTTTACTATGATTGCACTCCCTTGTTTTATTAATTGCTCATCACTGGCAGAATTGACTGTATTTTTCCACAGTCCTTAATGCTCTTACTTTTCTGTTTTTATCTTTCCCCTCCATCTGTATCCGCTACCTTCTCAGAAGTTACAGGCAAATTCAAGTGATGAAACCTAGTGCCATGTTGGCTACATTGCTGGCTATAAAGATTTTTTTTTTTTCGTATTTTTTTCTCTTTTTTTGAGCTGTCAAGTCTTAGCTGTAGCTTTTCAGATATTGGTTTCTTTCTTACCAACTTCTTGTCCTTTATCATTCTCTACTGTGTTCCCAAATTTGGTTACAAAATAGGCAATAGGTAGGGCTACTATTCACTCCCTTCTTCAAGAAATATGCCTAAACTGTAATGGCTTATTTTTACAATATCCCTTGTTCACTGTGTACTGTTGCCTTGAGTACAGTCGAACTATGTCCAAATAAAATATATCATCTAAATGGGTGGCATGCTGCCTGGAACATCTGTTGATGTTTAGAAGTGGCAGCAGTGTAGCTGTTAACAGACTGAGGAGTTTAATATTAGTTGTCAGGCTCAGTCTTTCTGTGCCTAACAACAACACTGCTGGTATTCACCCTTCTTAGAATATAGTTACTTCAGGAAAAAAACTGTATCAAAGTCTGTGTTTATACAGATACTTTAACCTGACCTGTATGTGAAATGTCACATTTCTTTTGGGATTGGGGTGCAGAGTGGTTCAAAAGGAAATTTCCTCCTGCTGAAGTTTATGACAGTTGATATTGTAGATTAATTTTGTCAAAGCTTATTAATACGGCAGTTGGCAAGGAAATCATGAGTATAGGTAACAGTCAGCCTTCTGTCCTGGAAGCCCATATGAGTTTCTGTTTGGTATTTTAGAAGAAAGGGTTTAGTTTGTCTTCTGCTTGATTCTGATTCCCTTGATGTTTCCAGCTACAGTCCTTGTATTGCTGAAATCCTTTTCCTCATGTTCTATTTGAATTTATTTTAAATTAAGATAATTACTGCTAGTAAATCCTGTACTGGGGAGGGAAGGGAGTGAAGGTAACCCAATTCTGGGAAGGGAGAATCTGAAAATATCCTCAAGGCTTTAAGAAGGAAAAGTTTAATCAGTTTTTATAATGAATGAATGCTCATGCTCCAGCAACATTTTCCCCAAGGTACTTACAGTTCAGATTTGGGAGCTCCACTTGAATCTTGTATAAGGGTGTTGTATTTGCTGTGTATTTTGTTTAATGCTTGTTAAAAAGAAATTTCAACACACAAAAAGGTGGAAATCTTTGGTGTTTGTATATATATAAATATGAGCATACATAGAAGAATGAGGCATAGAAAGCGACAGAGTTTTTTTGTGTTTTTGGAAAATGTTATTGTCATCAAACCCCTTGTGCCGTGTAGTCTTTGCAGAGAAGCACTAAAAGAGCTTGTTGACTGGACTGTGCTTCAAGCTTTTCCCTCGAAGTGGAACATTGAGCAGCGTTAGTACAGGAGGATGAAAGCTTACTTTCCATGTTTTGTTAGAAAAAAAATCAAACCTGAACTGCTAAAGATTAGCACATAGGGATCTTAAAGGATAATGGTGGGATGTTTACCTGCAGAAAACTGAATTTTCAGAACAGCTTCTTGTTGATTCAGCTTAAAATGGTGTCGGTCTTAAAACAGACATTAAATGCTCTATTTACTGAGTTAAGCTAATTTCTAGTAGTTCTAGAAAACTTGTCCTGAATTACTTGAAAACGTTTGAGGCTATTGAGCAAAGAGGTAAAAATGAATGTAACTCCAGAACAGGGAGGTTGGGTCATACTAAGCAGCATTCGTTATCATGTATCACACAATTTAAGTGGTTATTCCACATTTAGTATTACTTAAATTTATTCATTCTTACTTGAAGTAAAACATGTAAGATGAGAAAGTGTAATTGTTACAATATTGGCATGCGAGACCTCAGTTAAAACCTCCATCATGTTACAGGCTTCTTAGTTGGTGCTGGGCAAATCTCTATGGATTGGTGGCTCATTTGCAAATGAATGATACTATGATCTTGTTGCAGTTTTGTAAAGAAACATTTATGAAGAAGTCATACCATAATGGAGGCCTTCCTAATGCCCCAAATAAATAGAATTTATCTGATACTTGGGTAAGTAATTGATAGTGGAAACAATTCGTTCCTGCAAAGAGTTATCTGATAACAACTCCTTAGAACAAGTTAATTTACATATGCTGTAGATTGCATGAATGGCATGTGTGCAGGAGAATTTTTATATTCCTGAGTTGAATTGTAAGCTTCAATAAACCTCTTCATCTCCTTGTAGCAGTAGGTTTTGGAAATCTTTATAGAATTGTTTTGTTAAGTTTAGAAGATGCTGCTAATTACCACCAATAGGCCTCTAGAGGTAGATTTCTCTCCCTGGGTAGTGTTTTGGGTTTTGTTGTGTTGGCAGTTTTGTTGTTTTAGGTTTTTTGTTGTTTTTTTTTTTTTTTTTTTTTTGTAAAATTGAAGTCACTGATAAGCTTTATCTGGGTAGCTACAAAGTGGTGCTTTATGTTTCCATTCTCTCCTTGACAGGCAGCTACAGATAAGATTGATGAGAAAGATACTGGTTGGCAGTAAGGATGTTATGATTGCTGTGCTTGTCAGAAACCAGAGCTGAGGAAGGCACCCAGTTCACTCACTGATTCACAGTGTCCAAATCTGGATACAGCTAAATTAACTTAAAAAAACAAAACAAAAAAAGGTGTGTTTCTGTGGGGTAGATTTTATTTTTAATGAGCCTGAAAATAATGAAAAGTTTGTAAGTCATGTGTAGATTAAGGATATCTTATTTTCTTTGCATTTCTGAATTCCTTTGCTGTAATAAAGAAGTGGTACAATGAGTGTTTCTGAAATGCTTAAGTGCAGAGAAGTTTCTGAAAGCTAGATCCTTGCTGGGAAGGGCCAAATATTGTTCAGAGTGTATATATTACTTTGTGCTTATTTTGGCTTCATTTACTTCAAAAAGGGGGGGGGGAAGTAAAATTCTGAGGCTTGGCCTAAGAATCAGATCCCACATTCTCATTTTATGACTGGTAACCATATATTGTCTTTACTAACATGTATAGGTAATGCTAGTGTGTTTTTCTCTGTCATAATCTTTTTTTTTTTTTAGTTTTTTTGGGTTTTTTTTTGCTGTTAACACATGGTTTTAATTAAATACTCCACAAGAGGACATCTCATGTTAAAGTTACCCAATACCTAGATAGTTTCTTAACCTCTAAGGGAAACCATTTTCTGCTTTCCCACTTTGTGGGTTTAGAAAATACTGAGTCTCTTTATATGATGTTACTATAGGAAGGAACTGCATTCCTGATAGCAGTGATTATCACTGTTGGCCAGCGACCATTCCTGTTCAGGTATTTGCAGGTGTTATCAACATGCAACCACTCTCTGTCAGCTTTTCTGGGGACACTGCCAGTATATTTTAATTGCTCTGCTCTTTTTCCTTATCTCATTCACTTTCCCAAGGTTCTTTTTTCTTCTGCTTCTTTACTCCAATGATGACAGTATGATAAGTTTTGTGAAGGAGAATATTAGGAAGATTAGTACAGGAGCATGCCAATGGCTGTTAATGCTCGGACACATCTCTGAAGCGGGGTCAAAGAATCAGTATTTTCTTGTTCACCAAGCCTGTGATTTGCCACAGTCAATAGTGAAGTAATTACTTTTCTTTGGTGTTAGTAGCCATAAAAAGTACTTAGTAAACCTCCCTTTTGCTTATGAGAATGTGAAACCTTCACATGTCAAAGATAAGATATTTTACAACTTGCAAATTATTACTTCAGGTCAGTTTCGTTTCTTACTCCAGTTCTCATTTTGGATGTGGGTGCTTACAGCATATGATGTTAGTTACGCATTTTCAGAGTATATGTTACAATTCTGTTTCATGAAATACTTTGTTAAATAAAAAGAATAACAGTTAATTTTTTACAAAGTGGAAGTAATGATTTAGTCACTTCTAAGTGAAGTAAAATAAAGCCTTCATGAAATACTTTGAGTTTTCTTAATGGAAAATTAAAGGAACTTAAGAAAAAGAAGTCTCTAGTAGTTCTACTAAAATCCAGCTAAAAAGTAATTGGAAAGAATTGTTATAGTCTCTAAAGAGTTGATACACTAAATTGAAGTAATTGTGATTTGTACTGAAATTAAGAAAACAGGGTAATAAGAAGAAAGGAAGACTGTGAAAATAAAACTGATTTTTAGGGAGGGAAGTCTCACTTTTAGCATTAGCCAAATTAAACTTACTAAACCCTTCTGAGAGATGCAGCTCTTGTTCCTTTCCAGGCTGGTTAAAAGCTTTCCTGCTGGGTAGAATTTCACTTCGCAGCCCTCTATCAGTATAGCGATGGTAGGACTCTTTTTGGACAAAAAGAATAGATTCTCTTCTTTTTCTATATGCTCAGCTGCAAAATTCCAAGTCAGATTTGTGTTTGATCTCCCAGTCTCTGGATATCTATTTCGTATAAAAACAGTGTCTACTGGGACATGAGCCAGTAGGTAAGATATGCTAGACTTGGTAGTTTAAGGGATTCTAAGTACTTTCAACACCTTGACGTCTTTGATATGACTAAACTTTTTCAACAAGATTATTTTCATGTGCTTTTCAGTTGGGAAATGTTAGTGATTTCTGAATGCTAAAGGTAGCTTTAGTTCCATTTACTTGGTATGATTGTCCTTCTGAAGTCAAAATTACTATGAGTTCGTTTGGAGATATTAAGCATCATCAATCTTTAAGTGCTATTGCCTGAAAATGACTGTTGCTAGAGAACACTTTAACCTTCTGCTGTATATAATTGGCTCATCATTAAGGAAAGATCTGAACATATACATAAACAAAGGGATTTGAATTTCTGTAGGAAATTGTTTTAGAAACATGAGCTATGGTGAAGTTATATAGCATTTCTGTTCCTGCATGGAGATGTCATAAAATACATCTCATTTTATATGCCAAGTGACAGTGTTGTGGCAATGTAAATGACAATTATAAATGTAACAGTAGTTATTTAAAGTGGAATTCATTTCAAATATTGTTCCATTTTGAGACGCTCAACAGGGGAGCTCATCCCATTCCTCTGGATACTTTATTTTGTCATTCTAGTTTATAACTTTTATTGCTTCCTCCAACCCTTATAAAATCTATAGACTTGTACACTACCTCTGTGCTTACTGACTTGAAAAGTAATTTTCACAATCAATGTATAATAATTATTTTTTAAATTAGATACAGCTAATCTGTAACACATATCATGCTTACACTGATAGGACATTACATAAAAAGCTGTTAAGCCTGCTATTCCCAAGAGTTTAATTCCTGCCTTTACCCCATTCTGTAGTAATAAATTATCCCCACTGCTAATTTAGATTGGTGAGTTGTTCTCAGTTCCATGTGAATTTTCCTGTGAGTTGAAGAATTCAAACCACCTCTTTCCTTGTACTTAATCAGTGTAATAATTCCAATGTAAAAACCCCACAAATATAACAGAAAAGAGAAAAGGTTTTTATTATTTCACAGAGTCATGACATAGACAGGTAGTTTTGAAATATCCATAGACATATTCCGTTCATCACAAGAGTGCTTTCTAGCGTTCTGTATTGATCTATGTGTGATGGCAACACAAGAAATGTAGGGAAAAGCTCTAATATGTGTGTTCCTACCCACCTTTCTAAGGCACAGAGAAGTTTGTTCCTCATAACTAGTTTGATAAACTGTTTTTCTGTGTCTGAGAGCAAATGTTTTTTCTCTTTTTCTTTTTTTTTCCAATACAAATGATTACTTCGAATCTGATAACTTTCTATCATATTTAATTCAACAAAAAACAGCTGGCTCTATGACTTTGCAGGGAGGTTGTTTTTTTTAACTGAAGTTGAATGAATAAAATGTACCTTAAATCTGTGCAGTTTTGTAGTATCTGTGTATTTGTCCAGTGGAATGTAGAAGTTTGTGTACTCATCCAGTTCTATTATTGATTCTCAATTAACTTTCTGAAAAAGATCTTGTACTAGAGCTCTGCTTAGCAAGTGAAGCTACTTGCTAAACAGGCAGGCAATATATCACAGAAGCAGTTTCTCTGTGACTAAGTATTACCCAGATAGAGTACGTGAGTTGCTAATGCACTAAGGAACATAAAAAAATGGATATAGTCCATGGATATAGTCTACATGGTACACTCGGTGGAAAGGCAATATTCCACATACTTTATTGTACCTGTGCAAGAAGGACATGAGTTTTGTGAGAACCTGTTTTCAAGAAATTCTTAGATTAGGTGTTTAGGCTGAGGGAGCGGGGAGGGAAAGAACTGACATTTTGAGTATTTTTCCATTTGAGGTCTTCAACATCCGAGTCTCTAAAACTTCACATTTCTCTGTCTTGCACACTAATTTATCTCTGCTGGATGTTTGCCACTTTAGATTTGATTCTCTAGAGCTTACCAGTCATATCACCAGGTGCCTCTAATTGGATTAGATGGTCCCACTCCTAGCCCTTTTCTAAGGACGAGTTATTCTGGCTGCCATTTCAGAATATAATTTCTAACTATTTTATATTTAGTTATGATGAAAGCTGCAAGATACCTGCAAAATGAAAGGGCTTTGATTCTGTCTCCCTTTAAATATTTATATGAAAGAAAAAAAATGTTTTTTAGAGTTTCTGAATAGCAGAAGCCAAGATCGCAGTGGGATGCCAATTAAATATCTCCTGACTTGCTTTTTCTGTTTGCCTTTTGCCCTTGCCTATGTGGACAGTACAGATTCACATGCTGCTTATTTACTAAGCACTCTTATTTTATTTATTTTGGAACATAGATAATTTATTCTCTAGTTAAAAGTATCAAATTAGGGTGACCAGAAATTAACTTCCATACAGTTTGTGATGGCTGTGTTCAACTTCAGTACATTCTCACTGCTGCTAATAAAAATTTCTTCTGTGACTTTTAATATGGGAAATTAACCTACAATTCTAGGTTAATGGCCATGCTTAAAATTTCAGTTGTGCATTTCATTTATCACTTCTTACTACTTCATACACATATCACTGCATACTACTTCAAGATTTTAGAGAGTTTAATTACATTTCACCACTTAACAGCTATAGTACACATTTATTCTGCATAAGTGCTGTAGAATCCTTTTTCTTTGTGGTGTAGCCAAGAATAAACTTTTCCATCTCTATCATCCTGCATAAATGTACGAAACTGCCTTTTTGTTTTTTGATTTTTATCTTTCTATTGGGCTAGTTTTAAAAGACTTAAGAAGACTGTTTCATCTCAGTACCTATATCACACTGTGACAAAGTCTGCCATGATAACTAGATTACTATTTTGTCTTACATTTGCCTTGTTACTTCTGTCAATGCAAGCAGCAGTCTTTAGATATTTCAGAAAAATATCCTGATCTTTGGGAATCAGCCGCAAATACAAATTGGTGGTCTTTTAATTTTGCTCCTTAAGTAATTATTTCAAACAATTGATGGGTTTGAATGTTTTTCTCTGAAGGTCCTTTCTCTTTTGTCCCTGTGGTAGGAAATGCCCTAGAGAGGTAAATCACCTGGAACATAAAATAAAAAGACTCATAAATCACAGAATCACAGAATGTCAGGGGATGGAAGGGACCTCGAAAGATCATCTAGTCCAACCCCCCTGCCAGAGCAGGATCACCTAGGCCAGATCACACAGGAACGCATCCAGGCGGGTTTTGAATCTCTCCAGGGAAGGAGACCCCACAACCCCCCTGGGCAGCCTGTTCCAGTGCTCTGTCACCCTCACTGTGAAAAGACTCCTCCTCATGTTTGCATGAAGCTTCCTATGCCTCAGCTTCCACCCATTGCCTCTTGTCCTATCATTGGGCATCACTGAGAAGAGGCTGGCTCCGTCCTCCTGGCACTCACCCTTTATATATTTATAAACATTGATGAGGTCACCCCTCAGTCTCCTTTTCTCCAAGCTAAGGAGCCCTAGCTCCCTCAGTCTTTCCTCATACGAGAGATGCTCCACTCTAGCAATTTTCTAAGGTGCTGGAATTTTTGTTTTTTCCAGAATGGATACACTTAGTTGTTTCCATTTATGGAAAACTGAGCCATTTAAGGCATTACAGAAAAACTCAGAAACATTACTGTACCTCTAATGACAAGTGTTTTGAAAATCTTAGCTGATACTGCTTTTATGGCATTGTAATAGCAGAACTCCTTAACTGACCAAGTCTATCATCTTTGAAGTAATCCAGAATTTAGTTCTGTTATCCTCACGTTTTATCTGATAACAAGGTAATCTTAGTGAGCTAAAAAATGTTTTCAATTCCTTTGGTAGTGACAACGTGCTAATGATGCCGACTGTAAAACACTTGAGTGTATTTTATCCAGCATTAGCTCTGAGCTTCTTACGAGTTCTTCATGCTTTACACAGTGTCAGTTTTACTTGGAGATAAAATAACTACACCTTTGAAGATCAGTCTTTGGTGCTGTTTTAGTAGAAACAGCTGCGAAGTGTCCCGCAGCTTGGAAATGAGGTCCTTCTGTTATGGCAATAAATGGTGATAGTCTTGACACTGGAAGACTCTTGTCTTAGACAAAAAAGACATAGTTTTGTTGTGAAAAGAAGTGTTTGACTTGTGTAAGCTGATGTGTTAACATACATGGATGGCAATTCTAATTAAGATAGTGCAGGTGATAGACTTTCAGTGTGTTAACAGTTGAAGGCAAAGATTATGTTGAATCTTTTCCGGGTAATTTTTTTTTAAATTAAAAAAAGGCTTTGTTTGAGGAGATTCTATTGATTATTAGAAATCCTGCAGTAGGAATTTCTTCCAGTGGAGAATGCTCAAGTGGATATTTCCAGTGGAGAGCAAGCTTGTGCTAGAAATACAGGGGGTGAGTGGTGAAACAAATGTTGGTAAACAACAATCTCATGAAGGAATTGTTATAATACTTCATTTTATAATATTCTACACCTTGCACAAGACTTCTGATCCAAAATAGAAAGCTTTCTTTTATTTCTTTTTGTGTAGTATTAAGAATAATGTCGTATTGATCTTTTTGAGGAGAGCAGTTGTCAAAAGAAAATGTGTTTGGAATCAACTATTAGTCTGAGGGAAAACATGGCTGGAAGCTGGCTATGTGAAGTTGGGTGTGAGTGGGTTTTTTGGTAGGTGGTTTGGTTTTTTTTCAGCCAGTCTAGCATCAGCATTCGAAGACTTTTCAGAGGATTTTGTTTGGAAATAGTTTCAGAACATGTTACGTAAGCCACTGAATTTGAAAAGCAAGTAAGTTTTCAGTGCAGCTTTTATTTTCTGATGGATGGTGCCTGTAGTGTTGTATGGTTTGTATTTAGTTGTACCATTTATTTAAAGATGCAATAAATATTATTTAAGATTTGTGAAATAAGAGATTTTAATGTTGCTTTCCTTAAATGAGTGTTAATTTAAATCTGTCTGAACTATGACTAGCAATAATGAAAGTTTTCATTTCTGCTGTGTTGTGAAATAAGTCACATTTATAGTGACATGGACATAATTGTTTACATTTATTTCATATCTAGGGGTCTTTTTTTTTGGTCACTAGACAGAAATCAAGGTAAAAGCAAGAACATGAGCAAAGGTAACTTTAAAAGACAATGCCATGATGTAATTGTACATCATAGGAAAGTTGGTTTGTATTTTGTGGTTTTGTTGTGTGGGGTTTTTGTTGGGTTTTTTTTTTTTTTTTTTATTTCTTTCAAATACTTAAGGAACAAATGCTAAAACTCTTATGGCAAGTCTTATTCATTACAAGACCTCCTAATGGAAAGTTTTAACTATGAACATGGGGGAATTTGCTCCTGCTACTGTAACGTTAGCCTCACATTTGTGTGATAAGTACTCTAATGTTTCTTAGCATCCTTTTTTCTTCTTCTTTTTTTTTTTTTTTTTTTTTTAATATATGATGAGAACGCTAGTAAGGAGAACTTTATATATTTTCTTATTCTCATTCAGAAAACCGTTTTTACTGCAAAATTATCTTGTCTGTTTGGCTTAAGTTGTCTTGTTCTAAAGCCAATTGTACAGAGTTAAAAAAAAATAAAATATCAAACTGCACAGTTCTGATTTATTCCTTGAAGTAATGTTTCCTTGGGTTGAAGCCACAGAAGAATGAAAACTGAATGGAAGGAGGAAAAACAGAATTACATGAATGAAATTACATGGCCTGACCTAGTTTTCATAGACTGTACAGACTTGAATGACTGAAGTAACAGCATTTAAAATAATTACATTAAAACATGTAGAGGTTCTTTGCATTTTCTTTGTGTCTTTATTTTTTTTATTATTATTTTAAAGTTATCAAATGCAATAATGAAATAATGTTGCTGTTTGTTATATATTGAAGCAATTAATTTTTAATATCCTATTTATCAGATAGTTCTGCTTCATCGAAGAACATCTCTCTGTTGTTTTTATAAGCAGATTTAAGAATAATGTAAGGCTGTACCTATTGGTCAGTATTGTAGCCAAGGACTTTACACTACTTGATATTACCAGTGAAGAATGAAGTTGTAGCTTTATTCCCTATCTAGACTGGAATGGAAAGTATTCCAAAGGGGAAAATAGGAGTAGTAAAAGAAATAACCAAAGTCTCCCTCCCAACCAGTTACTCCTTGGTGCTGATGTCATGAGATTATTTTTTGAAATAAATATTGTTGAGGCCAGAAATTTTGATAGACCTGTTGGAACTTACTTTACACTCTTGACTTGTAAAGACACCGGGCTGCTGCTGAGTGTACTTTATCTTTTTCTGAAGTTTTAGTGGCATTAATCCCATTTACACTGCCATTACCACACACTTAATAAGAAGTTCTAGAAAATATACGTAATGATAGAAACCTGGAATTGAATTAAAGTAAAAGTAAAAAGTAAAGTAAAAAAGTAAAAGTTAAGTAAAAAGTAAAAGGAAAAAGTAAAGTAAATTAAAGTAGGAGATATGTTTGGCAAATAATTAGGTAGTTTGAGGACTTTTTCATCTTTTTTGATGGCTGTTGAAACAACAGAATCAACATAAGAGATAATAATTTGCAGTTATATTAATACTCAAAGCTCCTAAAGTATTCCTTTTACTTTAGAAGGTATTCAAAGTAATATTTATGTTATCATGTAACCACTGAATGTGAGAGAGAGAAAAAAACTTTATTGTGTCATTAGAATTCTTTGTGTCTGTTTGTGTGGGAAATTATATTTTAAATATTTTCAATACACATATATATGCATTAGCATGCATGGCATGTTTTAAAAATCAAAATTTTTTGACGTGACTTTCATGTTGAATCTTAACCCTGCCTCTCTCCCACCCCCCAAACCACCACCATCAAGAATCAACAAGGAGCAAGTGGCATAATGCTAGACAAATAAGAAAAAGTTGTTCCAGCTTTTTGCCATAATTTTGCTAATAAGCAGTATACAAAAGTAAAAGCTGGAAGAAATAACATAGGTTAGTGAGAATGTTAAGAGAATATTTTTATGTGAATTATTTGTCAGCTGTGATAGTTTTCTTCTTTTGTGTTTTCATCCTTTCTGATGCTTTTGTTTGTTCTACTGTTTTGTGTTTTTAAAACTCATAAGTTCTTCAGGGACAAGTATTATATGTAATAATAGACTTTTCCATTGCCTCAATTTTCGGAAGCTGTGATCGTGCTTGGAGATCCCAAGTACAGTTGGTATGTGTAATGTTTGGTACGTTTACAGTTTAGGGAAGAAAAATCAAAAACTGCCTGCTGTGTAGCACAGGAGATTTGTCTTGCCTATGTCAACTGAAGTTCTAATTGGAAATTATTTGTCTGTGTTTTCTTTGGCTCCTTGTCATAGTCTCTGAATTGTAGTTCTATGCTATTTTTTTTATGGATGATTTTTATATAAGCATAAGGAATATGTTATCTTTATACCATGTACCTATTTTAGAGAATGCTATGTTAATATTTACTAAAAGCACTGAGTGTAGCACTGGCCATCATACTGGAGGATAAAAATGAGCATTTAAAGGATCAAATTATACTCTCATTTTTTTCTAAGGAATTATAATTTATTTCCTGAAACATGGTTCTTGGGCTTCAGCAGTGTTTTCATCAATGTCACTTTAATGGAAGTGCCATAGACAGAACTAAAATTCCAAAAGGAATAGCTGAGAAAAGCTACCTTACCTAAATGTATTTCTGGGAAAACCTTTACAGAGCAAAACAGCTCTACAGACTTCTATAGTATTTAAAAAAAGATAATGTCTGGAGTTGTTCAGTTTCTACATAGCTAATAATTTGTGCATCTCATAACTAAGAAAAAATTGCAACTGCCTTTTGATTTATCTCCAAACATATGAAAATTACCAAAGTAAAGATAAATTAGTTTGTAAAGTCATATTAGGTATGTTCTCCTCATGCCATTCTGTGCAATCTTCTCATCACTCACAGTTTTGAACTGTAGCACATCTTAAAACAATTAGGTAGTTTCTACTCTCGGTACCCAGCACTGAAACTTAGTTACCCTAAAGTCAGTGACATTGGGCAGTGTCTGAACTTCCTTGTGTTCCAGTTTCCCCATTTCTGAACAGGAATAATGTTTGTCTGAGAGGAACCTCTCAGTTTTTATTGCATTAGTTTTCATTTTATTATGGGAAGACAGTGTAGAAGATGGTTGTATGCTGTGGCCAAAGCTTATATGGTTCTAAGTGGTAACCTTGACAGGATACTTTGCAAATTTCTATAGATTTCTTGCCTATATATATCATTTGTGGAAAATTATATCTAAAGGCTGTATTTCAGTTCATCTTTCCCTCAGAGATTTCAACCTTGTGCATTTTCAGATTATGTAAGATTAACAACTCTATTATTTTTCATCTTTTTACCTTCTGGTGCTTATGTGGATGCATCAGAATTTCGTCTTTCTCTTCAAATAAAAATGTGTTTCTAGTCTACTTGATTCTTATATTTTAACAAGTAAACTATAGAACACATTAAAAATAAAATTCAGATTTGAGATATGCAAGAAGATATAGAAGATGATCTTCAAGATAGCCAAAACAGTTTGAATATGCAGGACCCAGTCTTTTAATACCTCATTGCTCATCATTTCCTTATGTACTTGCAGGCATGTTATTCTCACATAATATATCTAGCCATTTTTATTGACAGAAACAGGCTTTGGATTTTGGAAAGCATTATGCCTCTTTTTTGTCTTTAAACTTCTATCACCTCCTTCATCATGTTTGTGTTATAATTCTTGTAAGGGAATTTCAATTTCAGTTCACTTCTTTGTACAAAATCCCAGGATAATAGTATTCATTCATTTCTTCTAGTGAATTTTGTAATTAAAATGCAATACAAGAGTTTATAACTTGCGATAAAATGCATTTTATGTTCAAGACTGTCTTGTTATGACTTAGCACTTAACTACACATCCTTATACACCCTTAGCCTCACAGACCTTTTATTATTGCATCAGAACCTACAGACAGTTTTGAAAGTAGGAAATATAAATTATGGTAAACTGTATCCATAAATGGAGTGAAAGGAGTGTTTGCTGAATAGTGTCCTTTCTTGTCCCTTGGAATTCTCCTCGGACTTGTACTTCATATGATGAAATTGTCCTGAAAAGTTCACATGTCAGAGTATAGAAAGGACAAAGGGGAAGACATGGGATTTAAGTCATCTACTCCTCTCTCAAATCACAGTAAAGGCAGCTGAAATGTTGAATTATTACAGTTTGACATAAAAATAGCTCTGGTTGCTAGGCAATGGTGAAGATTTGTTCTATAGGAAACCAGATTTGTGTTCCCGGGATCTAAAATTGTATGCCTGTCATGTGTGTGTTTATTTTTATGTATATAAATGCATTTGTATACATGTATTTGCTAAATTCTCAAATAACTATGAACTTGAAAGTTTGCATACACTTGGCTTTGGGTTATTTTTACATTTCTTAGATTTATCTTTTACCAAAAACTAATTCCAAGTCCTCTCATTCCTGTCATGTCTGGAGTACCTCAATTCTCCTAATTTTTGTTTCTCATTATTCATTTCTTGTGTACTGTCTGGCTTTTAGATCCTCTCCTTAATTATGCAAAAATCTCTTCTTAAAAAAAAAAAACCCAAGAAAAAAGGGGAAGCATTTCACTTTTAAAAAAAATATGGGAATGCAGAAGTTATGAGTTCTTTCACAGCTAAAATATTATATATAGTTCCTGATATATCAGTGGTGTTAAAAAATACAATTTTATTGTCATGTTTCTGTGAAAAGAAATATGGATTTGAATTAGACCAGCAGGATTTAGCTCCTTACATTTGCTTTTCGGTTTCATCCCATTTGTTCTTGTGAAAATCACAACCATTTGTTTTTTATTACTGTTCTTGTATGATCCACTACTGTGTAGTTATTATGGATTCAATTTCAGTATTCTTGATCTCCTTTTATTTCCTTTAAAGGTGACATCAGAAATGTTGCTTTCATTTCACAGGGTTCAAATAATTCAGGAACCAGCTAAAGCTTTAGTTTTTTTTTTTTTGGCCAATCTCTTAGGCTATCCTACATTGATTGCTGTGACTTCATCTCAGTTCTTAGAGCCAGGTAGACCTGAATTAACTGCCATAGCAATACTTGCTGTTCCCAGAATGGAATCTGAATCTCAGTTTGAATTGGCAAGTTCATTCATACACATGGAACAGTGTGATTTCTTCAGTGTTTGTCCATCAGCAGAGAAATGTGCTGTTGTTATTCGTTTCAAGACTTTCAGAAGTGTGTACCTCCACCTCAAACCTAAATACAGACACTACAAATTTGTAAGAGGATTTCTCTAAACAGGAAAATTATAATTCCTTTTTGCATCCAGAATGTCAGAAACATATATAAACTTATTTTGACAATGGCAAGACTGAGAGCTAAAATAGGGGACTGTTTTAGACTTCATAAATGGGAAGCATAACAGTGGGTGAGGAGTGTGTCAAGCATACTGCAGAGAGGTGGAGTACATATTTATCAGCCTATTTGAAGGGGATACTAGAGCTTCAGTTTCATCTGCTGCTATAAAGAAGCAGTATCAGAGCGTGAAATTAGCAGTCAAGTAATACATATGCCATAGCCAAAAGCAAAACAATTAGCTACGCAGATCCACAGATTCTATCTACTGATTCTGTTGCATTTTCATCCCCAAAGTTGATGGTTTTTTCACTCACTGAGCAGCAAAGGTAGTAAACAAAATTCATTTACTGAAAAAGAAATATTATTCTAGCCTGCAGCAGCAACTCAACCTTATAATTTCAGTGGGCAATATGCTGTGTGTAGCATCTGTAGCGAACGGTAAACATGTGGTGTTTGTGTACTGCAGACTAAAGCACATAAACTCCTGTTAAAATCAGTTGGAACTTGTACTCCAGTGTGGATCTTCATTTGTGTATGTGTTAGAGAAAACCATTCAGAAATTTGCTTCTGCATTTGAGACCAAAGCTCATGAGCGCTGTCTTGTGGTCTTCAGTTACTTGTTGTGAACTGTATTTAGGTCAGGATTGGAGTTTGCTGTCTTCTAGACACAGGAAAAGTGTATTTTATGATCGTTTACACTGTGAACTAAAAATACGCTGTTCTAATGCACTGTCAAATTTTACAAAGTATCAAAATATGTTAAAACCCCCAGTTTGAGTCTGTTCTCCTTTCTATGCCTCCTGTTAAAATTGAATCAGTAGAAAGCTGCAATCATGGGTAAAGAATACTTATTTTTGATTGCAGAAACGTGGTGTTGATACAGTATTACTTATGAAAATAAATAAATGGTGGTCAGTGGCATAAAAATTGCCCAAGAAATTATTGTATTGCTCAAAGGTTATACATAAAGTAAGGAAATCTTAAGGCTTTTGGCGTTTTTCCAGTCACAGTCATTTTGCTAGACTGTAATAAGATGCACAGCATGCACTGTATCTCAGTTAATAACCATTTATAGTTTAAAAATGTTCCCTGTAGCCATGTTTTTGTTCTGGTTGTTTGCTTTTGTGGGCAGATACACAGTAGCATCCACTGTTCTGTGGGAACAAGCACATATGGGAAGACAAGTCTTAAGCTCAGGCTGTCAAATCCTTATGAATGGGGTTTTAATTCTGGGAATTTAACCTATAATCAGGGTAGCCACATATTCCAGTGGAAAAGATCTTCATTTGACATATCATTATCACAGTAACAGCCAGCTGTCCCTCAATTACAGAATGACACTATCTATTTCAGCCTTTCTAAACAAATTAGAATGTTTCTCCTTATCTTTGTCTAAGAACAGTTTTGAAAAGGAGCATGTGAAGAATAGCAAATTTAAAAAAAACAAACACCACCACCAGATTCAATGCACGTGTTTCACATGCTTTTTTAAGGTAATCAGGCGTAGATGTTTCCATTCTATATCTTTTTTCACAAGATGTAACAACAAAGCAAATGTTAAGTCAATGAAAACACAAACATGTACAGGCTGGATTTTGCTCATAGGCTTTAAGTCACTGGATTATTTTGATGTTTTCTCTGTAGTCTTTTCTTTAGCATCCCTTGCTTCTACCTGTAAGCTAGCTAACACATGGAGTGTGTTCCTTGACACAACCATGTGTAAAACTTGAAGGTTTTGACACAAACCTTTTATGTATGTGTTGTGGTGGGTAACTGTAATCCTTCTAGTTTTACTGATTCCAAGGTTTTAATATATTTGAGGGTTTGTTTGCTGTGTGTTTTTTTTTTCCTCTTGATTTTAGCCAAACCAAAGAAAAACATTATTTTTAACAATCCAAGCAAATAATTTCCTTTATTGATACAGAACCTAAAGAACAGGTTTGTAGTAAAGATCCGAATAGCCACATATTATTTTGCAAATAGTAGCCAAAAATGTATGCCTGTAGAATATTTAAACAAGGCTGGAAAATATAACCCTTCCTCCTACTGCTTTCCAACCTTCAGACATTTGCTACTTGAGTAATTTTTCTTAGCCTAATGTAGTTGGTGAGCATTAAACAACTCCTGGTTGATTTCTCTTCCATAAGTTTCAGTTTCTTATTAAACCCAAAGAAATTCTTAGCATCTACAGAAGCAAGCCTCTTTTTTTTTTTCTTTTTTTTTCTTTTTTTTCCCAGTTGAATAGACTACTGTATTTAAAAACATTTACGTTTTATAACCAATCTACTCTTTAGGTGTGAAGTTTGATGCAAATCAAAAAAAAATTCAATATAAAGTTCAGGGCAAAGATAACTGCTGTTAACGTCTCTGAAAATAAAATGTAAACATTGTGAATTTAAGGTTCTATTCAAAAGTTTGTATGTTATAGGTGATTAACAGGCACTTAAGTTTCCATGTATGAGAGGAGAAATTTCTGCTTTTTCTCTTGTTCAGGCTGTGGAGTTGCAGGAGCTTAATCAGTGATATGCAGCTGCTTAAGACCTTCAGATCAATATTTTCTTTACTACACAAACCAAATCCTCAAGGGGGCAATCAGACTGAGTAGGAAATTGCTTTCTTCCTGCCCTTTTCTACACACATATCTGTATTCTGTTATCACAGAACATGTGTTATCTAAGGAAATTAAAACTGGATGGGAAGACATTGTATTGCTTGATTAATAAGATTCAGCTGCTCTAGTCTTTGAGTTTTTGCTCATCCTACATGAAGGACTGTTTTGTATTTTCTTTAGGCAAAAGTAAATAAGAAATACTTGTCTACCAGAAGAAAAACATGTATCAATGCATTTATCACATTAGTATAGCATGCTTTCACTTCAGGTTCCTATTTTTCAGGTAAAGCTTTAGCTTATGTTCCTTTTAATACGAATTCTAAACATTCTCATGGAGATTAGAATTGTTCTGGTACATTTGTGATATCTTGACAACTAAAAGTACATTGGATTATACAGTAATTTGTTAGAGTTACAGGGACAATTTAAAACTGTCAACAATTTTTTTTTAATGTACATATTTTACTATAAAAATAATCCTTGATGTGGAAATATATTCAGAAACAAGTCAAGGTACAGCTAATTATAGAAGGGAGAACTTTCAAGAATAGATTTTTTTTGTTGGGTATTTTTTTTTTTTCATAATAGGTCATTCATTTTCTCTCTGATGAGCAATTCAATTAGAAACACTGTCACTGTTCTACCTATTTTATAGATTCCAAATAGCATAATTTATTTTTCCATTTAAAACAATGGTGAAAAAAGATGTCTGAAGAGTTTAATATTCCTTGATTTCTTTTTTTTTTTTTTAATGATTTGAGCTACATTTTTTTGCCCTTATGGCTAATGAATATAAATATGAAGTGTAATTCAGAAGTGTCTTGAAAATGCTAAAAGAATATAACACTAATCTGTGAGAGAATTTTCTGTATTTTGGAAACCTACTCTCATTTTACAGAATGAAATTCAAACAAGTTGTTTGTTGTCTAAAAAAATGTATTGAAATGGCTCCTTAGTGTTTTTCCACAAAAAAACCCAAATAAAATAATTTTGTTGATTAACTTCCTAAATATTGATTGAATCCTGCTTGAGTTCAGTGAACCACATGTCAGTGTCTGTAATTCAATGTGATGTAAATGCATTGTATCCTTAATTTTAATACAACTGACAACAAAAAAATATTAATCTATGAGAAATAAAAATATAAAGAATATTTGAATATGATAAAAAAGGATTTGAGAGTACTGTTTGTCACAATAAAGAATTGAAGATCTATGTAATTTGATATTAATAGAGCTGTTGTTGAAGGTATGTTGATTTAAATGATGTGGAAGTTCTCAGTTGTAGACCTTCCATCAACAGTTTTCTCTGTTTTATAAACATACCTTTCAAAAATGTTGCTGCTATATAAAATAAATTATCATAGGACTATTTGGAAATTTACGTGTACCTTTTAATTTGTTACTGTTAACAAAGTAGCTGTTAAAAATCTTGATACAGTTGGAACGCTAGAGTAATGCTTCAAAAATTCTCAAGGAGATTTTTGTTTTCCATGGTTAAATATTGCTTTCTTTGGCATGTATTAAGGATTCAACATGTCTTCTTTTTGCTTGCAGTCAGTGGTTAACATGCTTAACTGGTTATAGTACTAGTTAATATAGTGATACTAAAGCTTATTAAATGCTGGGTAATAGCAAAGCTGAAGCATAAGATGGTATCTTAATATTCTGAAACCATAGCAGATGGAAGCAGTTTTTGTTCCTAATTATCTAATGTCGAATGTTTACCTTTTACGCTCTACCTACCAAAGAAACAATAGAACACAAACTGCTTTTGTATAGTTCTCATCCAGTAAGTTGGTCTCCTGAAATTGAGAAAAGATCTAACTTTTGTAGACACTTCAGGTCACTGAAGAAAAGTGTTTGCAGTCTGTATTGAATTCTAAATTATTATCTTCTACTTTCTAAAACAATACAAGGAAAAATAAATTCATATTTGAAATGCAAAATTTTTATTCTGTCATCCATAAGACAGAATTTATTTTCTTCACATGCTGTAGTAGTAGTTATTTGCATTGAACAAGAATATAGACCTTGGCATGGAGGGCAGGAATCCAGATTGATTTTAACCACTGTACACAGGAATTTCTTAAACATAAACTGGAGTAGCAATTCCATTTTTTGACTAAGAATATTTTCAGATCTGCTTATCCTAAAAAAAAAAAAGTTATTCATGTTAAAATGGATCTCCTCATAGCAAGGACAACTTTTGCTTGGGCTTAGAAGGCTAAGATTAGTTTGTGGATGAAGCTACTCTCCTGGCTTTGTGCAGTTTTGCTGTATCTGGGAGCTGTCCATCTGCTCTATTTTGCTATTACATTTGAAGATTGAGTTGCTGCTAGCAGACACAAGGAATTAATCAAAGAATTAAATTGGTAATCTGTTTTCTAAATGGCAAATTTGCTGCAGGGATTCTTATCATGAGCTAATGTTTTACAAAAATACTGCCAAACCTCGGTTATAAACTAGCTTGAATTTTATTATGACCCTTTCTTTCTCTTTAAGGAAGGGGAAAAATAATGAGGACATGGGCTAAATTTACAGTCCTGGGAAGTACTGTTTGGTAGCCTAATGGAAACTAATTAGAATAGGAAACCGTCAAAGGACACAGACCATAAGGAACACGTTTTACATATGCACGAAGTAGCATGAGGTTATTTTGAGAAGGACTCTCAAAAGCTATCTCAGAACTAAGTTCAAATCTGTGTATGCTTTATTTAGCAAGGCAAAAGACTCTGCTTATATATACACTACATGAAAGAGGAAGGTTATTCCATTTATTAGTGCTATAGCTTAAAACATGTCACCTGATTGCAGATCAGTTTTCCTTTCAGGATTCCTGCATGCCTGTTAGTTTCCTTGTACCTGCTTTTTTTAAATTGCAAAAAAATTGGTCAAATAACACTTCTGTGCTTTGTCTAAGTAATCTGAAGGCAAATATTTCAAGGTCAGCAGTGTTCTGAGCAAATCCTCAAGTGTGTAAGATGTTTTGATACTATTGTAATAATAGTGAGATATGTAAGCAAAAACTAGGTATTATCTTCAGTCCTAGCTACTTGAAATATTTAGTAACTGTTGATGATGATCATAGCATGAAAACTCTTCACTTCAAGACAATATAACCAATCAATTCCAAGCGTGCAAATGATGTCACTGAAGCTGACAAATTACCTTAAGTTATCCCCAGAATTCTGCTTCACTCTTAATGAAGGCAGTTTGTCAGACCTCAAAGTCCCCATGCTGTCCCTTAGCTGTTTATCATTCTGTTCTCCAGATGCCTCTTGGTGGTTGGTTAAACTCCCAATTTATACAGAGCTAGTGCTTTGAGAGAAGACACTATGTCAAAATTAATAATTTTTGGTATTTAGTTGATACTAGTGATGTTAATGTAGGTCTTTACTCACAAGATTAGTGTAGTGATTTCTGTTGGAGGGGGAATACTATAATGTGTAGATACTTTTCTGTTTATTACTTTATTAATTGGCAGAATCAAAATCCAATTCTATGAGTGAGCCCTTGTACCTTGTCAGGGTGTTGTGGTTAGGCTTAAAGAATGTCTCTACTTAGATTAGTTTGGCAAATAATAGCAAAAGTAAAACCTTTATTTTTAGATATCTAAGTCTATTTTATTCTTATATAGCACTATATTTTTGCTTTGCTCATCATGTATGAGGTCACTGTCAGATTTGCTTCTGTTTATGCGGTATTTTCAGCAGTGTTTTATCCTGCTTTACAATATGATGTTATAATTTGAATATTTGTGTGTGACAAGGAAGTACTTGTGATTTATACATTTTTTACCAAGCTATAGGTAAGCTTGTATATATACATATTTATTTAAGTAGTAAATAAAATCATGTTCCAAAGTATTTATTATGTTATCTTTGGTTGTTTTTTCTTTATGAGAAATGAGATAATATATATAACTGTAATTTTATTTCTTTTGCAGAGGTATGTGACCTATGATGAATTAGCAAACTTTTCTACTTATATGTTTGTCTTATAGCAGCTACTGGATAAGACTTCTCATATGCAGAAAACTAATGTTTAGTTGAAACACAATAGTATGTCTCTAAGCTTATTTTGTCTCCAGATAGACTTGGTCTTCTATTTTTAGAAGAGTTAAATGAGTTGAGCGCATACGAAATTAGTCACCGCAGAACAGAATGAACTGTCCTAAGAGGTCGGAGAAAGTAGTCTGCACATTGGTTAATATGTATGTTTTCTGGATCCCAAGGTTACCGTTCCCCTTCCTGTTAATAAAATTACAGAATTCTCAGAATCCTGTTTTATCTCATCCATCTTGCACAAAAGGTCATATTACTTGCTTAGGCAGTTTTTAGTTTGTTGAAACAGCTTCAAAAGTGTCAGCTTCTTGACAGCTGCTTACACTAGACAGAATCCATCTTCCAAAACTGATCATGCATTAGATGATGGCAAGCAATAGTGCTCAGGTGAATGTTACTGTAACAATGTATGATACCAATATTTAGTTAGCACTTATTTAGTATCCATTGACATCCCTTATGTAGGCGTAAAGCTGTGTTCTGAAAGAATGAGCACTTTGCTTTCCCATATTCCAAAAGATCAGATCTATCACAGCAAAGTGTCCAATTCTTCTGGTTACCTGTTCGTAGCTAGGAAAGAGATTTATATATAGTGGAGGGCTAATTAAAGTCTGCTGGGAAAAAGAAAAAGCTTCCCTTATTCTTAAAGAGGCTTTAGTGTCCAACCTTTCCCTAAAAACAGACTTTTGATTACAGCATAGAGTAAAACTATTATTTGCTATTTTGCATTTGAATTTGACCATGACAGTGTGCTTAACCTGCACTTGTAAAACCATAGGGTTTTTTCAATAATTGTAAGTAACTGAATTTTGTCTTATTTGCCACCATGAGATAAATTTTTCAAACTTTAATACCACTTTCAATGGGTCATGCTATCTGCTTAATTCAATGGTTCCTTCTATGTGCATTACCTGTATTTGAATGGATTCAAACCAAAAAACTTGCTCACTTGATGCTTGCTGAAGCTGTTTAACAGATTCCTTGCAATCTGAGTTTGCCATATGGAAGAATAATACTAACTTTTCAAATCTATTTCTTGGTACGCTTGAGCACACACAGTGTACTAAATGCAATTTTCACTATTAATCCATGTCCTAAGGAATTCTGAGAGTGCAAAGTAAATTAATGTTTAAGAAGATTTCATATTAGTTTTAGGCTCTTTTCTAGTACTCATAAGAAATGTTGAATTAACATTACTGTGGAATAAAGGTCTAATTTTTTTTTTTTTTTTACCCCCTCCCCAAACAAGCATTACTATACTGCATAAGTTACCTGTCTTGGTTTTCCCTGTTAACATGTTCCAAGACTGACATAGGCAGGAAAATTCAGTAGATAATTTTCCTTCCATTTATTCCAGTATTTCTCTTCTGAGGCTATCTTAATGAATGATGGGTAAAGGTCAATTCACAGGTAAAAGTCAGGCAACTAACTCAGTAGTTCCACTGAGAAATCCAGAACAACAATTTGTAGCCCTTACCCTTTCATAAAGTTTTCAATTGATTGCTGAGAACGTTTTGATTATTAGCAAAATAATCAATTTGATTTAAAGTCAGGCTTAAATTATGAAGCAAGTCCAGTTCAGAACACTGAATTAAAGCCTTGTGCAGAAGTTGTTCTTGGTCACTTTTGAAGAGCAAATATGGTAGTCAACAGCTTATCAAGTTGGTGTATTTTAGATTATTCACATTAGGTAATAAGGGTATTTATACACAGTAGCACATGGTAGAGGCTCCACTCTCCAAGTTGTTTGCCTTTTTTGAAAGTGCAAGTATCTTTCTACAATATATTTAATCAAATATTTTTAATGCTTTTGAAGTTTTGTTTCATAGAATCAGAGAATGTCAAGGGCTGGAAGGGACCTCGAGAGATCATCTAGTCCAACCCCCCTGCCAGAGCAGGACCACCTAGACCAGGTTACACAGGAATGTGTCCAGGCGGGTCTTGAATATCTCCAGAGAGGGAGACTCCACAACCCCCCCGGACAGCCTATTCCAGTGTTCTGTCACCCTCACTGTGAAAAAATTTTTCCTTATGTTTATATGAAACTTCCTGTGCCTCAGCTTCAACCCATTACCCCTTGTCCTATCATTGGGCATCACCGAGAAGAGCCTGGCTCCATCTTCCTGGCACTCACCCTTCATATATTTATAAACATTGATTAAATCACCCCTTAGTCTTCTTTTCTCTAAGTGAAAAAGCCCCAGCTCCCTCAGTCTATCCTCATAAGAGAGATGTTCCACTCCCTTAATCATCTTTGTAGCCCTGCACTGGACCCTCTCCAGCAGTTCCATGTCCTTCTTAAACTGGGCGGCCCAGAACTGGACACAGTATTCCAGATGTGGCCTCACCAGGGCAGAGCAGAGAGGCAGGAGAACCTCTCTCAACCTACTAGCTACACCCCTTCTAATACATGCCAGGATGGCATTGGCCCTCTTGGCCACAAGAGCACACTGCTGGCTCATGGTCAGCCTCCCATCAACCAGGACCCCCAGCTCCTTTTCCCCTTCACTGACTTCCAACAGCTCAGTCCCCAACCTATACTGATCCCTGGGGTTGTTCCTTCCCAGGTGCAGGACTCTGCACTTGCCCTTATTGAATTTCATCAAATTTCTTCCTGCCCAACCCTCCAGCTTGTCCAGGTCTGGCTGAATGGCAGCACAGCCTGCTGGGGTGTCGGACACTCCATCCAGCTTGGCATCATCAGCAAACTTGCTGACAGTGCTCTCTGTGCCCTCAGCCAGGTCACTGATGAACAGGTTAAACAGAACCGGTCCCAGCACCGACCCCTGTGGAACCCCACTGGTTCCAGGCCTCCAGCTGGACTCCATCCCATTGACCACAGTTCTCTGGCTTCTTTCAACCAATTCCCAATCCACCTCACTACCTGATCAAGCAGACCACACTGTCTCAGTTTAGCAAGAAGGATGCTGTGGGAGACAGTGTCAATTGCCTTAGAGAAATCAAGGACAGTCTTCAGCAGTATAGACAGAGACAAAAGAAGGCATTTAATAACTCTGCCTTCTTTGTGTCATCTGTCACCAGGGCATCTGTCTCATTCAGCAGAGGGCCTACGTTGCCTCTAGCCTTAGCTTTTCCTGCAATGTATTTGAAGAAGCCCTTTTTGTTACCCTTGATCTCCCTTGCAAGGTTGAGTTCTAGCAAGGCCTTAGCCTTCCTAGTTGCCTCTCTGCATTCTCTAACAGCAGTCCTATACTCCTCCCAGGTAGCCAGCCCCTCTTTCCATGAGCTGTAGACCCTCTTCTTCCTCTTAAGTCTACTCTGTAGTTCCTTACTTAACCATGCAGGTCTCCTGGCTCTCTTTCTCAATTTCCCACCTGCTGGGATGCACTGTCCCTGAGCTTGAAAGAAGAGGTCCTTAAATATTAAGCAACTATCATTAGCCCCTCTGCTCTCTAGTAACCTGTCCCATGAGATTTCACTCTGCAATTTTCTGATAAGGCCGAAGTCGGCCCTCCTGAAATCCAGAGCTTTGGTCCTACTTGACATCCTGTTCCTACCAGACAAGATCATGAACTCCACCATCTCATGATCACTAAGGCCAAGGCTGCCCTCAACCCTCACTGCTTCAACCAGCCCCTCCTTGTTGGTGAGAATGAGATCCAGCATTGCTCCCCTCCTGGTTGGCTCCTCCATCATTTGCATTGAGAAGTGATCATCAATGCACTGGAGGAACCTCCTGGACTGTGGCTCGCTGGCTGAATAGCCTTGCCAGCAAATGTCTGGATAGTTAAAATCCCTCATGAGAACCAGGTTCTGAGATTGTGAGGCTGCTGTTAGCTGCAGCTGTTTAACTAGTTACAGGTGGTAACTAATGTTAGACTTCTGTGGATTCATTTGTGTTCTGTGTAAAATCCTTTATTTATTTAAAGTAAAATCCCTAGCCCCCTAGGAAAGCTCAGCAAGCCTCCCCTCAGTGTTAAGTTATTTATTCTTGCGTGCTCTGATAGCAATCTGTCAGCAAAAGCTGCCAAGTTATGTTTAATAAAAATTGGTTGTGAGACTTGTAAAGGTATTCCATACAGTTTGTAATAAAATTATTTCAATATTTTAAATAAGTACTATGTATAGTAAGTAGCTGACCCTGTCTTCAGTAACTTTTTTCTTTTCTGACCTTTGTAATTGAAATCTCTTTGGATATGTATTTAGTCACAGAACTCTTAAATATGTATATACAAACCCAAAGACATTTCATTTACCTTCATCCTGCAGAAGGAACACAGGGTAGTTGTTATTGTGTAGCACTAGCTGTCAGAACAACAGGGATTACTTTTTTTTTTAGTTAGTAGATGTATTTGTGTTGCTAGAACTAAGTAAGCTTAATGACTGATCAGTGCCCATAAACCAGTGGGTGCTTATTGATTTGAATTATTTTGGTCCTGAAAACACCAGAGAAAGAATATGCTGATTCCTGTGTGAAATATTAAAACTGAACGAACTAAACAGTGCAAGTTCCTTTTATCCAGTGAAAAGGGCTAAGCAGTCAGCGAGGTAAATAGTTTTGAGTTGCTCTTCATGTCATGGTGGAAGAAGTCAAAATGTAGCTATCTGTATAATGGTTTCTGTGCAAAGAAGCAAGTAATTTGAATGTTACTAATTTTCTTGTTGTAGAGCTCGGGTGTATATTTTACTCTTCGTATATCTCTAAGTCCAGTGAACCTCTTGGGGTTAATCATGTGGAATTACACAGTATCTCTTTCTGCTGTTGAAGACTTGACTTCACTTTTACTAATTTTATATGTAGTGCATAGGAAAGTCCTTTTCAGTTATGCCTATATAATTCTGTTAAATATTAGTTGTGAGTGGGTTTTGAAATGTAATAAAGTACAGATGGTAAAAAGAAAGTTAGCAGATGTTGGATCAAATGCAACATAGGTAAGGAAAAGATAATCCATGAAGCCATACGGAAATCATGTGGAGTTTTTTGTAGAGCCCTATGCTTTGTCCTGTCCTGGATTTTATGTGTCCTCGTACTTGCCGGCCCAGATCCTTAGTTCTTAGGAATCAATATACCTTTATTGTCTAGGTGACTGAGTTGGATTTTCTATCATGCAAAAAAAATCAAAGCCAAGCTAACCAACATAAAACCTCCTTTTTTTTTTTTTTTTTTTTTTTTGTTGTGCTGATAAGTAGGTTGGCACCCTGTATAGAGTAGTAATCAGGATTTTAGCTTTGATTAGACTTCCTGCAACTCATCTGATGGCAGCGCTATATCATTGCATTGTAAAGAAAGCTAAGTATACATGCTTTTGTAAAAGTGAAAGTGTTTATTTTTTTCTAGGAAGGTGTATTCAGTTCTCTAGGGACCTCTGCAGATTTCATAGATTCAGAGGAGATAATGAAAGATTCAAAGCTATCAGAGTTCATGTTCGTATGTCTGAATATGTTTGGATAAAAATACTGATAACATGTAGAAATTTGTTTTCTGAGATATTTTTGTCACAGCATGGTTATAAGTGCAGTGATTGGAGACCCTCAAATAGCTTTATGGTTTCTCAGGGAAGTCAATTCTATCATCTAGTGTGTAAGTAAGTCTATACTAAAATCTGCATACTACAGTGTATAATTTTTGAATTTATTTTATTAATTATTTATTAATATTTGGGTGGGGTTCTTTAGTATAAGCACTCCTAGCAAGATTTGTAGATTCAGTGGGAATACCTTCTCAAAACCAGTCACTTGACATTAGAGTGTTACCAAACATCGTTCATGTATCAAGATTGTCAAAAATACCTCAAGAATACATGTGTGTGTATGTGAGGGAGCAAGTTCATTGTAAAAACAGAGACATAACCCTAAACTCCCACTGAAGGAATGAGGGAGGGAACAGTATTGTTACAGTGGACTCGCATGGAAGTTGTATATAGTTCTAACCTTACTTTTTCTGTCAGGTATTCCATTTATTTTTAAACTTTTCTACTATTTTGTTTCAGCCATCTCATAAACAGCCTACCTAACAACAGTTTGAGTCAGGCTTCCAGCAGGGCTGACATTCTCATAATTGATATGCCTATGTTGATGAAAGATTTCCCCCACTTGGATTCTAGCAGAACTCACTGATGACAGGGAATGCAGAGTGCAGCTGTGAAAATCATACATTTTTTAAAATGTTTTTTTTTTCATGATTGATAATCATTTTACTAAATATCACTGTTACAGGTCTCCTAGTAATGAAAGCTTTCTTCTGAGTCGCAAGGTCTGGAGCACAGCAAGCCAGAGATTCCATCATCGCTGGGGTGCTGGGTGTTTAAGAGGTCAGGAAGCAGACTCAGAGCTGTATTCTAATAGTCTAGAATTGTTAAAAGGTCTGTAAAGTTTTTACAAGAAATTGGCCCTTCTCCTAATATGAATTAGTGGTTAGTATGGCCTTTGCTCTAATCTTGTAGCCAGGAACAGTATTTGTGTTCGCACCACTGTACCCTCTTCCTACAAGGTGAAATGAGTCAGGTGATGTATTTAGGAATCTCATTTGTGATGGGAAGCATGCCCTACTTCGAACATATATTTGTGGGGGTTGATTAATTTTGTTTCCCTCCATTCTTCTATCCATATTTGAGCTTGTCTTAACATTTTTTTAAGTACCTTTGAAAATTAACTGAATAGAATATTTGAAAAGCACCATACAAAAATGAAAGCTGTATGTAGCCCATTTTAGGAAAGAAAAAAAACCCACCCCAACTGAAAAATACAAACAAACCACCAAAACAAAGCAAAAACCAATACAAAAAAGTAGGCATGTTTTAGTTTGCTTGTAGAATAAAATTGTTTCATTATCTATTCGAAGCTTATTAGCATAGAGGTTTTCATGGCTTGAAAAAGTGGTACAGTGAATGAGACTCTTCAATTTGTCCCTTAGAACCACTAAGAAAACTATATTTAGTTTATTTTTTGTGTAATTGAAAATAGTCACTATATTGAGAGTACATAGGAGATTTAATTTCTGAGTTTAATTTCACCACATAAACTAAAAGCATGTGACTACTAACCTGTGAGAATCCCTGTACTATTCAGGTTTCCTTTTATAAGGGTGAATTCTGGCCTCACTGAGTGAATATCTTGCCTTTTACTACGCAGACCAAGTTTACTGTGTAGTTCCTAAATTGTATGTCTAAATTTACTAGGAAAAACAGGTTGGTTTTTTTTTTTAAGTAATAATGAAGCAGACTCCAAGTAAATACCAAACTGATAAAAATCTGAATTTGAATTCAGATAATATTCAGAAATTCTGTGTTCTCCCTAACTCCTATAAACTCTACATCAGGAAACTGCATCTGCATATTTGTTTCCGCAAGTCCCATATGCTTGCTTTTAAATTAAACAGTCAAAACAATGCAATTTTCATCCTCCTGGAGTCTAATTACTGTATCTGGTAGCTTTTATTATTCCAGTGTCCCAGTTGCAGTAGCTTTGCCAGACCTGCTACTGGGTTTAGACCCTGCCTAATGGTATTTTTAAATTACAATTGTTATTAAAATAAAAAAATAAATTAAAATTTCTTTCCAGCAAGCTGAAAGGCTGTGTAACCATTTCAGTAATTTGGCATGTATCCTCCTATGAATGCCTTAGTTAAATGGTGACCTCAGTGCCCATTGAACCATAATCTTATTCCTGCTGCCAGTCTTCCATTCTGTTTTTGGCTTCTTCCCTGGGTTCAGATTGGCTCCTACAAGACTGGCTGGGTTTTATCCAGAAGGATGTGTGCTGCTTTTGATCATCTTTTCAGTACTCAGTGCCACCACAATCAATTGCAATTGTAGAAGGTGCTCAGAAGGTGGAAGCTGTTGGCCAAATGTGACATCAAATGACAAAGTATGTATTGAAGGGGGAGGGGATAAAACCTTAAAACACGCAACCCTCAAAACAAGCAAATAGAAAGTATAGAATTAAGAAGGATGATACCTCCTCATCTCAATTAAATGGCTTATGTCATAAATCTTTTTTCTTAGCATATTTGTCACTAGACACTTTCTAGTGAACTAATTGAAAGGTTCTTTCCCAATTTCTACTGTGTTAGGATAAACATCTTAACAGGGTCAGAAGTACTAAGTGTACAAGGAGAGCAGGATTAGAATGGTTTAGAAAAAGGAAGGTTTAGACTCAAGGTTAGGAGGGTAGTCATAGAATATCTCAAGTTTAAAGGCACCCATAAGGATCATACAGTCCAACTCTTTGTTCCTCAAATGACTACCTGAAAGTAAGTTATATGACTAAGAATGTTGTCCAGATTCTCCTTGAACTCTGAAAGGCCTGGTGTCATGACCACTTCCCCGGGAATCCTGTTACAGTGACTGATCACCCTCTCAGTGAAGAACCTTTTCTTAATGTCCACTCTGAACTTCCCGTGACACAAATTCATTCCATTGTCTTGTCTCCTATCATTGGTCACCAGGGAGAGGACATCAGCACTGTGCCCTCTGCTGCCCCCTTGAGGAAGTTGTAGACTTTGATGAGGTCACCCCTCAACCTTCTCCAAGCTGAACAAACCAAGTGACCTTAACCACCCCTCATAAGTCGTACCCTCAGGACCTTTCACCTTCTTGGTTGCCCTTCTCTGGACCAACTCTGATGTCATCCTTGTACTGAGGCACCCGAAGTTGCACACGCACAACTTGAGGTGGGGCTCCACCAGTGCAGTATAGAGTGTGACAGTCACCTCCCTTGACCAGCTAGCTGTGCTGTTCTTGATGTGCCCCAGGATATACTTGGCCCTTTGACTGTCAAGGCACACTGTTGATTCATAGTCAGCTTGCCATTAACGCAAACCTTGTCTGAGGAACTACTGGATTTATCTCTGTACTTCCATAGTTCTGGACAAAGTGTAATTACTATCAGCCCAGGCAAACAGAGGCGAATAAAGAAGGAGCTGAAGTACTTGTGAAATATTGCTTAGAAATTTAGTTAGGTCTTTTGATAACTATTAGGGCTTATAACAAGGACGCTATCCCTGAAATTGTTGACATAGTCTGGGAACTTTTAATCAAGAATTGGCTGTTCTTGAAGAAAAAAAGCCATGGAAAACATACAAACCACGTGGATTTAAGGATTATATTGTTTTTATGTAGTTTTGTACTGTCAGCTAAAGAACAATTAGTGCTGTCCTTAAGTGAACTGGCTTCATTATAATACTAAAAATCATGCCTATAAGTCAAAAAGACCCATGTCCAGGTGAAGACCCTTCCCCTGAGCATGTGTAGTATTGGAAGTAGTATTACAATTATAAGTCATCAGTATTACAATTGTGTGGAGAATACTAAACAGTCATTGTAAAGAGGATGGGCTTGGAAATTATGAACTTTGAAATAAATGTAGCCCAGAGAGTTTTGTTTAGTGTGCTTGATTTGTGAGAAACCAGTGACCACCCGGCTTGCACAACCCTGAAATAAATAAGCAGTTACCCTCCTGAGAGAACTGGACTTAACTGCACACCAGGCAATGAGTCCAATTTTTCAGACAACACTATCCTAGTACATGTAGTTTGATGTAGTGCTTCACAACGATTATGCTTTCTTTTTCTAGGTTATAATTCCTACAGAGATGATAGTATGCAGTATCCAGGGAGATGGCTAGTAACAAAATTCAGGCTCTTTGTTTTCCTCTTCTGACTGGTAATATGTTTAAAGAAGATGCTGCAGACTTTCACATGATTTGTTTTCATATGCTAACAGCTGCTATAGCTGGTCATAATGGGAAACATGCCCAGGACCTTTCTGGTGAAAGTAGAGTTCTGAGAGGCAGGAGCTTGAGGACACAGTTATTCTCTCCCTTTTTCTGTTTGAATTTTATCTGCTTTCATAAATTTATTGAGAGGCAAGAGGAAAGCTGTATTTGGCACCATACCTGCAAAGATATTGATTGAGATCATAGAGCAAGAGAATTAATGAGGTGGTGTGTACTTAAATAGCAGCTTAAAAAGACTACTTTCTGACCTGTAGAAGCGCTAAATATTTGTAGATTTGTTGGTGCATGTGATGGACAAAGCTAATAGCTTTAGGAAAGAAAGGTGACACAATGGAAAATAGCTCAATTACTGATGTGCTGGGTGTTTTGGTTTTTTTTATTCACACTAGCTTCTCTTTTGAGTAATTGCTTGAAACTTTGTGTAAAACGCTTAGCTATATAAAAACGGAAGTAGAGTTTGGAAAGCTTGCTTAGTTTATAGCTTTGTTAGCCCTTTGTACATTTCTGTTTCTCAGAATGTATCCTCAGCAAGTTGACTAATGGCACAAAACTGAGAGGAGAGACTGACACACCAGCACGCTGTGCTGCCGTTCAGTGAGACCTGGACAGGCTGGAGAGCTGGGCAGAGAGAAATCGAATGAAATACAACAAGGGCAAGTGTAGAGCCTCACACCTGGGAAAGAATAACCCCATGTACCAGTCTAGGTTGGGGGCTGACTTGTTAGAGAGTAGCACAGGGGAAAGGGACCTGGGGGTCCTGGTGCAGGATGACCATGAGCCAGCAATGGGCCCTTGTGGCCAAGAAGGCCAGTGGCATCCTGGGGTGTATTAGAAGGGGTGTGGTTAGTAGGTTGAGAGAGATTCTTCTCCCCCTCTACTCTGCCCTAGTGAGACCTCATCTGGAATATTGTGTTCAGTTCTGGGCCTCTCAGTTCAAGGAGGGAACTGCTTGAAAGAGTCCAGTGCAGAGCCACAAAGATGATTAAGGGAGTGGAACATCTCCCTTATGAGGAAAGGCTGAGGGAGCTGGGTCTCTTTACCTTGAAGAAGAGAAGACTTATGCGTGACCTCATTAATATTTATAAATACATAATGGTGAGTGTCAGGAGGAAGGAGCCAGGCTCTTCTGTTATGTCCAATGATGAGAAAAGGGGTAATGGGTACAAGCTGGAGCATAAAAGATTCTGCAGAAACATAAGGAAAATCTTTTTCACTGTGAGGGTAACGAAGCACCGGAACAGACTGCCCAGAAGGGTTGTGGAATCTCCTTCTCTGGAGACATTTAAAACCCATGTGGACACGTTCCTGTGTGACCTGCTCTAGGTGATCCTACTCTGGCAGTGGGATTGGACTAGGTGATCCTTTGCGATCCCTTCCACCCCTTAACATTTTGTGATTCTGTGAAAGTGAAGATTTAGAGTGTGTCCAGGAAGAAAAATATCCTTAAATACGCTTCTTAGAGATGAAGATAAAATGGGAATCGTGTTATATATGACTTCTGCTTTTGTAGCCTGTAGATTCCATTTCCCTTGCTCAACTAGTTTGTGAAAATAAAATTCACACTTTTAAACTAGAAAATAAAGCTGATCTTACAGTTCATGCTTTTTTTTTTTTTTTTTTTTTTTTCCGATTTTCATGATCTGACTCTGAAGTAGAGATACAGTTATTTCTCTAAGTGCACTTCTAAAATCCATCGTCTAGTATATGTGTTACTTCAATGTTTTGTTACTGAACAAACTAGAGTCAGATAATTGGAAGATGTGAATTACTGATGTATGAGTTATTACTTGTTTTTTCTTTATTAGGGCTTAATTAAGCTCTTTTTTCTTTTAAGAAGTAGTAAAGGTAAATTTTCTAACTTTATTTGATACTTGGATTAGATTGTCTATGAATCTCATTCACAGATAAATTATAGGGGGCACATGCATCTTGGGAAGCTGTGTGAGGTAATTTTGCAGCACTGTAAATACAGAAAGCTTCAAGCTGATGAGTAGGTTCTGTAAAACACAGCTTGTAGAGAGCGTCAAGTGTAACAGCCTGCTTTCAGCTTTTTGATCTTTATGCTGCTGCAAACTCTTTATGTGAATAATTTATATAAAATTTAAAGGAAAAAAAAAAATTGTGTTTTAGGCCCTGTAATAAACTTAACAAATTATCACAGAATTGCAAGATATAAACAAAGGTCATGGTTGGGTTCCATTTGTTTTCAAGACTGAAATTTCTGTAGTAGCATTAACTTTATTCATGATCATTGTCATTCTGTTCCTCTGAAGACTGAGCAAATTAAAACTCAATACTCTGATGATTTAACAATTCTTATTCTTTAATTTCTTACTATTATTAAATCTTAGATAAAGAGTTAAAAATTGACCTATTCTTTCACCTCTGATCTTTCCTGATCAGTGGACAATAACTGCTTGCTATATCATTCGTAATTTATAGACAGAATGAGTATTCAGAGATAACATGTTTTTCTGACTTAAGCCATATTTGTTGGTTTGATAAATCTTGAACCCTGAAACTGCATACAGAATATCTGCCTTTAAGCACCTCGTCTGCCCTCTGCTACTAACACAACTCTGTAACAATTCAGGCCTCTGAGGAACTTGAAAGACTTGGTGTTCTCATATAGAAAAATCCTTGTCAGAATAGGAGCTTCATCTGCAACTTTTGGTACAGGCAGGTTCAATCCTGTCATGAGCAAGAACACTTAGCTATAGTTCTTCGTGTTCTGACAGCCAAGAACGGACACCACGTATCTTTATTTTCTAGTAGTCCAGCTTCTGAGCCAACAAAGGCTATGTTCAATGTCACAGTCATGCATCAATTCCTAGCAGTACATCACTGGTGCACCCACAGAGGAGGACGTGATCTCTGTGGCCGTTAAAGTTGTTCCTATTATTGAAAATGATGTGGTTAAGAAAAGTCAAAGAGAATTCACTGAGCTTATTCTCGTTCTATATGTTATAAAAAAAAAAATAAAATAAAAAAAGAGCTAAAATACACAAGTCAAATAAAAATTTAGCTTTCCTCTCTTCTTGCCTTAGAATTCAGATCTATGAACTTGCAGCAACTGTGTATGATTCTTTGTATCATATACGTATTAACGGTGGTGTTTGTAGTCTACAAGTTCTGATTTAGGATAATTTGGATGCAGATACTTAGTGTCTGGGAAGTGAACCAAAATTATTTCATCTAAGCCAAATTAATTTACAAGGAATTTTTCCTCTTTTAGGTTTAAAAACTTTTGTCTACTTAATAATTTTGCAAGGGATTCATGAGGTTCAGTTTACACAGAATTGTTTCCGTAGCAGTAGGTAATGAATGAGGTCATAGCTACTCAATTAAATAATAGTGTTTGCACATTTCTTACAATATGATATAACCGGTCTTGTAGGGCAAAATGTATAGTTTAATATAATTATTTCAAAGTAATCATTAAAATTGTTACTTTATAATGAAATAGGCATTTTAAATATTTTTGAAAATCAGAGCTATATATTTTACCTCTGCATTCTTGCATATTTGTGTGTTCTCTAATGTTCTCTCTTCCCCCTTTCCCGCCACCTGCTAAGTTCTTCCATTCTGAAAGTTTCATTAGTCTGTAATCTCTGAGGTGAGAAGTGTTATGTGCTGTTAAATATTTTTAATTACTTATTGGCTGACCTGCTGCTCTTCAGGTACTTATGTGCTGCACACTGGAACTTAATTTCCTGGTTAGTAAAGGCTTAGATATGACTTTATATCCTACAGAGAGTTGCCTTTAATTCACTGTGATTTCCTTTACAATTTTAATACAACAAGTGTAAATATTATATACTATCTTTGAATCAAAAAAAAAGGCCTTAAAGATGACTGGTTTGTGCAGTTTGGCAGATAATAGAATGATTCTCCAGGATTCTTCAAATCATCATTGATCCATGCGTTTTATGATGCTACCAAATAGTTATATTTGTGAGTCTCTCAGCTATTTTTTTCCCACTGCTTCCCTCCCTCCTTCATCTTTTATCCTGTTACCTCTAAAATCTGAAAAATAATAAATCTCTTTGTGAAAATGTAAATGCCAATAAATTCTATTTGACAGACTCAGCATTGAGGAAGGTTACCTATACTCCCTCACAATATTAAAAATTTGCTATTTCAAATATAATATAAAACACAAGTGCTTAAGCTGATTCCTTTCATGTGAACATGTTTGATTTGAATCAAATGAAGACCTGAAATTCCTGTCACCAAGTTTTCCAGGGTGTTCTGCCGTTTAAGGAAGTGAATAGTTGATTCCTTTATGCAAGGACAAAGATGCCAGTTTTGGAGTAGTTATGGTACCTTGTGCATAGAGACTCTGTTCCTTAAACTGTGTAATGCCTTTTCTGTTACATGGAGTCTTTGTGATTTTTGGGTATCAGAGGGGTGGTTTTCAGAATCAATGTTACTTAGTGGTGCTAGCTGTGGTGTTATTCTGTAACGTGCAGAAGAGGGGAAGAATTTCCTCCTACAAGCCAGTCTGCATTGCTTTCTCTTGGATACCTGGATACCTTTTGTACCACAAGATAGAAAATATGCAGTTAAGTTAAAGAAAGTATACTGTTTGCTAAAAGATAGAAGTCTCCTCTAGTTGATAAAGTATGCAGCTGAAAAGATACTGTTAAGTTTAATTCTTTGGCAACACAGTTTGATACTTGATTTGTGCACTATATATGTATATATTTTTTAGTGAAATAAACTTTCTACTTCTTGAACCTTCTCTAGAAGACCTATTTTAATGTTGAATATATCTTGCAGAGAAGATTTTTTTTAGCAGTTTTCTTATTTAGCTTTCTATCATATAATTATTTTGTAAAAGCTACTCTCATAATTTAGATCATATAGATCATGAAAGATTTACTAGTAATTCTTCTCTTAAAATTGGGCAAAATAATATACATGATTTGTCAATGTATTTTTCATCCTTTCACAGTAGTAAAAAACATGCCAAGAGGTGATGATTAAAAAACTTGAATTTGAGTTGTGTATTACTTAATGTTAACAACAAAATTGCAAGCAATCATCTAAAGTACTTCCTGTAATCAAGATAAACTAGTTAGGTAATTTCCCCGCTGTTTTGTCACTTTTTTTCTTATATTTTAAGACCTTTTTCTCATATTCATGAAGCACTTTGAGACTTCTGGATTGCAATGAATCATATAGCAACACAAAAAATGAGTTAAATATGAAGACAGCAAGTTTAATGTCTTTTTTATTGCTTGTAACAAGTTTTTGTTGAATAATTGATATTTCAAATGTTTTATCATCTGCGACAAAGACATTTCTCCTGGATTAATCATTCAATAGGATGTAGGTAATTGGCAGTGTTCATTTCATGGTAATGTATCAGTTTTATTTTCAATTGTATGCTTTCTTTGATTTGTGTTTTAGTAGGTGGTAGGAAACAAAACTGGGAGGGTAACAGCAGATGTGTGCATCTTTCTACCCCTCTCTATGCTTTTCTGTTAAGGATCCCTGTCCTTTTTACAGTTTTGATAACTCAGTCCCATCTGATACTGCTTCACGTATTTTAGCTTTAAATTTAGTTTCCATTTTATTTAACGTTAAGTGATCTGGCATGGCTACTCTAAAGTTCTTTTTAAAATACTTTTTGAAAGAATGGTCTCAATATAATGGTTGAACTACAGAAAAGACAGTTACAGGCTAATATTTTGTCTTGCATAGTAATTGTCTAATATGTTTAATATACCTATTGCTACAGTACATAGGGACCAAAGAGTAATGACATGTCTCCCTTGAGTTTAACTTAATGTCCCCATTAATAAAATGAAGTGCTTGTTTTGTCCTTTTGTCTGATACTTTATAATTGAATAGGGTCTTCAGGAAATATTTTAATGTGATAATAATTTGGTCTTCATGAAGGAAATTAATAAGAAATGCCCTACTATTGAAAAGGAAAATAAAATTATGGATAGGGACTAGATGTTAGTTTTACAATTTGTGAACTATTTTCAGTGAATGCTTCTGTACTTCACTGAATTTTATTGTTTTTATTTTGTTATGTATTGCAGACAGTAATTTAACTTGTTATATAGCTTTATGACAAGTTCACTAGTTATTTGTTTCTATAAATATGGTCTGATACATGATCAGAAGTAACAGAGGAAAATGTAAGGATCTTTTTTAATTAATTATTCACACAAACTTCTGAACTTATAGTCAAAGCTTACTTAACTATTGCTATGAAGTGTTGCTAACTTGGACCAAGAGTACTGTTTTTAAAACCCACCGTGTTTGTCCATTTGAATGCACGTAAGTTTGTAATTACTTTGCTTTTATGACAGATTGTTAGTTGCAAAAATCTTGCTCTCCTCTTGGCAATCTCATTAAGTGTAATTTAAAAAACCGTTATTGGATGGTCATACTGTGCAATCCTTGTATATTCCTCCTCTATTTTCTCTTCTATACCATCAGTGAGTGCTGGTTTTATCATCTGCTTTTACTTGCCTGTATTTCGACTGTGTTTTTTCACTTCAATGACTGAAGTTCTTAATTGCTTGCCTTTTCCATTTCCATTACATGTTTGTCTTCTATAACTAGTCTGACAGTCTTTACAGGTATGGTTTTAGTGTATCTTACTTTATGATTCCCTATGATTATATGACCTCCATCATCTTCCATTTGTGTAATCTTGAAACACTTAAAATCCTGAGTATATTTATTGTGGTAAGATTCCTATACAACAGAAACTACCATTACTTTTGTTGTATAACTGAAGACATGAAGAGACGAGATAACGTGGCTTAGGACTTCAGAAATGTGGTGGCGGAGCAGGGACTTCAGCATGTCTCCCAGTTCTTAGGCTAGTATGGAAATGACTCAGACAGATTTCCAGTTCTTCAGATACAGTTTTACATTAATGGTGGTGTTGTTTCATAACATCTCCATTGACATGCAGAAAGTTCTAAACTTTGAACTGAGGCTTTTTGTGTTTTACTTCAGATAACGTAGGTGTCTGCTGTCTCATATTCTTAAATGAGAAGCTTACCAAGGAACCCTTAATTTAACAGACTGTTATGCTGTTTGTGACATCATGGATGGAACACTGTTTTACTAATCTAGTTTCCCTTGCCTATAAGGTCAAGGTTTAGAAATAATTCCTCTACTGCATCAATTTTTATCAGTCAACACAATGACATGAAAAGGGGATTTTATACAAGTAACCCATACTGGAAGTATGAAGGGCGCAGAAAAAAAAACCCCTATCTGAAAGCATGCAGAAATGCAACAGAGAATCTGGTCTCTATAAAAACAGATAATGTATTTGGTCTTGGAAATTAAACTCTTCACCAGGAAGGATTTTTGGTTTTGGTCACCACAGGAAAATAAGGTTCTAGTTGAAAGTAAAGACTGGCAAGGAGCTTCTCAGAATTTCTGCAGGTAGGCAGAAAGAAAAAGAATACTTGTCTCACAGGAGTTTACCATCCCAGTACTAAACTACTAAGCAAAGTTTTAGAATTGATTTTGCACTTCATTTTTCTTAACCTGCCAGATTTGCAAATATTAAATTACATAGCTTGTGAATATTTGATGATAGAAAAATGCTTGGCTATCTCATCAGCCATGTTTTCCACAGATCATTCTGTTTCCTTTTATTTAGTGGAAGGAATAATGTTTTTCTGGGTATCAATAATTTATCCTTTGGAACAAGCCAAACCATAGCTACAGTATGATAACTGACGTCAGTGTAACCTAATATTGATTAAGAAACTAATATTCAAAGAAATGTAGTGGATAGGCCAGTTTCTAGGGAGTACCTCAGCTCACATGTAATTTATTTAGCCTTTGCTTTCTCTTTCCTACAAGACTGACTCTTTATGAAGTGGTTTGTAAGTCTCCATATAGCTATTTTTCATATTATTCTCTACTTCGATTATTAATATTACAGTGAAATCCTGTGTTTGATAAACTGCAGTAGAACTGCTTCAGTTCTTTTTGTTTTGCTTGGTTTTAGCACTGGATTAATTGGTACTTAGTAACTATTAAGATGAAGACTACAGATGGTAACTGTATTTGATGGAGAGCATCTGCTCTGACAATGCGCTCAGTAGGTACCTGATGTCTTGACATGCACTGTACATTGCCCATCTGCTGAGAATTCAGGGTAATATTATAGTTTTATATAAACTTTAGACCCCTTTTTGGAGTTATCAGAATGGTGAGGGAATGTGTCTTAAGGGCATGTAGTTGAATTACTATTAGAAATGTAATAAACTTTCTGTTTCAGAGGTCTGCCTCACAGAAAGGAGAAACAGTCTTATATGCAAAATTATTCCTCTTCATGTAGCATCTGTTGATGGCTTTGGGGAAGCAGATGAATGAACAGGAAAGGAACATAAACACAGATTTCCAGTGTATAAGAGTGGACAGTATGAAATTGTTGTTGGTCCAATATAATATCTTTCTTAAAATGCAGGCTCTAGGAATGCACTGCTGTTAATTGAGGGGCAATTAATAGAGATAAAATCACAAGTTGCTGGCATCATTATCTAAAACAGCCCATTCCTAACTTCCCTAAACTATATTTTATTACTGCATGCTTCAAACTAGTTACAGCTGCCATTCTGGCAGGTCCTTTCACATCTCATGTTCTCTAGGATGGAATTCCAAGGCTAATACTGGGCTTGCTCCATTGGCATTGCTGTTACACATCTGCTTAAATTGAGTATACTGCTTCCTCTTGCATGATGTAGGCATGATTCAATGCCCTGTGTTCTCTTTGCAGTTTATACTTCATGATTTTTGTATGCTGTTTGTACTAGTTAAATGTTAGATATGCAGGAGTATCTAAAGTCCTTTTCTTTGCTATGTGAGACTTTACCTCAGTTCTTTTCCTCCACACTACCTGCCTGTTTCCTAAGGTGAAAATAATAATAATTCTTAATAAGAGATGAAAGTCTTTTTTATTTTTTTTTTTCCAGCACAATACTTCAGAGAATGCTTATAGGTTGTCTTAATAGTGTCCTGTTTTTTTTGGTAGGACTTCTAAAAAGACAAATGACTCTTCAAAGATGTTTCCAGTTTTTATAATAATTTTCTGATTTTAATTTGTGCAGCCCTGGACTGAGTGGAGTGTCTGTGCGTTAGTTCTGTATTTGTACAGATACTCTAGAGAGAGGCAAAGTGAAGCAGATAGGACTGCATTTTCAAAACTGAAAGCTAGTTTTGAGTGTCTTTTCCCTTTTTGAAATCTGCTTTCTTAAGGTTGCTGAGTTTAAGCATTCCAACACTTGTGTAATCTAAGTATTTATTGTAAGAAAACATAAGGCAGAATATTGAAGTTTCTGGTCCTGGCCCATGTCAAATGATTGGTAGAACAGTGAGTCCTGATTCTTGTACACCCCTTCTCATCATGCATTCTTTTCAATTTTGTCATTAAGTTCAGGATATACATGTCACAGAATCATAGAGTGGCTTGGGTTGAAAGGAACCTTAAAGATCATCTAGTTCCAACCCCCTTACCATGGTCAGGGACACCTCCCACTAGACCAGGTTGCTCAAGGCCTCATCCAACCTGGATTTGAACAGTTCCAGTGATGGAGCTTCCACAACTTCCCTGGGCAACCTGTTGAAGTGTCTTGCCAGCATCAGAGTGAAGAATTTCCATCTTATTTCCAATCTAAATCTACCCTCTTCCAGGTTCAAACCATTACCCCTCATCCTGTCACTACAGACCTTTGTAAAAAGTTCATCCCCAGTTTTCTTGTAGGGCCCCTGGAGATACTGGTAGGCTGCAATAAGGTCTTCCCGGATTATTCTCTTCTCCAGGCTGAGCAAGGCCAGCTGTCTCAGCCTGTCCTCATAGGAGAGGCTTTGTATTTCATAAAATATGCTGCTTCTCACATAATCTACCTGAATGTTCCTGTCATTAAGTAATTAAAATAATGAACACTTTGTGAAACAACAGGTAAGCAGAGTGGAGAAAGATAGTATTACCTTACTTGTAGCTACTGAGCTTGTAAATAATTAAACAATCACTGTCAGCGTCAGGTTATTTTTTTAAGCACCTTTTCCAGGTTGTGGTGTTGGTTACTCAGTGCTTTGAGGTGAAGAAATAGCAATGGAACTGGACTATACAGTTAATAACAGGACTGATTTGTACACAGTGTAAATGAAAGCAACCTTTAAATCTCCTTTAATGATGTCTGCACAATTTCATAATGGCTGTGGAATAAACTTTTCTTAATACTTAACTGCCAATTAAGAAAGTTAATAAGTTAGCCATGTAGATAAAAATATAAAGTATCTCAACTGCAAACAAATGTTAAACAACAGCAACTAATCTTCTTATTAATTCTAACTACAATAACAGCAAGAGTTAGGCTTGGTATGTAGCTAATCATAAGATCCTACTCCAAATGATACTTGGCAGGGGATGATTGTTTTACTTATATTTTAATTAAGAAATAATATAAGTGGGAGATTTTAATAGAGGTGAAGTGGTATACAGATATCCAGCTGGTATGCAGATACACAGCTGTTGAAATGTATTACAGACCTTAATACCTTCAGAGAATCAACTACTGCATAGGTCTGTCACATCTCACTGCTCTGTTCTATTGGCAACCAAAATCAATACAGCAAAAAGAATTGTAGGCTGTTAGAAACTTTTGAAAATATAAAGGATACCTTTTTTCTTCAGTGAAGAAAAATGTCAACTGTTTTACTGAGTGTTAGGATATTTTATTTTTATAATCTTACAAGTAATCACATCTTTAAAATTCAATTTGATGTATTGACAAAAAAGTTGGGGGTAAGGAAGGAGTATATAAACAATAACAGAATTTTCCAACCTTAGTACTTTAAAGTTCACTACCATAAAATGGACTTTTTCCTCCTTTTATTTCATGATCTGTAGTTTTGTGACTTTCTATACCAAAATCCATAATTATGCATGTTTATAGCAAGGTGTGTATCGCAGAGATTTTAAGTAGGGTTATTGGGTGGAAAAATCAAGGAAATCTGTGGTTTCATCCTCACTCTGATGATGACTTACCTGGTGACTGAGTTAGGTACTTAATTAGGTTTCTAATCTGAGAGGAAAAGATAATTACACTGCCTTTACTATGAAAACGTTATTAATACTTTTATTCAATAGAAACTTGTAAAGAGTATAAAAGCCCACAGAGCTCTGCAGAGGGAGAACCATGTAGTAAAATCTGTTGTGTAGAGTTTACGATCTGACAGATGAGATCTAACAGATATGAAAGGTAGACAGACTGGTGGGAAGAGAGAAATAAATAGCATGTGTAATCTTTAGCAAGTCAGTAGCTGTCAGTGTTCTGTGGGGCTGGGGGCTACCTGGGGCTGGGGGCTCCCCAGGCAGTGCCTACTGCTCCCTGGTAGCAGGGACCTCAGCTGGGTAGGGCAGTGGGGAGTGGGTTGGCCTGGGCTGGACTGAAATGGCATCCTGGGCCACAGGCAGTGTGGGGGAAGACCCTGGGGGAGAACAGTCGGGGCCACTGAGGCCCCTGAGTGCCCCCAGGACTTTGGAGATATGTCTAGGTTGCCTAAACCTCAATATTTTGTTTTGTTTTTATTTAAATGTCTGGTATGTACAGCCACACCATCCACTCGAAACCCCCCCAACAAAACCTCCAAAACACCCAAAAAATAACCAAACCCTCCCCAAACCCCCCAAAGTAGCTATGTTTCTCTTTTTGTGGTTAATAATTGAAGTGTACAACTTGCAATGCTGACTGCAAACATCTGATTGACTCTATTCAAAGTTGTCAGGGAATGAGGTCCAGTTATGCAAATACAAAGTAGCCTTTATTTTCTGTCTGTCTAGGAAGGCTTAGGAAGTACTGAATTACTGGTGTTTGCGAACAATTTTGTTATTATCACAATAGCCACATCATGCTCTGGGCTGTAACGACTAGTAAGAAGTTAGAGACCACATTTTCAGGAGACAGACTAACAGAGAAGAGTCTGATTAGCTAATTAAGTTGCAACACTGGCATTCTCTAAAAACACCTGTTGGTCTCTGTATTACATCTTTACTGCCCTTTGCTGACACATTCAGTGCAACTGCTTTATTAGTTTGGTACTGCTCTCAGGAAGTGCCCTTACTTTTTTGTCCCTCCGTGTCCTTCAGGCCATCCCTCAGCTCTGTGTTTTGGCTGTGTAGTATTCTTTCTGTAGTAATAATCAATGAACTAGCATCAAGCATCTTTGCTTGTATAATGGATATCCCAAAGGGGATTCATGGCAGTTGGTTTCCTGCTTGGTGGCCTATAGGCAAGTCAGCTATAACCAAGATCTTTCAAGCTGTTTGTCTGTGCAGAGTGCTCAAAGAACTGATGAGGATCTATGAGTGTAGTTCAAGGGCTCAGTACTTGCCTTGGCACTGAATTTTGCTGCCTCCCTTCTGCTTGTTTAGCATAACCTGTCAAGTGTTCTGGAAGTCATTAGTATTATGCTGTCACCAAACGCATGCTTATGGTACAGTCTGATACTTTGCATATTATACGTTTTAAGTGCTGTACAATGCAGGCTGGCTTTTCCTGTAATTTCCCTTGATTTTTGTGTAGCACCCGTGACTGTAGCACATGGCAGGCAGTCACAAAGCATGACATCCTTGTTGCAGTATCTGTGAGAGACTGATATGAATTCCAGGGCATGTGAATCATCAGGCAGTTTAGTGCAGCTGAGTCTCCTCTTTAATTTCTAGTTTTCAGCTCTGAGAGAGCTACTTACTGACAGAAGAATTCCTGTGATACATTAAACACTTTCATTGAAACACTGGCTCACTGATAGCACAGCAGCTCCCTGCAGATTCTCTATGGTGTATTTTGTTCTCCTCACACTTGATAATTATTGTCTTGTTACATTATGCTTCTCAGTGAAGGTTTATTCAGGTAATTAATTCTAGTGGTAGTAAATGAAAATTGTACATAAATAATGTTCACACCTAGTACACATTGCTAATACATCAAAAGGTCCTTCAGTGTATACCTGAGCAACTCATTTATATGTAGCTCTATCATTGCATACATAGGTCTTGGCAATTATGTTGCTTATAGGGAAGGAACATAAAGAGTATTTGATGCCAAATACATGTTTTTAAAATGTAATATCAAGGAGAGGATTATTGCCTAGTTGTTAGGTGGGTATCTGATAGAACACTTCTATTATTTCTGAAGAGGTATGGCCACATAGGCACTTAATTTCAGCTAGCAGGAATCCAGTAAGCCTTTCTTAGCCACATCTGTATACTGACTTTGACTGTCAAATTGCTAAACATTAACTAACCAAAATACTTATTTTACAGGAGGCCCAGAAGATCAATGGTGGTGGAGATACACAGGCAGATGGGGCCTGCAAACCAACAGATGAAAAAGAGGAGAATGTGGCAGCAGAAGTGGGATGGATGACCTCTGTGAAGGATTGGGCAGGAGTCATGATATCTGCCCAGACATTAACTGGCAGAGTACTTGTAAGTTTTCTGTGATTTTCTATATTCTTATTTTAAAGAACATTTTTTTAAAAACCACTGTGTCCCAGCATTAGTTATGGGTATTTGATCAGTTTGTTGCATCGGTACTGAGTCAATTCCAATTTTCTAGTTTGGAAGTAAAATAGCATACTAATTTTCACTGCAAGAGAGAAGCAGAGACAGCAAGTAAGAAAAACTGACTTCTAGTCCACCCTGCATCCTGTTTCAAGTGTTCTGGCACTGTGATTTTGAACTGTGCAAGAAACACAGAATTTAGTAATTTCATGTTAGGCAGTAAGGCTATAGGCCTCTTTTGTCTTGAACTAAAATTGTGCAAGGAAAAATGGAAGTTAACTTGGACAATAAGCACAGTTTTAGAAATTTAGATAGTGGTCAGAACTGCAAAGCAAAGACACAAGCAAAAACTGTAAAGACAAACAAATGCTCAAGACCAAAACCTAAAATCTAATCCATGTTTTACTATACATTTTTAATCAAGATACTGAGACAACTTATTAAATTCCATTTAATGGCTTAATTTCTTTAGGAATTTTTTTTTTATATACTTCAAGTTTACATTGCTTCTTAGAAGGGTCTGGCTTATTTCCAGAGTTCTTTGTATACACCTGGGCAACACCACTGGTCAGAATATATCTGAGAGTATACTTATATTCTTGTCAGGGTATAACAGCAGGTATTGTACACATCTGGTCTTAACAATATGAATAACTATCTGAGAAACAAGTAGTGATGTTTGAAGCCTGTTAGTTAATTTTGTTCAGTTTAGAAAACAATATACACTTATTTTAATATAGCATTCATAAGTTTCAGGATTTGAATAGGATGTAATTTCTGGAGCACCATTTCCAGTATGAACATTGACTGTTCATTTAAATTTAACTTTATAGTTATATTTGCTAAAGGTTCACTGCTTCAATGAACATTTGTGCTAGAGAGAATATTCACATTATTTGTAGATAGAGGATGTAGCTAAGTCAAGTCAATATTTTTATCAAAGATTATTGTTTGAAAATATTATGACTTATGAACTCCTACTAACTTAACACTGCCTGTTCCTGCCAGCTATTATATTTTTGAATCAAAGCGTGGAGGGTTTTTTTTTCTTCCCTTGAAGAAGAAAGAACTGGTGACTTTACAGTGCTATGAAATCAAAATTGTATGAGATATCTGCAGCTAAAGAAATTACAGTACATTTTTACTGTACACAAGAGTTTAATATCAATCTTAAATATCCATATGTATAAAATAGAAAAAAGGTTTTAAAAGTGGTCCACTGCAAATGGACTTGGGAAAAGTGTTATAATTGGTCTACAGTTCAGCATGATCACCTGAAGGCTGTAGTGTAACTGCCTCCTGGGTTTGTTTGACAGCTGGAGACATCAAGTTATCAGAGTGCTGAACAGACATCAGTGTAAAGTACAAACGTGTTTGTGTGCCCATGGAAGAAACTCTCATCATTATTCTTATCTGGACAGCCTTTTTCTCCCAAGTGTGTCTTAGTGGAATGTCAAGTGCTGTTTGTGTAACTAAAACTGAGTATTCTTTGGACCCCTCTCTACTGGAATATGTCACCGTATCTTTGATGTGTCTGGTCTAGCTTGTCCAGGTGCCTTGTCAGTGTTTGAACAAATATTTATATAGTGGCTGCTCCTATAATTGACTCTTTAATACTTAAACTTCATGACTACTCACGGGTGAGGAAAATAAACAGCAACGGTATAGAAAATACAGGACAAAGTTTATTTTTAATGATCACAGGTTCACATCCATGCAGTTGCAGTACAAAGTAGGACTTTTACATGAACATGTGGCCATTTGTCCAATTGTCTTGCAAAATCAAGCATTTCTGTTTAGACAATAGATGTAAATGAGTAGGCAACTTTTAAAATACAGATTAGGTGATCTTCTTCAACATTGTGGCTGTAGAATTAGTTGAAGATGTAACAGTTTGGCTTTTTTAATTTGAAAATTATTTTGGAAAAAAAAAAAAAATCCCAAATCGTGCGTTTCAGTGCATCTACTGTAAAATAAGGGATGTTGCTCATTATTCATGATCTGGGTCATGGGAGACAGTAAAATGATTTAATCCGTTCCTGACAAACACAGTAGCTCTGAAATCTTTGGAAGCAGTGATTCCCCTCCTCACTGTTTTTCTTAAAAACATTTACTTCCTTGATAATTGTGGGAGAGGGAAGAGTTCTGTAACTCAAATAAAAGCAAAAAAAAAAAAAAAAAAACCCAAAACCCCAAATATTCTGTCTCTTCCCCTCCCACTCCATTGATAAACCAAAAAGCATTACATTTAAGGAATAAACAAAAAGAAATTAAAACCTTTTCAAACCTTGAAATATTTTGCTTTTAACTTCAATTATATGTTCTGTTTAAAAAAAAAAATAAATCAACCTTTTTAATTATCTGAAACTTGCCGTAAAACCTCTTTGTGCTGGATGTCTGGGCCTGCCAGGAGTGTTTGCTGTGAGTTGTAGCAAAAAACAGGCTTGTCATTTAAATTTTGTCAGTATTTTTTAGATGTACATGTGTAGAGCTAACTAGGCAAAACCAGAGTATGGTTATTTTGCAAATTAATCTCAGTATACAGAAAAACTTTCACATATTCTCTGTGGAAGTGATTCTGAACACTGGCAGAATTAACTGTCAAAAATGCTTCTCATACTGGTGCTCTTATGTAAAACTCAGTATTGTTTACACCTACTCTTTCCTAGTTTTTGGGAGCTCAGAAGAATTTGTGCTGTCAGTTTCACGTGTTGCTCCAGAGGAGTGGTCAGTTATGTCTGGTTCTATAATATAATATATTATAATATATTCTATAATGTATGTTCTATAATATATCATATTATAGCTGTACAAAATGCTTGTCTTGTGTTATTTCTTACTCTTTCATCTGGTGAGTATCTAAGAGCAGGTTTATTGGGAAGGATAATGTCTCAAATATATTCCGTTAATATCTCCACTTGTACCTTTAGCCCTTGGTTATGAGGTAGGAGTTGTCCCTGTTCCCTGCTCCTCAGAGTGTATTTGTCTTAATTCCAACAGAGAACCGTTAGGAAACAGATTTCCATTCTTTCAATTTCTAGGAGTAGTTTTCAAATTGATCAGACAGTATAGACATAAAATTTGACATACATGGTATTGTGCTAGTATTGGTGGACAATCTATGCCAAACTGTTGTTAACCAGATGATACAAACATGGACAACTTTGCTAGAGATCAACTTGAGAGATTTTTTTAAAAGTGTTTTTTTTAACGTTAGTATCAGTGAACTACTGGATTATTTCTTCTTTTTTGCCTGTCAACAGGTAAAAAAAATGAAGAGGACAAATAGGCTACAGATACCAAACAGCTATTACAGAGTATGGGAAGGGGTAATCAACATGCCTATTCTAAAGACTGTATGAATGCAATGGAGTACAAAAAAGTACTGTTTTTTTCTGTTCTTCCCTGAAAGCATCTCATGTTAACACGGTCAGAGATTTGTCTCTGTGCTGGATAAACTACTGCACTGTCTCTGGGGGGCATTTTTTTGTGGCTTGCAGTCATATCTTCTAATTGCTAGATCAGAAGTTGACGCACTCTAAATTATTAGAGTATGAAAAGAATACATTTATCTAGTCAGAAGGGAGTGATGGGGAAGCATCTTACCTTTAATACATAGTCATTCAAATATTCATGAGTATTCATTTAACAGTATACATATTTCTGAACCTGTGTGTAGCAGATAGGCTTTTTTTTTTTTTTTTTTAGGTCTTCTGAGATGGAAAGAGTAGTGTATGCATTTTAGATTATATACTATTATAGCTGTACAAAAGTTTCCCTTTCCCTACCCTGGTAAACCAGTATAAGAAATGTCATAATAACTAAAGGACATAGTCTTATCAAGTTAAGGCATTTGTATAAAGACAGTACACAAAGGTGCTGAGAATGTGCCTTACAGTGTCTTAGTGTAACTGTACAGATTTGTTCATAGCAGTTGTTCACAGATTATAAAATGCTTGCTGATGTTTGTTACTTACCTACTGTTCACAGGGAACAGTTTGGATTATGCTCTTCTCTACTGAGAAATGGACTTTTTCCTTTTAGTTATTTTTACTCTTTCATAAGCCTTAGTGGCACATAAATGAATCCAAGACATGTGTTCTGTATTGCTTTAATTGCCTGTTGAAACAATGTGGGCTATTTCCAGGGTCTCAATAGGAATAGGAGCAATGCTTCTCCATTTGAGTTCATGAGATACTGAATGATAATGGAATAGAGTAGGAAGTGTTAAGTAAGTCTCAACGGTTTCTATGGTAACTGCAGCTAGTTTAGGTTCCATTTATGAATTTTATTTTTCTGAATATTGATTTATTATTGACAATACCAAGGATTTCATAAAGGGCTTTTGCTGTGGATCAAAGGGTCAGCTTCTGCCCACTGTCCTGTGGGAGAGAAAGTTCTTCTAGGTGTACATATTTCATTAGCATTGGAGTATTCAATTCGACAATGTAGCTGTAGCATTTCTGATTGTCACTACACCTGTCAGATAGCCACCTTGTGTTTTGTGAAGCTCCTGTAATTTTAGAGGATCTTGTCTCATAAAAAAATATATATATAGGTTAAACTAAATATATATATAGTGGTTAAACTAAAATAATAAACCCAAGAATATGATAATGTCTTGGTATGATGCAATATCTATGACCAAGAAATTACTTTATAATCAGTGAAGACATTCTAATATGGGAACTAAAGTGACTGTCTTTAATTCTTTCTCCATCAGCTTGCTTTTAGTGTTAATATATGCCCATATTAAACTTATTTTTCTCTTAAGTCTCCCATGAAGTGTATGACTAATCAAAGAGACAGTAATTTTTCTCCTCAATTTTACCAGTTTTAACCACAGCTATGTGGCATTGAGTTAGGGGAGCATAAGGTAGATGTACCTGCTAAAATCAAATCAAGGAAAGGATACACGGTATGTTTCATAAAAGAATGGCATGAAATACACTGAGAATTGGACTTAATTTGACTTAAAACCTTTCATTTGAAATCTTAGCTCAGAACGTAGAGAAATAGAAAAGTGTATATATTAGACATATGACTCATAAATATCTTAATTAAAACTGCTAATTTTTAAAAGCTTTCTTTTGGTAACCCAGATTTCAGTTTAGTCTAATTGAAACCAGTTCTGGGGTGTTTCAGTCAGCATATATCTTCTGCTATGGGAATTAACCTACTGTAAAGTTGTCTTCAGAAGCTTTCTGCTTTGCTGTCTTATGTGTCTTCAGATAGGTGGCCATACTTGTAGAATCTATTCTGAAATTATGGTAAAACATTCAGCTTTTTCTACAGTTGGAATAAATATACTTTGCTAACATTTTTGAAACCTAGTGCTTCCTTAGTTTCTAAATTAAGGCATCTGTGGCATTCTATCACTAAAGTAAAGAAGAGCAAACATTTAAAAATCTTATGTCAAGTGCTGAGTAGTATTATTTGAAGAAAGTCAAGAACATGTATTTAGACAGTGATAGCAAAACTGGCTTAGGGAAAGAGGGTGACTATAGTGGAGGGTGACTTCTGTTTTACTAGTCTTTATTGCTGAAAAATATTTCTAAGACTGTATTACTATAATAATTAATATCAAATATAAGTTAGAAGTCCTTGCTCCTTCTTTCTTAGATACATCTAGAAGGAAAGTACATAAATACAGGAGTGTTCCTTCTGATAATACTGTGTTGCATCCTCATGATAAGAGTGTGGTGCAGAGGAGATATAGCTTCCACCTATGGACCCCTGACAATAGTCAGATATCAAACAAAAGATGCTGCAAATGAAGTATATTTGCAAAGCTTACCAGAGAAGACATCTGTGTTCCCCTTAAGGCACACTGTTCCCTTGCATAGGGCTGTTCTGATGATGCAGTTGATAATACTGTTTGTTGAACATTTTTTCTCTTTGCATTTAGTGTACTTGATAAAATTCTTCTTGTAATCAAAACACTGATGTGATAATGCCTATTTTAAAAGACATTTCTGTGTACATTTTGTGCAGCTCTGCCACCAGTGATTTGTTGTGAGGTGTGGAGTAAATGGAACAAACTGCTAAGGTTAAAAAAAAGATAAAATTTAAAATCTCAGTTTTGGGTTTATCAAAAGGTAATAGCTAATTTCCATACAAAATATTGTCTATTAAAAACAGTTTCCTTTTTTTTGTTAAATATTCAGTATTTTTTTAAAAAAACTGTTGTTTGATAGTTACTTGAATATTATGTACAAGTTTTCTGAGAAATGTTAACAACATATTCTGCTTGGCTTCTGTAGTTTTATGTGGCTCTTTAAATTGCTTTGGCATGGAGGGTACTCTTTGTTATTAATTAATGCTTTCTTTCAGCTCAAATGCTGCAGCAGAGAGAACTTGACATCTTGCCACTAAAGATGCTGAAAGTTCCACTTTTCCTGTGAAGTCTGTCTGACCTGCTTCTGGAAGAGTAGTTATACTGTTCAGTCCGAATTAGTTAAGATACTGGTAATTGACATGCAGAGGTCAAAAGCTTAATTAATTCCCTAGATAATATATCTTTTTAATGGTTCTTCTTATTGGTAAGATTTGTAAGGGTCGGTGCGATCTGAACTAATAGTACACAAGCTACCTGTCTTTCTGAGAAGGGAGCAGAAAATCTAATGGTAGAAATTAGGTTTAAGAAATTGTGAAGTCAAAGTAAAATTCAGGGAATATTAACTGCCTCTTCTGTGTGCTTCATCTAGAAGCTGAGAGCTCTCTGGGTCTAGAAGTCTACAGCAAAATGCCATGAGTTGCAGGAGGAAACTGGTTTGTTTGTTTTAACTAGTTCTGCACCCTCCTTTCTAGTAAGAGAGTCTTAATTCTGTAGATGCTTTCCTTCTTCTCAGGATGAGATTAGAAGAAATGCTGGCCTAGGGAAGGTGGGAGAAAAGGAAAGAGCTATAAATATTTTCTCAAAAGGGGAAGAGGTGGGAATTTTCAGAAGTCTGAAGCAGTCCCGCTGCTTATTTCAATCTTGTGAAGATTGCTTCTGTTCAGCATAGCTAGCTAGGATAGATGGGTGAAAAGGCAATTTCTGCAATGTAATTCCATGCCTTCTAATGAACTATAGAACCACTGACTGTGACTGTGGAGAGGGGCTCACAAAATTAACTTAATTGTGGAAAACATAATCTGATTCTTCCTCTATTTCTATTCCAAACCTAAAAATAACTGATTTTCGAACAGTGTGTGATTGTTACTGCCTAGAATGGGGACACTGCTTTAGAAACTAAGGTGCAATGTGGAACCTGATCCTGCCTTATGTAGTAGATACTCTTCACTGCACGTGAAGTAAGCCATCCAGTTCTGTCAGATGCCCACAGTCTTTGCTCTGAAAAACATGCGACGCCTACGTACTGTTAAAAAAACCACAAACAAACAAAAAACAGTTTATGCCTGTCAGGATAAAATCTTCAGAAATTACTCTTGTAGAGATGAGTAGATTTAGTGGGCCATCTGATTGTTGTAGTATACTAAAAGTGATACTGTCATGAGCCTGCTGCAAAGCATGGCAGAATGTTAAGCTTTTGTATGGAGATGAACTATTTTCTTTGTAATTGTCAGTTCTTATATTTAATCCCATAACATGCATTCTGAAGGTACTCAATGTACCCTGAGAAAGCATAGCTATGTATCTTGGTAACAAGCAGGAGTATATTGTCTGCATTTTAGTGTTTGCAACATCTTTCTGAGCTGTTTAATTTTACAGTTTCTTCTTTTTTAACCTGTTCCTCCAGAAACTGAAATCTGGCCCTGTGACTTTTGTTACTTTGTTTTTAATTTTAAAAACTGTTCAACCCAAATACTGTAAAGTTAAACATTACATGAAGAATTTTGAAGAATAAAAATCAACAGTGTGTTCCATTAGGGCAGTTGATTTGTATGTGCTTGGGGTTTTACTAGGCTGTGTGGATGGTGTTGCAGGCTACCATTTTTACTCCATGCTACAGTTTAGCAACCGTGCATGTGTAAACAGAACCTTTTACAATCAGTTCTGTTGTTTTAGCTAAATCAGAGAATTCTTCGTTCTGCTCTAAGCACTGTAAACAAAGCTGAACTGTCACAATTTCCTACCTCTCAAAAGCCTGGCATAATATTATGTATGAAATTCCAGCACAGGTAAAAAACGATTAATTCAGCAGAATCTTTCTGGAATATGATAGCAGTTTTCTCTCAGTTTGTTTTTATTTTCAATATTGTAATTTAAATTTTGTCGCTGATGCTTGTGCCTAAGAATTTGTTTCAGTGAATGTGATCAAGCTGCACTGTCAGTCTAGATTTTCAACTTCTTTTCTGCTATGCTTGATGGATGGTGAAATATTACAAAAAATGAAGTAACATATGCAAATCAGAAATTCTTCCATATTAGAAAACCGTGACATAAATCAACATGTTGAACATAAAAGGCTTGTATGTCACACTAACAGATGTTAGAAAAATATATAGAGGTTTCTCATCCAAGCTCTACAAATTTGTAGTAAAAGCTCCCTAGAGATTACTTTTTCAGATTTGTCTTGGTTTTGCTTATACTAAATATTACAGAATTGTTTTGGGTGAGTGTCCTGAGTTATGTTTGGGTTAATTATCACAAACAGCTGCTGGCCCAAGCATTTGAGAGGGGATGCAGCTGGGAGGGGCCACAGCCGGGATAAACAACTGAGCCAGACAGTAGGATATTTGATACCAACTGAGTCATCCCCCTACCTAAGGGGAGGGCTGGCCTCTGGTGGGGGTGCCTGTTTTCAACTTGCTTCAGTACGTAGCTTCAGTTTGGCTGGAGCAGGGAAAGTTGGCATTTCAGGCACAGGTAGAGCCTTCCCAGCTTCTAATACTAATTTTCTCTTATTTTATTAGTACTATCATTAGTAAGCTCCCTTTATCTTGACTCCCCCAGGGTCTTGCTTTATTTCTCCCCCTCCTGATTGTCTTTCTAATCCCATGGGGTGTGTGTGGGGGGGAGTGGCTGCATGGTGTTTAGCTGCCATCAGAGTTTAAACAACAACAGGTGAGTTTCATGGTTTTGAATTTGCTATTGTAGAAGGCTTTGAAAAGTAGTTGAGAAAATGCAGCCAACAGTTTATAATTTTACAGTAATTTTTTGGTGTTTGTAAGTAAAACAGAAAATGTTTTGGGGTCTCCAGACTGGAAAAGATTGTTGGATTGGCTTAAATCCATTGGAGGACTTAGCTGAGCAGAAAACCATCCTCTCTAGTATCAGCTAGAGGGTGTACAATAGATGGTACAGTCCATAACACTAAGTCTTAATTTCTGAAGCATTTTCTGTTACTCTGGAAAAGTAATTTGAGCACTGAGATTCACCAAATGCACCACAGGACTGTAAGTTTGACATGGGTTCTGTTCTTACCTGTAATGGATGATTTTGAACATGTAGCTAAACTAGCTATTCTCCCTTTGTTTCTATGCAAACCAGGATTAAAAATAATTATGCATGCTTGTAAAAAAAAAGTAAAATCAACTTTTTAAAAGCACTCAGATGAAGAATTTACTGAGTGAAATATTTTTAACTTCTTCCAATGCACATTTTCGGGTCCAAAAGACATTTCTGTCCTATATAGTTAAATCCATCTAATATTATGAAATATATGCTATGTCCTCCTTTTATAAAAGTTTATAACTATACACACACATTATATTTCTTTATATAAATTGTCTTCCAAGTTTTGCAATTGAAGCTGCTACATTGATGTAAAAAGTTTTTTTTTTTTTTACTATGCAGCCTCTTTTCCTTAGTGTTTTTGTTCTGCACTTCTGCTTTTTCATCTCTTTTGGCCCTGATAGGTGCAGACAGATGAACAACATGAGTTTTTCCTTGCCATTCAGTCCATTAGACTTATTATGCATTCACTTTTGGAAAGAGCCTTGGGCATCAACACTAGTGGCCCATAGTCTCTTTATAGCTGATGGCTCTTGATATGGAAGACCTATTTTTTAATGGTGCAGTTCTGTTGCATATCCAAAACCAGTTTTATTTCTGCAAGTGAAAGTCCTGCCTGTGTGAGATCTTTTCTTATTTCCCATAAGAGAACATATTTTGTGGTAAAAACAAGTTAAATGTGGTTTTATAAAACTTTAGTTATGTTGCTACTTGAGAATTAATCACTTAAGTTCGTTCCCTGATGTGGAATTACAGGAATAAGGAGAAACTGAAGTTTCAAAACTTTTGGTTTGCCACAAACTAAACATTGGGTTGATAAAGATTTCAGCTAAAGATTCTATTTAAGAATACTGACATTAAATGCTTGCACTTAGGAGGGAACTCTCTATTGTCTTATTATTGGGGGAACAGGAATGTGTGAAAAAGCTTGGAAAAGAAATCTTCATTTCTGTTGCACTTTCAGAATTAGCATGCTAATTGTAAACAGCTTTATTACCTGTGATTAGGTCTCATTTACGGGTACCATGGTAAGTATGCAGGAATCCTCTTCCCCATTTTGTTTTAAATAAGGTTTAATATTACAGCAACATCTGACTTGGCATGGCTGTTGTAATTTCAGTGTTATTTACGTGTTTATATAAATTTACCTATACGTAGCATGCACATATTTTGAGAATACATACTTCAAGTAGCATAAACTGTCTTCACTGCAAATTAGGCATCACAATTTGATATTATTTACAAGGTTAGGATATCAGGAATAGCAAGGTGATTCTACACACTATGAGTTTGAAATAAAATACAATGCATTAAATAGAGCTATGTACACGGAGATCAGATAGTTCATGAGATCAGATAGTTCATGTTTTTATTTTATTAACGTGTTCAGATTCCCATTGACTTAACCTTTGTGACTTTATTAAAAATGAATTTGCTAGCAACAGTTAGCTATGAAAATGATTTTAAAAACTGATGGAGTTAATGAACTGCACCTAGCCACTGGAAAGCTTAAATAATATTTCTGTTCTTGCTTGTGTGGAAGAACATTTTTACACACATGCACCCCCCCCCCCCCCCAGCTTTTTATAGAATTCAGGATCTTCATTTATTCCCTTGTGTTTTCAATGTAATGCCATTATTTCAAGAAAGTTCTATTGGTTTCATCTGTAACACAGAAAGCGTGGAAGACACAGTTTGAAGATATTGCTGAAAGGAAGGGGTTTTACTTTGTGTCACCTATAGAAATTTGAGATCACTGAGAAATTAAACTGAATGTTTTTTCAACAATTTCCATATTTTCCAATATTCCATGTATTGTGGTAGAACGCATTCATGCTGCCTGGCTTGCTCAGAAAAAATATTGAAGGGAATAAGCATAGCTGGTGTTTTGGTTTATTTTTTTGTTTGTGTGGTGTATGTGTGTGGGGTTTTCTTTAGTTTGTTTTTTTGAGGGGGTGGTGGGTTGGGGTTATTTTCAGTGGTTTTTCCCCCCCCCATTCACTGATCTCTTTGCAGTGAATTAGGCTCCACCATTTGGTATTGTTGGATTCAGGTTTGAAGATTCCCAATGTTTCTTTAACAAATAACGTCAGCCTGAACTGTATGAGGATTTAATATGTAATTGCTATTAAAACAGTCTGCAGAGGGAATTTTGATAGGCGTTTGCAAAGTCCTGTGTTTACTTTATAGGTACTCTGGAGGTTGGTACTGATGATAGCATGTTTCTCTAGACTACTACATTATTCTTATCTTACTGGGTATTTCAACCAGTTCATCTGGTAATAAAGGCAGGCATGTTCTTCTGTTCCTTCTGATGTGATAGTTAGCATCTGATACAACTTGAAAATACAGCAAGATGAACTGATCAGTTCTCTAATGGTCATTTATTGCAAGTGGGGGACTTAAAGCTTCTTTTTGTTGGTTCAGCAGCTTTATTCTTAAATTTCAAAAGTCTTGATCCTTCCAGTTCCGTCATCTTGGCCATATTTGCTTTTTATACTGGATGTGTTAGATGGTACCAGACTGAAAGGTTTTAACTGTGAGTTCAAGGATTTTGTTTCAGGTGAGGAACTGTGTTTCTGTGTTAGATTAACTATTTTACTGTTATTGGAAAATTGGCAGTGTTAACTTTTTTCGATCTTAATTTTGTAATATATAAGTGGAGTAAACTAGCAACAAAGATTGATGCTTTAAATGCTACACCACAAAAGCATGAGTTCTATAAATGTTAGGCTGTCTTGAGTCCAGGAAAGCTGTTTTAAGAGAGGACAAACAGATTGGCTTGTCAGCAAAACTTTTTGCAGGGGGTCCTAGTCCAGTAAAGAAGATAATCAGAGTTGTCTTCAACTGAAAGGCAATAAAATGCAGGAGCTGGATAGTGTCTGTTTTACTGTTTCCAAGTCCTCAGTAGGAGTGTGTGTGTGTGGGGGGTTGGTTTGGCAAAGGAGTAAACCTTCTGTTTTATATGCTGGCAGACTCTATATAAGGATAACAAAAAGCACTATTAGCCTTAAAGGTGCAGCTCATTTATGAGATTTGTTAGTCTCAAATGTGCTGTCATCTCTTGTGCTTTACCCGTAACTAGAAACAAATAGAATATTTGAGAAACTGTGATTTGCTCTCCTCTCTCAGGTTAAAAAGATAGCACTGCAGCTTTGCTTACACCTTCAGAAAGCTGTGTGCATGCCCTTTGTTTCCTAATACAGTGAATTTTCTATGATTTTAATCTTATGGATGATATCAAATCTTTCATTTTCTTTAACTAAGTTATGTCCAAGAATTCTGGACTAGCCTTTAACAGAAATGATAACAATGAAAGACAGTAAGTGCCTCCTAATCTTCTTTTATTGGTCTTGGATGCTAGATTAGTTTCAGCTTAAGAAATGTGAAAAGATGGTTTAACACTGCGTAAAAATTAATAACTAATTGGAAATAGCTCAGTTAAAACATAAATTTCACTTGGGAAACCTTGATAAAGCATGAATGTGTATAATTAGTAGTTTCTACTGCTTTATCTTTCACTTGTACTAAAAGTGTTACTGACAGGTTATTTTATCAATTTTTGAATGTTTTCTACTTTTTAGACTAGAGAACAAGTATTTTGAAAATCAGCAAAAAGATACTTTGTTCAATGTAATTAAAAAACGTAGACATTTTTTGTGTTTGCTTTTGTCAATTTTATTTTGAATTAATCCATTTTAAGCTCTCCAAAGGTGACAGGAATATGTCTGCTGTGATAAGCAGTTAGTTCAAAGTGCCATTGAAATACAGTCAAGTACTGTAAAAACAAAACATGTCTTCATTTGCTAGCAAAAGGAAAAAAAGTCTAAAAAGCATAATTTAGCTTACAGAGCTCTTGACAAATGTGTTAGCTGAAAAACGCTACATATTTTTTAACCCAAACCAGTAAGCAGGGGAAGGCAATTCATTATGACAATGTCAGAAAACAGGTCTGAAGGGAAAAAGTCTAAGGAACTGTAACTGAAAGCATTTTAAGGCACAAAGTTAAATTTCTTTCTAGTTTCTGTGTCAAATCTGGTCTCGTCTGTATCAGTGTAATTTCAAATGAAGTTACTGCAGTCAGTCCACATCTACACTGGTTTAACTGAGGACAGATATAGTCTGCTATTTTCAAGGATGAAAATAACATATTTGGAATAACCTGTTCCTGTCTGAGAGCCAACTGAAACTTTATCAGAGCTAGAGACATCTACCTTCTTACAAGAAATTTAAGGACTAATATATGTGCAGGCATATTGCTAATGTAAAACTATGGGATGTTTTGTAAAGGAAGATGAATACTTTAGAACTAAAAACCAAAACCAATCGGAGAAAAACTTTCCTGCTGCAAGCCTCCAGGGAATTTCTGGGCTCAAGGTCAGATGCTTTTGAATACAAATGAAATCCCCTTGTCAGGCCTTTCCATTGGCAGGATGACATATCCACATACAATTCATATTTAATGGTACTAACAGTTACAGGCTGAAGCAGAAGTTTGGCTGAAGCAACTTCTTATGTGTTTGCAAACATTCTGGGGTTTTTTTTTGCTTCTCTATAGCACTTCCAGTTTTCTGAAGGTCATTTAAATGCACAAATCTGCTTATTTGGAAATAGATCAGTGTGATGGTTCCCAAGGACACAAGTGTTTATACACACACACACACGTAGCACTTCAGTAACTACACTCTTAAAAGACAGCAAATAAAACATAAACTCCTGTATCTGTATGTCTTGTATTGATTTCAGTGGGGGCAGGGTTTAGCCATACTATTAAAATATTTAGACTGTATACATAGGCTTTAAAGTGTAAAAATTAGATTTGATTACTATTCTGAAACAGTACTTGCTCATTTGCACTACAGTGAGACAAAGATACCTGCTTTTAATGCAGAATCTGGTAACTTCGTTCCTGTTTTGATTTTGTCTTACTACATGTAACACAGCTTGCTGGACTTCTTCATTTCCCAGCTATATATGTATAATGCAGAGATTATGATTCTTCTACATTTTTGCATGCACTTAGTGATTGGATAATAAAATAGTCAACAGGAAATTTACTTGGATGAATAAACATTACTTTGAAGTTTCTCCATATTAGAAAATTTTGTAGCAAAGAATTGAATTTCAAAGTAATTCCTTATCTATTTGTAGAGTGGAAGGCAGTGTTAATTTTCATTTTAAATGGTTAAAAGCACTGATGTGAAATGACAGGATATAAGTGCTTCTGGAATAGCTTTAATTACTTATATCTTGCATGTCATTTTCTGTTGCATATCCTGTAGTAGTTGACAGAGGGCAATAAGGGTGTTTCTCTTTATTGCTGTACTGACTGCCCTTAAGCTGGCATGGATAAATCAATATTAGACAATAAATATACAAAGAATAATTTTAGTCTTGAAATTTAAATGACCAAAAAAAAAAAAAAAAATTCAGTCTGCTGACAGATCCCGTATTCTATGAAACTGTTAAAAAAATGCTAGTTCTGTAAGAAATGCTGATTAGTTTCCTATGACTGCATAGCATATTATCAATTGGCCTATAGATAAGATTTTTCCAGAAGACAAGGGAACTTGTAATGTAAAGCTTCATGCTTGGGTTTTTTCCCTTTCTCAAAACATTTTCCTTTTTTTTTATAGTTAAAAAAACGCTGCTGCAATGGTCACATTAAAACCAATGACATCTCATAGTATCTCATTGATTAGAGACATCCGTTAGGAGTAAAAAGACTTTCTTGTGTGGGAGGCATATTTCATCTCTATTAATAATAGTTGGAAAAGCAAAAGAAAAATGATGTTTTTATTCTTGTCCCACTGTGCTAGGTCTAACCAGGTTAAACCAGGCTTCTGGAAAAGGCAATACATTTTGTAATGAAATGTTTGTCAATAATTTCTTTTAAAATGAATAGATTTGGTAATGTATTAATTAACATAGTAAATTGCAAAACATTTCTTTTGAGAAGTACTTGAAATAGTAACATGAAAAGACTATCAATCCACTGTTAATATTATGAAATATCTTGACAACATAATGATTTCAATTAACTGTGATTGGAAATTTAACTTGCACTGATGTAAAATGCCACAGAAGAGAAGTGGTGTAACTTAACATTCTGACAGGTATGTAACAGTACTTCATCTGTTATGTGTACGTGAGAGACAACCTGGAATATTGCTTCTAGATGGAACAAGCAACTTTTGACTTTTTAAAGCCAACATACAGTAACCACTGTGTCTTGTTCAACTGAGTGATGGCCACAGAGAACTGAGCCATCACTTTGGAATCACTGACTTTATTTTTGATTTCCTACCTCACCCCCCAGTATAGTAGTCATGAGTATGATGCCTGAAGGTCTGTGCTTACAGATGTTATAATACAAGTGCGGTTACTTTGACAAAAGTTGTCTTCCCAGGTGAGTCTGTTTCGAATAGCAAAGCTGGTTACCTGATACAAATGATTTTTTTTTTTTTATCAGCAACATATGCTAATGTGAGACTCATTCATTATGGTAAGAATGATTTATTAAATAACTTCTGGATATTAATACAAAAGAAATGATTAACCTGTCTTTCATTCTTGAGTTTTAACACAAACACTCAGGTTAGTTTCAACTTGAAAGAGCATGGAATGTTCAACAACAACAACAAAAATTAAAAAAAACTAAATCCTTTTTTCCTCAAAGACAGAGACAGTGTCAGAATCATGGTATACAGGCTGAAAGTTCATATATGAGGCAGAAATATCTACAGAAGAAGAAAGAAAAAAAAAATGCACCAAGACTAAAGGTTGTCAATAAAATGACTTCCACTTCTTTCCCTATATATCTTTCTGTTCATATGTGCTAAGAATGTAAAGATTTTATTTATGATTTTCTATATATTTACTGATTTGTTATAGCTGCTTATTAGTCATATCATTAATAAATGTTGAATGGGATTGCTGTTCTAATACAATACAAAATTTTAAGCTCTTAGTGTTTCACTAATGCCCTGTGGGCAAAAAATGGTCAGTAAAAGAAACCTTGTCTCGGCTTAGGAACAAATATACAAAAAATATTTTCATGATGTCTCATAAATCAGAGCTATGCTTTGCTAAGCGCTGCAAAGACACAAGCTCATGGACAGATGCTTTCCTAGAAAACTTTCTGTTTGATTAAGATGGAAACAGGATATGAGACCCAAACTCAAATTCTGTACTGAAAAGTTACCCAGGAAGTCAATAACAAAATTTAGAAATTAATATTAATTCAATACTGTACCTAATCATTAAAGAAAGTTAAATTCCCCCCTTTGCTGATCTTACGGTACAACAGTTTCAAAAGCTCATGAACCTGCATTTATTCACCCACTACTAAAGTTCAAAGTCAGTTGGAAAAACTACTTAGCCAAGTTGTGCTAATCAGAAGAAATCTCAAATTCTGTTTGTTTTGTAGTGGAAAAGAAAATTATGATTTCCTTTCACTTTGAATGAGACCTAGCACTGACAAGTAAAACCTGTGATGCCTGCTTTCCAGCTTTGCTTGGCAGCAGAATACCCTGGGAATAATTATTTTTGTCTCATTTTGCATCTCAGGTGGCTATTTCTTGATTCTCTTGGCATGAAGCTGACTTGGACAAGGGGAAATATCTCAGGATCTATATCCTGGACATATTATCATAAAAGTTTTTTCCTAGCCTTTTCAGAAAGAGTAACCTGCCTTCAAATGGTGTTACTTCTAAATAGCATTCCTGGCCAGTTCTGTCAGACTGTATTAAGAAACTTTGTGCTTTACCTTTGTTTGGAAGAGAAGAGTAAGATTATTGCATAACAGTAGATTGGGTTAGGTTTTTCGTGCCTGTGAAAAAAGCCTAATAAGGTTTGAATAAGTAAAAATTATCGTTTTTCTCACCGCTCAGATAATTTATTTGAATTTGAAATATAAAAATAAATTATACCTTAAAAAGTTGTTGGGGTTTTTGTTTGTTTTATGCCAAAGAAAAAAATAAAGCAAGCCTCCAACACCAAACCAAAATACTTCAAAAAACTTTGGCATATGAAACATTAAAGCATATTAATGTATTTTGATATCTGTCCTATCTACATTGCCCTGCTGAATGTTTTAAGAATTTTATTCTCCTTCAATACCTACATCCTAGACATCTTGTAAGTGGACTTCATGCTGCTTGTAAATAATGTAGCTATTGGTAAGGTTTATAAGCAGTAGTCATTATGACCGTGAAGTGTAGAAATTCCAAGATTATCTGTGAAGCTTTCAAACCTAGAATTGCACAATTATTTTTGTAATGTGTTGTGAAAAGCCAGTGGTAGAATGGACAGGAATGACGTACAAGGCTCACAGCCGGATGCACAATAAAATTTTTCACAAAAGCCCCTATTACATTTAGATTACTTTTGAGGGGTAAGTAAAAGGGGGATGATCATTCCAACTGAAAAGAATTCATTAAACTATACAAATGTAATCTATATTCTGATTCCATTATAATTTTCTTGGACTGGATTCAGGTGTTACTGGAAGCATGTGAAATACACATGCATTTCTTCCTGTTTGGACTAATTTAGAGAGTCCTGTACAATTTCTAGAATATGCTGCTTTATGTCCTTTCCAATATAATTTCACATCTTCAGTGGAACTCAAATATTACAGCTTATTTGTTTTCCAGTTTGTGAACAGCTGGAGCATCATATCAGTTCCATCTCCTAGCTTCAGAAATTTGTAAATATTTTAAGACTGTTAACTTAATTACTCTTAAAATTAGAGCAGGAAGTCAGAATTAGATGTAAACCCTTGATTTTAAGATTCTTAAAATTAAACTTGTACTGCCACATTGTGTTTTAAATTCCAAATGAACATCAAAAATGTATTACGTTTCTGAGTTGGCAGAAAGTTTTCCCACTGTGCTGCGTTCATTTGGATCTTGCTGCGGTGAAACTAAATTTGGCTTGATTCTTTTGTTTATCAAAGCAGAGGTGACTTGTTTAAGATCCAAATGCAACTCATAGGTACTGTACTGAAAGTCTTGAGTAGGAAATTACAGCATCAAGACAGGATTTGTTAGTGGCTCATTGCGAGTGTTTTTATGTGTTTATACAAAAAATATTAGAAAATCTCTGTGTATGTATATATTACATATATAAAGCATATATCTGTGTTTTAATGCTGCAAATTGGGACTGACTCTGCTGCTGGTGTGATATGCAACACAACAGTCCTTGGCTGATCTTGCTTGGCTTTAGTTTCCCATTTTTAAGTGGACGTTATCACTGACTTCAACCTTCAATTTTGTTTTCTTGCTTGTCTAGGCTATGAAATGTTTAGAGGTGAGGTTACTGTAATGTAGTATCTAGAACAGTATGGCTTCCACATAGTTGAAAACCATAACATATAATAAGAAACTTCTAGACTAAAAATACATGGACTAATGTATAGGTTATCCACTGCTGTAGGTAGAAATGGATATTTCATCATAGCATCTTGCATACCACAACTTAGAACTTGGATAAGAATAAAACTGAAATATCTCCCATATGAAAAAGCGTATTTAATGGCTGAAAGTCTATTTTACTTAGAAGCTTACTGTTTACATATGATGCAACATGGGAACTAGACATACTCCCATTCCCTTTTAAATAAGTTAAACTGAGAAGACTTTATTATTGTGATCATGTGCCTAAAAATATGGCTAAAATACTAGAATATGATGTGCCTTGAAGTATAGAGTGAGTCATGGTAAAACCCATTTGCACCTTACTTTGTAGTCATGTCTGAACATGCCCAAATATTCAGAAGAATTTCAGCTTGTCAAAATGATACAAATTATTTCAGATTTTTTTTTCTGTTAATCAGGAACACCACCTATCTAATTTCATTCCAAACAAAATGTAAGTTGGACTGATAAGAAGAGGATAGACTTCAGTCTGTGATGTACCTGGTAGTATCATTCACTTTTTAATCTTCAATACTTTGTGTTCATGTTAGGTATCATTTATCAAGAGGAAGTGATTCTGAGCTAGTTTAGCTCAGTTTATTTAACTGTTTCAAAGGTAACTGGCAAATGAAAAAAGAGGAAAAAGCCCAGAAAGCTTTCCTGTGCGATGAATGTCCTAATTTTGTCCGTTTTTTTAATGGAAAAAAATGTTACAAGGAAATATCACTATCCTTTGTCACCCTTGTGAGACAGAACAAAGGTGCATGGAAAATTATAGCCAGCCATATAACTTCTGCTGGGATTTATACAGGAGTCCTGTTAAATTTGTTTTGACTATAGTCTGATTAGTCATGTTTATATCTCTAATGCCATATTCACCCTTTTCCACAATACATTATGAATGATATGAAATACAAATAAATCTTAATTGTGTATGTCCCTGGATCTAAGGAAGTGATGTTGACTTAACCTGCTTAACATTTAGTTTAATTTAATTATAGGGAAGTCTCTCTTGGTAACTATCAGAGTGTGTACATGGTTTCCTCATTATTTTGCTGTGATAGTATGTGATTGTTGTATTATTTCTATTTGTTCATGCTTTTGATTTTTGTTTACTCACGGCCCTCAGGAAAAACTGTATTAAATAATTCTGCAGTCATTTTTCCAGAAGCAAGAAAAATCTATTTTGCTGCTTTCAATATCAATAGAAGCCAGTGAAATTGAACTACTTTGTACTATAAACTTCAGTATAGCTGGAATATATGGGTTTGGTTTGGAAATCCCATCTTAAATTCTTATGAAACAAGGATTTCTAAAACTGACATCATGGAAGTTGATATTTTCATGTCATATATAACACAGCATTTGAACTTTGTTGAACTCTCTAAGTCATAGAGTTCCATGGGGAAGCTACAGAAATTTGCAGCAGCCATGTGTGGGTGGCATGATGTGGGAACAGAAAGCTGTAGCTAATGAAAAAGCTCATGCTGCATTTGTCCCTGTATGAGAAATCTGTATCTTTGTACTTCTAAGAGTTGCTGTTAGACTACTGTAGCTGCTGTCATTCCTGTAATTTCTGTTGGGTTGCGACACAGAGCAAAACCTTTCAACAGTTGGAAGATGGTTGTCTGGTCTTCCAGTGTGATTCATAAACTGATTAAACAGAGACATAGAAAGGGTTGGTCTACTGACACAATAATTTGAGTTTCCAGGTATTGCAGATTCACATCAGCCTTTCATGATGCAAAAGACATGGGTTATTAAAGAATCCTCTGCTTTTCAAGTGAGTAGTATCACACCATTATAGAACAATTAGAGGCACTCAGACCTTTGCATTTGCTATGCAAACATCCGTATCATGCACAATGTGTTTACTGTATATTAAGATGGATACTTTTAATTTCATGATCCTTTCAAGACATGAGGATCTGCTTTTCCTTTTATCTTGTGTCACTGTAAATCTGAATTATTTTAAATGATTTCAGTTGAGTTCCAGTTGCATAAAACTAAGTCAATATTAGAATATGACTGAAATAATAAAAGATCTGTATATAGAGAAAATTTAAATATATGTAGCACATCAAAACAAAGAGCTTGTGACTTGAATCCAGATTTGAAATATAGAAAACCGAGTGTGTTTATCAGTGTGCTGTAGCGGAACTGAAGCTTCTGAATTTGTTGACCAGAATGTCATCTGTGGCTCATTTGTTTTAGCCCTTTCTTGAATATATTGAACTAGGTTTGATCTACAGTAGGTATCTTGTATGAGAATGTGATTTAAAGGCAGATCAAGAAACTGGCAGATGATAACATATTAATTTTAATTTTGGAAGCTAAGGCTGAATGCATGCATGGAATTGCTAGTGGTTTTCTTGAGTACTTTTTTTGAAATAACTAAGAAATATAATAAGAAATGAATAATAAATTCAGCTAGAAAAGAGTTTGCAATTTTAGTGCTGATGATTTAAATATCTCTTGCAGATAGTCATGTATGGATATCATTGTATCAGCAACCACTTTTGTAGTCCGAAGTTTTGTTAACACTAAATGCATTTGCCCAGTACATGAGGGAATTAGGTGGTGGAAGAGAAAAGAAAAACCAAAATTAAAAACAGTGAAACCTAATGCAATAGGTGAGACCCACATTTCTGGCAAATCAGGATGTGATTGTGAACTGTTAGAGAAAATTAATAGTGTCTCCCAGAGACTTCTAGTGGGGCTTTAAGAGGATTTGTTCTTGGTTTTAGCTTGTAAAAGTAAGGATGTATTTGTTCTGTCTGTGGTTTACTATGATCTTTGTAGGGAAACCAAGCAAGCTTTTTCATATATGTTCCTCAAAACTGAATTTCCATTTAATATGCTGGTCTTTCTGTGCCCTGCCCCACTCATCCACACCACTCTTCCTGGTGCCAAAAAAAAAACCAACCCAAAAAACCCCAAACACCAAGTCACACACACAAAATCTATGCCAAAAACACACAAAAAAAACCCCAAACCCAATATAACTGAAACCCAAACAACTTCCTGGTCATCTTACATTAGCATTGAGTGTTATAGTGTCCAATGTTTAAAAAGACAGGAAGTCTTAGATCTTGCCTTGTTTCTTTCATGGTGTTCTAAAATGAACATATGGATACATGAATACATGTGAGCATGACGGTCACGGAGTGCAGCATTGTGGCCTTTTTGTGTTCCTACAAGGCACTGTGTCCTGTCTATTTCTGGTAGCTGGGAGGTCAGGAAATTAAAAAGTGTTTCATAGTTCATCTCTTTCTTTCAACACCCTTGAAAAATGTTTTATTGCTTTCTCACACATTGCTGTACCCTTCTTCACTTCCTGTGCATCCTGCAAAAGTGATTTTCAGTAAGAGCTTTGCTCAGTTTTTCAAGTTGAAGTTTATCACTGCCATAATGCATCAGCCCAGTAGATGCTGTCTCTTAGACTGATAGAGAAATCCTGATTCTTCCCACTGTTTTTTAGTGTTATTGCTTGTACAGTTAAAAGCAGTAAGTTGATATTCAACTAGAAGGTCCAGCAACTACAATTTATTATTATTTCTAATTTCCATCCCTAGTGTGGAAATAAAAAGTTTTTAAGTACTGAATATATTTCTTTTTGTCATTTTATGAGCTCAATTATCTTCAGAACGACAGTTCATACTGCAAAGACAAACTAGATAGGATACGTAGAGTAACTACACTGTTTTTCTCTTTTCAGGCCTGCATTAGTTCAGTGAGGAAAATGTGTTGGCTGGAGAGACTACAGAAATACACAAATCTCTATCTTCCAAAAATACAAAATTTTTAACTGTTGTCATCTTCTAATAATCAAACATAATTAGTTTACCAAGTTGTCTTTCCCAAATTAAGTGTTAGAATTTCTGTCCTTTTAAGAACAATAGCTACATTTCTGTAGTTTTGTTAAACATATTCATTTATTCACAGGAGCTCCAAGAGCCTATTTGGTAGATTCCTTTGGAGGTGCAAAATCTCTTGCTTCTATAAATACAGCCTCAAAGCAATATTTCATTAGAAAGAATGACAAGTATCTAGACACATAGTACAGTGGATAAGAAAACAGAAATAAATGGCATGATTGAGACCTAAGAGCATTAAACTTTTGAGTTAGGTGCCTCTACCATCATTTTCTAACCTTCACAATATTTTGTGATTTATACATCACAGAAATGGTGACAGTACTTAGTAAATCTCTAAGATTGAAACTGCATAAATATATTGCATAACTGTATGCTATTGTCTTAGCTCTGTAATCTTTGCTAGACTGTAGTATAAATTTGAGGACACTAAGTGGAGAAACTTGTACAACAAACATTGACAAGGAAAATTTATTCCATGCTCTGCAACACATCACAAGAAGGATTTAATCACATCGTAGTTTTGCACTGCCCAAAGATATCTCATGTCTAGAGAATAGTCTCATGATAAATTTTTTTAACCAATTTTTAGGTATGTGTCTATCCTAACATGTATGCATATAAACGTGGAGAAGGAAAACATTAAAAGCAAGTAACATGTCTTGGAAAGGGAGTGAATTTTCTTTAATGAATTTTCAATTAAAGAAAAAAAAAGAAACAGGTATAGTAGCTCAATTTTGCGAAGTCTTACTTAGAATTCAAGTCAGGAATCTCCCTTCCCCCCCCCCCCCCTTTTTTTTTTTTTTTTGCCTATTATGTCCTACATATGAAATGTGTTTTATTTTTAGTGGCTGTTATGTCAATAGCAGAAATTGCAAAAACTCTCTGCTCTACTCATATTCATGTACGGCAAAGTTCTTATCTTCAATGGTGACTTCTGCCTGAGGCAGGACATGCTAAACATTATCATGTTTTCTGATGGATTGGGGTGTAGGAATACGTATGACCTGACATCTCTTGGTCAGTATGTTGTTTATGTATCACATGTATGCAAAGTCATTTGTCAGCATAAAGCTTGGTTTATATGTACACAGAAGCTCTTGTAAGGGATGAGTAAAATTGTTTCTTATACCTATACACCTGACCTTTGAATGCATTAACATAATTTGAGTCATGTACAAAACTTAGATGAAGGGACTATAAATAATTTTTATCTATTCCACACTCCTGTTGGAAAAATGAAAACAGACTGAAATGTTCAGGAATCTATGTCACCTCATTCATCTCACCCTTGGCCACACCTTAAAGAAAAATAAAAAAAGTTCAGGACAAGTAGGGCTCTTTTTTTACTAGTACATGGGGTTTTATAGACCTTTATACTGATAGTTTAACTTCTGCCTTGGCATGCCCAAGATTAAAAGAGCACATGATAGCATCCAGCTGAGGGGGATATTTTGACAGATTATTAGTAGTGTTAAGTTTTATTAGTGGGGAAATTAGTGATACTGATAGGCTGATAAAGAATTACTAACATACCGTTTGAACTATAACAATGTGATCAGATCTATGGAGATGTCCCTTTCAGTAACTGCAGGAAAAAAAAAAACAAACCAACAATCCAAGCAAATTAATGACAAAGAGAAAAAAAAGACTACTTCAAATCTTAAAACCACCTGCATTTAGCAATGTAAATTGCTAGTGTTGTAGGGTTTCATGTTTTTGCATGGTGAAAGGTTAATTCTGTGTTAAACCTGTCTAGAGTGAGATAAAGCAGGAATAAAAAAGCATATTGAAGAAAACAGCAAAAAGTGTGTTCAGTTAAGGAGGACTAATCCAGGTTGCTTCTTGCTCCCAGACTATCTGAATATATGTGTATCATTTCCTACTGCTTTTTATAGAGGAGTGATTCTGTGATTAGTTGGCAGCTGAGGATTACTGCTGAGAAAAAGTATCTCTGAGAAAGGCAGAATTTAAAGAGATTCCTTTCGGGTTTTTTGTTGTTTTTGTTGTTTTTTATTTTTTATTTTTTTTTTAAACTGATGCAGAACAGATTTTGGGGACTGGCCAGAAGTGTTCCCAACTCTGTGTTTATAGTTTTGTATTTTAAACCAGGAAGTGTCTTGCCCCAGTAGTTGAAAGTATCTAACTCCTAGGACTCAGTACTAGGAATTGCTGGTTTGCAACTGGTGCAGGTGTTCCTAACAACATAAAAGCCACTCTGTTTCATTTTCAGATAGCTTACAAAAGAAGTATTTCCCTACTGCTATGATTTCAGGATAATTTTTTTTTTGCTTATATTATGAAGTACTATTGGTTATTTATTTTGTTTTGATAATTTAAAGCACCAGTACTTTTCAGATCCATCAAAATCCATCAGTTGCTTCTATCTGACCTGAAAATGCCCCTCATTACTGGTTAATGTGAGGATGTCTTCCAACATTATTCCTCCAGGAGCTTTTAAAAAATCCTTTATTAGTTCATAGGGTAATGTGCTAAATATTGCATTAAAAAAGTCACAGCATAAGTGGTAATTGGAAGCAGCATTCATCCTTTATTAGCAGTATTTCACTCTTTCAGAACAAGGTCAATTTGGTACTGCTGCTTGTTACTGAATGAGTGCTATAATTTGGCCCCTACTTCATTAGTCCTCGGTCACTGCATTGGTTACAGTGATTTGGCACAACGCAAAGAGGTTGTCACACATATTTCAACAGAACAGTAAAGCATGTGTAAGTTTGGAAAACACACTTCTCTGAAATGTACATACAATCCCTCTTAGAGTTAACCCCATTTTCAAAATGTTACTCATTTTCCAAATGTAATTGTGGTATAAAAAGGTAATCTTATTTAATCCAGCACTATGGCTATAATAGTTCAAAGGGAGGAGTGTTCCACACGACTCACCGGTATACATGTGCAAGTCATTAGATATAAAAGTTAACCTGGAGAAGGTTAGGCATTGCTAATATTGCTTTCTGAAGATCTTGGGCAGGGGAAGAAAATTTTAATTGTTGAAAAGCCTTATTAGGAGTTAATGCTTTGGGCCTATGCTGGACAGCATTGTGCATACTGGTAAGACAAGATTTATCAAGAACTCTATGATACTAAAGCAGATTTCCTCAAATATCCATGCTTCCACTTCCATATTCTTCATTAACTTAAAGCAAGAGTGGTGTTCCTTGCAGAGAGACCAAATATTTTAGTATTATGTAATGTGGTAATGAACTATTACCTAGCTGCAGGGCAGCATTTCCTTACCCTTGATATTAATATTAGAGTTAATCAGGGCAAGGTCTTGTTTATAAAGCTGGGAATTTTAGATAATACTCTTATGAAGCATACAAAAATGGCAAAAAGAAGTAAAATCAATAGTGACGCATACAGTTTAGAACCACCCTTGATAAGAAGGCTTTTGTGTATAAAAGTTCTCAGAAACTGGGCTGGGTTTTGAACCCCTATCTGTAATCACATGGAGATTAGAGCCAGTGGAGTGAGTAAACCTGTTTTGACTAATGTAACCTCTTCTGCACGGATTTCAGTGTAGAAGGAATAAAGCAAGTTTAAAGTACAGTAGTTCCATCACAAAGGCTTGAAAAAAACATTTTTATGTATAACACAGTTGAGAGCTTCTTCCAAAGCTTAGTTAAACTGTTCTAGACTGGGTACTATACATATTGGTGGTGTACTTTAAGTAAACTATGAATAGTTCTGATCACGTTGCCTAAAAAATTTAGCAGAAATGCTAAAGCATGTGGAAGGAAAAAACAGACATGGAAAACAACTGCTTGAGGTGAAAAAACCAACCAACCAAAAAAACCAAAAAAACAAACCAAACTTTTAAAGGTTAGGTTGTTTTAAAATTTCTTCTGAAGGGTTTGATGTTGTCAGACACAAAATAATAAATCGGGAAGATAGAAAACTGGCCATTAACCTAATCTGATTAATGTCATGGTCCTTTCCTTATTTAATACATTTCTAATTTCACCTGCTAGTTAAACTGACATAATAGCGTATGTGAATTGTGTGAAGAAAATGTAAAGTTTTGTAGTTTAATAATAATTAAAGTGTCATTGAAGAGTTAACTGTGTTAATTCTCCATTGTAAATTCAAGTGAACAAAAAATTCTACTGAGTAGGATGACAGTCATTTTGAGTGGAAGGTCATTCTTCTATTAATAGGGAACTAATACATTTTCCAAATGAATGAGTCTTCAGTTTGAGGAGAGGTGAGAGTATGAGGTGATGGAAGTGAGGTTGAATTGAGAGTTTAATCTATGTACCAAGAACCTTTGTCACTGAAAAAATAGTGAATAGATGAATTCATTTACAAACTGTAATGAATTCCTATTGAGAATTAATTATTGTGGGACTTAGTTCTTAAACTGGAAACACATTTGACCCTTGAAATCAATCTTTCTTCTCCTTCATACCATCATAAGCTAGATAAAGCCTCATAAATTCACTATCATGAAACTTTGAATTTTATTTTTTTTTTAAACGTATTGGGATACAAGCATAGTTATTCTTCTTATTCCTGTTTTAGTATACATCTGAATTCTGATGGCAGTTCTTCCTGAATATCCTGAGTGGATATAGCTTTTAATTAATTGAATGTATGTGCTGGGTATACTTTTGAGACCTGGAAAGCATTTTTGAGCCCTAATGTGGATGAACACCAGGAGATGTAAATAGAAGAGCCAAGGATGATCTCAGAAGTTAAGGTAAAGAACCATAGTGAAAAGATAAAAGCCTCAGTTATTGGCAAGAAGAGAAAAATCATATGAGAACGAGTGTCCATCACGCAGAGACTCAGAATTACAAACTAACAGTCAAGGGAGATTATATCACTTTGCATTTAGTTTCAAAAACATATGAATGCAAGAGTATCTTTGTCAACCATAGCATACGCTACATAAACAATGAAGATATTCAGTATCAATTTTACGTCTACCTTTTAATCTCTAATTATACACTTACGTCATGGAATAAATGTGACCTATTCTAATTGTTGTTGATGAAAGGTGAAGAGTTACTACTCTCTGAAACATGTTACTTGTCTGGAAGAAGAAACATTGGTTATAACTGGTATCTTTGACAATTTTGTATTGCATCTAAGAAGTATCTGTCATGGGCGAAGAAGACCGGCCTGGCTGAATAGGGAGGTTTGGCTTAAAATCAGGGAAAAAAGGAGGGTTTATGGCCTCTGGAAGAAGGGGCAGATGACTCATAATGAGTATAAGAATGTTGTCAGGTCATGCAGAGAAATAATTAGAAGGTCAAAAGCTGAACTAGAAGTTAATCTGGCTTTAGAGGTGAAGAGCGATAAAAAAAATTCTATAAATACATTAATAATAAAAGAAAGGCCAGGGAGGGCCTCCATCCCATACTAGATTCAGAAGGAAATATGGTGATAAAAAATGAGGAGAAGGCTGAAGTGCTTAATGCCTTTGCCTCAGTCTTTAGTAATAGAAGTACTTGCACTGGGGAAAGTCACTCCCCCAAGCCAAGAGACAGGGGCTAGGACCCCAGTGGCCCCCTTACAATTCAGGAGGAGATGGTCCATGACATGCTCTTCAATATCAGTGTGAATAAATCTGTGAGGCTGGGTGGGTTACATCCTAGAATGCTGAGAGAACTGGCAGGGTTCCATCATTTATCAGCAGTCCTGACTGACTGGGGAGGTGCCAGCAGATTGGAAGTCAGCCAACATAACACCCATATGTAAGAAGTGACAGAAGGATGATCTGGGAAACTACTGGCCTGTCAGTTTGACTTCAGTACCAAGGAAACTGATGGAGCAGATCATCCTGGGTTCCGTTGTGCAGCACATGCAGGACAACCAGGTGATCAGGCCCAGTCAGCATGGGTTTATGAAGGGCAGGTCCTGTTTAACATAACTGATCTCTTCCTGTGACAGGGTGACCCACTTGTTGGATGAAGGTAAGGCTGTGGATGTTGTCTCTCTTGACTTTAGTAAGGCATTTGACACTGTTTCCCACAGTGTTCTATTAGAGAAATTGACTGCTCTTGGCTTGGATGGGCATATGCTTTCCTGGGTGAAAAACTGGTTGGATGGACGAATCCAAAGAGTTATGGTCAATGGAGTTAAATCCAGTTGTCTGCCAGTCATGAGTGGTGTCCCCCAGTGCTCAGGACTGGGGCCACTCCTGTTTAACATCTTCATCAATGATTTGGATGAAGAGATAAGGTGCAACCTTGGTAAATTTGCAGATGACACCAAGCTGGTGGAAGTGTTGATATGCTTGAGTATAGGGAAGCTCTACAAAGGGACCTAGATAGGCTGGATCACAGGGACAAGGCCAATTTTATGAGCTTTAGTAAGGCCAAATACTGGGTTTTGTACTTGGGCCACACCAACCCCCAGCAGCACTACAGGCATGGGGAGGAGTGGCTGGAGAGCTGCCAGGCACAGAAGACCTGGGGGTGTTGATTGACAGGCAGCTGACCATGAGCCAGCAGTGTGCCCAGGGGGCCAAGAAGGCCCATGGCATCCTGGCCTGTACCAGGAATGGTGTGGGCAGCAGGAGCAGGGAGGTGATCATTCCTCTGTACTCGGCTTTGGGGAGGCTGCACCTCAAATACTGTGTCCAGTTTTGGGCCCCTCTCTACAAGAAGGACATTGAGATGCTGGAGAGGGTCCAGAGGCAGGCTACCAAGCTAGTAAAGGTTTTGGAGCGTGTCTCTTATGAGGAAAGGCTGAAGGGTATGGGGCTGTTTAGCCTTGAGAAAAGAAGGCTGAGGGGAGACCTTACTGCTCTCTACAACTACCTGAAAGAAAGTTGTAGTGAGGTGGGAGTTGGTCTGTTCTTCCTGGTGAGAAGCGATAGAATAAAAAGAAATGGCCTGAAGTTGAACCAGGGGAGGTTCAGGCTGGATATTAGGAATCATTTCTTTAGAGAAAGGGTTGTCAGGCATTGGAATGGCTTGCTCAGGGAAGTGGTGGAGTCACCATCCCTGGAAGTGTTTAAGAGGCGGTTAGGTCTTGTGCTTAGGGGACATGGTTTATTGGTTTTTGATAGGGGTAAGAATAAGGTTGGACTTGATGATCTTGAAGGTCTCTTCCAGCTCAAACTATTCTGTGGTTCTATGATCAGGTTTTACTTTATAGTAATAGTTTTCTAAATTGCTGGTTACTGAACAACTGCAGTTCATCACAGAACAGGGTAGGAAAACTGGAATATTCTTGTTGAAAGAAAGCAAGCAAGCCATCTAGATGACTTGTCAACGTGATCATCATTTGACATTTAAATCTTAAATATCTTCCAAAAGGGAAAAGCAGAAAAATAACATCACAGACTCGTTTCCAGTGCTTCTATTTTAAAAGGAAAAAAGAAAAAAAAAAGAAAAGAAAAAAAAAAAAAAGAGGGAGAGAGAGAAAATATGTTAGTGCTAGAGTTTTCTCTATGTAGAATGTTTTCAAATTTTATTAGACAGAATCAGGTCTGAGAATTAGTATCGGATGGAGATCAGTCTTTAACTGTAGCTTTTCTTCATCAGTTGTCACTGAAACTACCATGCGTCTTGGGAAGTCCATTAAGAGACCTTTGTCTCAAGTATAACAACCTCCAACCTGTCTTTTGTGTTCCTGAAATAAAGAATTCATTTTGGCATTTTAATGCCAATAGAAGTGTCCTTCCTAGTGTTAGGAAAACCTTCTCTAGCATTTTTGTAAGATTCCTTTAACTTAAGGATAGAAGTTATAGGCAGAAAAAAAAAAAGATGACATGGTGTTGATACGTGTGTTAGAGCTGGTCAGAACATTTTGTATGGTGCGTAAGCATTTATGAATATATACTTGATTTGGGAAATGTTTTGTCTGGAAAGAGAGACTTCTTGTATTTTTCTTGTAGTATGGTGGTTGGAACATTGGTTTAGGATGTGGAAGACAATGCGTAATTGGAATGGCAAGCTGTCATTGATGCTGTTAAAGGGAATACAGTTTGTGAAGATGCTCAAGTTTGTTGTTTGGAAACTGAAATTCATTTAGATTAGGGTTTTTCAAACTTCGTAGGATGGTTCACTTTTCAATACATAATCCTGTAAATCCGTATAATCTCCTATGAGCAACTGATTAACTGTGGAACTTCTTTCATTAGCTGTCCATGATAACTTTAACAAACATTAAAAGGAAAGATTTTATTTTAATATTAGTCTATTTTACAATGCAATTCAGTAGCTGGAATAGAGGAATAACTTCCTGTGACTGCTGAACTCTCTGTAGAATGTCAGAAATTACTCCATAACTACTAGAAACTGAATAAACTAGAGCATAAAAGTGGCTGATCTTTCAGGTTTTTCTTTTAGTAAGGTTTAGGTAACAAACAGTTAATTGAATACAGAGCACTTACTTCAGTGCATATCTTCTAAAATCTGTCCAAAAGAACCAGTAAAATGTCTTAATGGTGTCTTTTTTTCACCTTTACAAATTGGTTCAATTGAAAGAAAGTTTTAGTGCTTAATTTTTCTAATAAATTCATCCTAACACCAGTTTCACTTTCCTTTTGGAAATAAAATATGCCTTGTTTCTAAGTAGTACCTGCAGAGCACTGTGCATTAACTGCTAAACCCTATTTACAGTCTGTATTGCCCCCCCTCTATTCTTATCCTACATGTGGAGTTTCAGTTTTGCAACTGTCTCAGTAAATATTTACACAAGTGCTTTGGGTGGTTTTAATTGTAGTTGGGAGGTCAAAGAAAAAGAGAAAGAAATTCCTGATTTAGGAGCAATAATGAAAGTGCTTTGCCAGAGACACAGCATCTGACTTGGAAGTAATAGTATCATAAATAGAACATTCTACCACTGTGTTCTAGTAAGCAGAGACATTTAATTTCTTCGAAGTTATAAGTTTCTTCTAGCAGCTATAAAATATGTAAGGTAAATTCTACATGTGCTATGTGTAGACTTTGATGTTTCCTGTAGTTGCGTGAATTGTGTGAGAGACCTGCAAGAACTGATGTCTCTAAAGGCTCACGAGGAGATTGTCACTGACAATAGCACAGGAATCATTGTTGTCTGCAGTATTGTATAAGAATATGCAAAAAAAAAAAAGTCCAACTCCTGTCACTTGGTTGGGATTCAGATGATTCATTTTCTTTTAATATTACCCACCAGCTCTTTGAATCTATTGAATTTAGACAGTTTTAAATTCAATACCAGTAAGTTTATAGTGATAACACACAGTAGACCGACTTCCAGCTACCAAAACATCCTGTTTGTTTACCTAGGCCTGTTTTTAAAAGAAAAAGAAATCTCCATTTGTACCTTACTTTTGTCCAACAACAGCTGGAAAGTAAAGATATTGTGCAGAAATTCCAAATACATAATAATTCTAGCATCTCTAAACTGTTAACCTAAAAATGCTATAGTCATGCCTTATCTGTTTTGGGTATTTGTGCATATTATGTTTATATACTAATGGAAGAAAACAAATCCTCACCTCAGCTTTTCTGACCCTTTAATCAGTGAGTGATTAAGACACCAAATCTAAATCCAAAAAATCAGTCTTTTTAGTATTATACATCTATCTTCAACTATGAGAAGGTATCTGAGCAGAAAGTAATTTTTTTTTTTTTTAATGTTAGTGGTTGTTATTTATTGTTTCTTCAGTACTGTTAGTATTTCTACACAACACATCAAAATGGCAACTACTTCAGGTGGCAAGAAGATAAAAGTGCATAGTCTTTTCTAGTATTTGTTTATGATATTTTTTGATTCTCAGTTGTACAGGTTTCTGGGAATAATGTGGTTTGTAGCATTTAACCAAAAAGCACTAGAATGAGTTTATATTTCAGAACTTTTATCTGCACAGAATATTGAAACCCCCTCAACAATAAAGGGAGAACATGGAAAGTGTAATCCACCAAATTAAGTATTTGCCAGGATCATGTTAGGAGACAGCATGATCAGGAGTTGAATCTGTGAATTGTCTCATGATCTAAAAATAAGTTCTCTACTCTTTTTGTAAAGGTAGTATTTTTCATCATTTGAAAATTCCATTAAAAATAAATCCTTTTCAGAGAACCAGAACAGAAGTTGAGTTGTTCAGGAGCAAATACTGGTTTTTCCTTGCATAGAGTCTACTTAACCCTGCTGTGTCCTTAGGTCCTTTGCAGCTGTCAGACATGCTCTTCTATCACTGCTGCTAGTTGTCAAATAATGATCACAGCTGCTTTGAAGGAAAGAATAAAGGTGTCCTCCCATCCACTATGTCTCTGGAATTATTAATTTTTGTTAATATGAATATATTTATAAGCAGTGCTCCACAACAGGTCTGCTAGTCCTTGGTAATTGACATAGTAGCTAAGCAACTTTCATTAAGTGGATGTTCAAAACAGTATGTTCTAGCTGCTTCGGGGATCCTACCTGTTATGATGTCTATGCCTTGCATGACTTTATCCTTTAAACTACTCCCTCAGTGGTCCACCAAAGCCTATTGCTCAGTATTTTGAAATCTGCTTTTGCCAGCCTAATAATTTCCAGGGAGAGGAGCAGAAGCTGAAATCAAAGAGGATGAGCATTGGACCACTAAATCCTCTGCTGTTGTATACAGTTTAATAAGCATTTCCAACACAGATCACTTTATTAAAGCAACATCTGTTACAATCACAGTACTTGGATTAGGGATCAGAGCCATTTGCAGCCAAATCAACTCTTAAAAATAGAAGAGATTTAAATTTGACAAGGATTAATGTTTTATTGGCTTGCTAAATTCATAAGGTTAACAGTAGCACTTTTCATGGGTATTTTATATGGATTCTCTTTATATTCCTGTGACGTGTGATCTGCATCATACGTTTTCTCAGTTTATCTTGTAAGTTTGAGTAATCTTATGTCTGCCTGTCATTAAGAAATAATGATGTTCAGTGATATGATGACAATATTTTTCCCACTAAAGAACCACTTAAAAAATCACCTGGCAGGTAAGAGGGATACTGTTTGTTCAGACACTTCTAACCAGATCTATTGTCATTGGAACATCTATATCCAAACACAACAAGTTTTTATTCAGTCCTTACTGGTGCTCTTTCTATTCCTGTTCCTGCCACAGGATCCTTCCTTTACTAACATTAATTATGAATGGTTTAGTCTATATTTTATTTCAATTTGCTTCTCACTGACATAATGTCAAGCTGTTAGGACACAGCAGTGGACTCCAGTGGCAACATCTGCCTATTGACTAGAGCAAGCTATTTATTTTGTTTTTATATCTGCTCCATCATCTACTCCTGTAGCTTTTTTTTTTTACCCCGTTTGCCTAGTCAGAAAAGGTCCAGATCCGTTACTCAAAGCTTCACTCATATATGTGAGTAGTCTTTGTAAGTGCTGAGGGAAAAATTTTATCTAAGGAAAAAAAAAAAAAAAATTATTCTGATCAGTGCATGTCAAGAAATGAATGCTGTCATGCATCAAATACATAAAACCCTCATGGTTTGTATTGCTGGTCGTATTATATTGATTCAGTGTGTTGGTTCATTTGATAATAAATACGTGTTTTGAAGGCAAATCACTGGCACGTATAAATAACTGATTGCTGTGTTACAGTTAACTCCTGCATTGACACTATGTTGCTACTCAAAAGGCCCACAGAATAGAATAATAGAATAATAAGGAACAACCTCTGCCCTGAACAACCTGTATCTAAAAAAACAAGACAATTGATTGAACAGTTGGGAAGAAAAAGAATTGTAGAAAGCTGAGTGTTTGCTGTTAAGAGGTTCTTGCAGCAAGTACATACAGAACAGTAATTCAGTCCTTCCTAACGTTTTTCCCAAACCCACTGAAAGATGTCTCTGCTGAGCTGGTAGGAAATCCTTCCTCTTTTCACTGTTCCTCTGTTTGTGAGGCAGTCTTTGCTTTATGACCCAAGCTACATTCTTGCTCAAGGGAGATCTGCGAAATATAATTTTTTTCCCCTTTTTGGTGTACTACTGAAAAAATCTATTGCTAGTATGGGGCTTTGGATATATATATATATATTTATTTTTTTTCTTCTAATTAATTGCTTCTATACACTCACCTATTAAATGGCTGAACTTCAACCAACATTTTGGTGCTCCATTTGCAGAATGTGGATTTTGTCAAAGAAGAGCTGATAGAAGTATTTTGCTATATATTCTCTGATCAGCCTTTGCATAAATTTAGAAAAGAGAGACTATCCCCTTATCTTGTCTGATGGTATCTTGATAGCCTGTATAGAAGGAAAGACAGCCTAAAATTCCTCCTGAGTAGGTGTTTATATGTAGATCTTCTACATGAAATTGGCACTGTTCTACTCCAGTTTTCCATAAAAATCTAAAGTCTCCTGAAAAGTGAGTTACCAAGAAGGTGTTTCTTCCAAACTGAAATAGTACTGACAGATGATGACAATGCGTTGTGTTCCGTAAACAGCACTAGTCACCCTAGTAATTGGACTTTATTTGGGTTCTTCAGCACAAAATACAATTTCTCCTTTTAATGGTGATTTCCCCCCCAACATGTATTCTCATACCTGGGGTCAAAATTTTTCAGATTTCAATTTAATTGAAGGGACAACTCTAACAAAAGATTGAGCAAAAGCTGTTGCTATCTGTACTATTTGTTCACTAATTTTTCCCTTTCCGTTTAAAATGGAGAGATGATCCAACAACACAATAAAATAGCGTGCAATTTGAGACTCACATTTCTTTTCTTCCTTTGCAGTGGGCCTTATTAAGTGTTGTTGTGCAAGATGCTTAACCACTGTGTGTTCCACCCTCCTAAATGTGTGTTACAGAATTTTCTTACCTTGTGGAACCTGCTGTTTCATCTAACTGGTGGTTAGATACTATGGTAACGGGCTATATAAAGAAAGTAGGATGCTTACATTTAATATGGAATTGCTGGTGCAAAGGCAAAGCTGTAGGACTGAAAGAAAGATATGTCAGAAGGACTGTAGATGATTCCTGGGAGGCTTTCACCCTCCCTTACCCAAGAATTTAATTTTTTTTTCCTTGTCAGAGTCATTGTGTTGATTACTTAAAACTTTCTGAGAGGCTTTACTATTATTTTCCCATTAATCTGAGTGTAGAGTGCAATTTAGTATCTGTCCAGAAAGATTTCTCTCTGTTTTTCATGCTTTTTAGCCATGCTTTCTGCTCTATCTTGCCTTTATCCTTTCAGGTGCTTCAAGTGCTGTCTGTGAAGTGATAATCTTAACCATAGAAGAATGCAGGAACAAAATATACTCTTTAATTCAAAGATTCACTTAACTGTGGACACCTCCAACCCCACCCCCTTGCATTGCTGTAATATACCATTACAAAAATGATGAATTATTCAGTTTTAGGTTTATAATAATATCATGCCGTTAATACCTATGATACACAAAAATGAAGGCATTTTCTTAACTGTTTTTGTCCATCTCATGCACAAAAGAAGTGATGCCTTCATAGCACCTGTATTTTAATATAATCACCTGATGCATTTTGGTTAATTGCTTATACAGAGTAGAAATGCTGCAGTAAGTAACTGAGTTGTCTTATAATAGATGAGGTTCCATGACATTTAAAGCTAAGAAACACAAATGTAACACTTTAGTTTTACTTCAGTGTTTAAGGCATTCACTGTAGATGTATCTGGACCCTATATAGGATTAGTCCTGTAGCCTGTAGTCACTGTCTGTAAGTTATTGAGCAGTACACAGGAATGTGTAATGGATGAAGCTTGCATAGCTTATCTTGATGCTTTTGGATTTAGTACACAGATACTTTCATAGAAGTTTTTGAAATAGCTGCAGGAACTGTGTTTTAACCTTTTGCAAATATAGTTCCAGTGGAAAAAGTACAGATAAAGGTATAAAGTGATATTAATGTGAAGAGCGTGTTTTCATTTGGAAGGAGATAGGATTTTTGCAATTGTTAACAGCTAACCATTGGTTCCAAGCCTAGGAAATGTATGTGTAATGCATGCCTCAATTCCGAGAGTACTTGACATAATACCCACTGTGTGACAGAAGAAAAATAGTTGCATCTTACTATTTCAGGATGAGTGAGTTGAGTTAAACAAATATAATCTATAGAACTTTATTCCATAGCATCTGCTATTGTATCAGTTTATTTGGAGGAAAATGTCAAGACAACTTTTTTTTCCTCCCCTCCTCCCTCCCAGTTATGCTATGCTAGCATATTAATTGATATATTTTGATATGCTAGTAAGTGGGTGATGAATGAAATTATTACATCAGCCATTATGTCAATCAAGCAATTGGTACCAAAAAAATGCTAAACATTTCTCAGTAAAATAATAAAGTAAGTTGATGACCTACAAAATTAAAAATAATAAAAAAAAAATTTAGTTGTGTCAATACAAACATCCTAATGTGGTGACTGCACCTCAAAGTATCAAACAATATTTGCATATATTTTATAGTAATATTTTATATTTATAAAATGCTACAGACTTCTCTGGATTCTTTGTTTTATTGGAAACAGCAGCTTCTCTAGGGAGAAGTGTTATGCATCACTCTTATGTAAGCCACAGGATCTGGCTGTGAAAAGCTGATTAATAATGTATAGTTTTATGAGCAATATAAATAAATGTTAATTCTGTCAAATGTCATAGGAACAGGAACATGCTTGCTGGATTTCTACTTTGCCCTTGAGAAATTTGGATGCAAGACTAAGCTTACCTTAGCTTGTAAAGCGTAGCAGCGTTCGTTATAGATGTCAAATGGTAATGCATTTATTTTGATAGAAAGGAAAAATGATAGACTTCTCTTGTGATTTTCAGAATTTTGCTTCATTAGGTACTTCAGTGATTGCTATAATTGAAAACCCTCAGGCAAATACATACTCTTGAAGAAATAGCACGTTTCTACTATTTCTACATATTCTACTGTTTAGCAGATTACAGTCCATACAGACTTCCATGTTACATTCATAGCTCCTCTTCTAAATGTGTAGCTATTCCTGGAACATAAAAACCCATAAATTTTATTAAATAATAGTGTTACTCTTATTCTCTAAAATAAATTGTAGTTCAAACATAATAACTTCTATCCTGTGGCCAATGTAAGCCTCAAGTATGAAAACTACAGAAAGCCATTTTGAATACAGCTTGTTCAACTGATCAATTATAACAGGGAAAATTAATGAATACATAGTTGTAGTCTGGTTTTGGCAAATAGATAAGCATTACACTATATTTCACTATTGTTCATTTTCATTTTAGTCTCCATGAAAGCTTCTTTTTTTTTTTTTTTTTTTAGTTTATAAATTCTTTTGTGTTTCAAAGAGATGTAAGCCAGAGTTCTAAGATAGCTTAGAAAATTAGAGACAGAATCAGGTCTCAATAAGTGTTACATTGGATTTGCTTTTGTAGAGTTAAGATAGCCATCCTACAGACTATTAAGCCTCAACCCTATAATCCGGTGAAAACTCAAATGAAAAGCTTCACATCAGCAGAACTTGATTCAGAAGTTGAACTCTTAGTATAAATACTAGAAGATTCTACAAGATCATTTTTCTGAACTAGCTCCTTGCTTGAAGTACACTGTATTTAAAATTGCATATTAAATCAGACATTAATTAACTTATATCAGTGATGTAAAGAGAATGCAGTGATTAAAAATATATAATTTTACAAAAAAACCCCAACATAGTATTAACTCCTTTTTTTTTTTTTTTTTTCAGAATTCTGTAATGAACAACTAACTATCTTGAACTTTTTCTTGATCCTTGATTACAGTTTCTGTTACCATCTCAATTTTATTTATTTATTTATTTGATTTTCTGGTTATTGTCTTCTTGATAAAAGTGTAAACATCCACTCATTGTGAATTATTTTGTTTCCTGGCTCTGAGATGCTTTTTCTCAGCAGTTTCTGGTAGTTTTGTATAGCATTAACATCTGGTTTAGAGCCTGCAGAGCATGATTGAGTTGTGTGATTACTACATCACAGCATTAAGAACTGAAAAGGGAGAAAGGAGTTTCTATGAATCTGTTTGAACTGGTGCTAGGAGACATAATGATACTGGTGTGCTGAGAACCATACTTCTGATAGAGGCAGAAAATGTGGAGGAAAACCTCAAAAACGGGGAAACTAAAAATAGTGGGGATGAAGCCTGATGCAGAGAGGAGTTTGGCATCTGGACCGAGCATTGTAGCCTTGTGAACTAGCCTTGTTTTCGTGAACTAGCCTTGTTTTCAAACTCGGATCCTTTTTGAAGATCCAAGGACAGAAGCTGTGATGAAGTGTAGGTTGGAGTTGTACAAAGATGACTTTGCTGAAATAAAGGGTGAGTGTCAGGAAGATGGAGCCAGGCTCTTCTCGGTGATGCCCAGTGATAGGACAAAAAAAAATTTTTTCACAGTGAGGTTGACGGAGCACTGGAACAGGCTGCCCGGGGGGGTTGTGGAGTCTCCCTCTCTGGAGATATTCAAGACCTGCCTGGATGCGTTCCTGTGTGACCTGGTCTAGGTGATCCTGCTCTGGCAGGGGGTTTGGACTACATGATCTCTCGAGGTCCCTTCCGGCCCTTCACATTCTATGATTCTGTGAAATTGGGTGGTTCAGGATATAATGATCAGTAGGCCCTTTTGCAGCTGAATTGTTTCTCTGTGATAGTTTAGATACATCCCCTTGGTATCTTATTCTTGTTAATAGCCAAATAATGAGGTTGACTCATGAATTAATCTAAATTATACCGAAAGGAAGCTTCAGAAGAAAATTTGACCTGACACCTTCCAAAGTTGACAAGGGGATAGTACAGAATATTTATCTTAGGTAACAATAAATCTTTTAATTGTACACTTATTTCAGCAGATAGATACATTATACTCGGACTGAATAAAAACAAATCATTCACTCTAGTAACTTGGTTCATGGAAAAAAGCTCTCTTAGTGATGGCAATCTGGACAAATGTGCTGCAGCTTCAAGAAGTTAATTCAGCTGGTGGAGGCAGAGCTCACTGGGCTCACAGCCTGCTGTGCTCCAAGCCCACACCTTTTTGTGTGACTCACTTTTTGTTCCTGCTCATGCTTAAAGCCTAAGGCAAAGCATTGATCTGATCATGTAGTAGGAGTGGACAGAGTAGGTTCTTTCTGTTTTATCTGCACATCTAAAACACCAGACAAATGATCAAATATAAAAAAGTCCGCCCATGTCTAAGTGTTGGGTGGAAAATCTACACACGCTTAGGAATATTTGCTTGTATGATAAGCCTAACTGAAGTGACTTTATATAGTTTCATTCACATCTGTCCTCAGTGTCACTCAATTTTACTGATGAAAAACAGCAATAGTCTTTGAAGTTGTCTGCAAATTGCAATGACATTTGTGCTTTAAAATATACAGTTACTTCTAATCTAGACACTTGTTTCTTACCTATATCTTACTCTTCTATAAGGTTTTTATTTATATTAGATATATCAAATTTTGCTTTGGGAAAGGACGATATCAAGTTCAAGCAAGTTTTGTACTATAAATTCAGAAAGTTCATAATTTACCTTGTAAAAATTGATATTCACTTACATTTTCTCATATAGTTTCAGTGGTATGTGTTGGTTAGTTAGATTCAAGTCTGTTCTGCAAGCAGCAGTGCAATAAAATCAAGATGACATAGGTTTGTACTCAGTGTCTTTAATGTCGATGGTCTGTAAAATAGTTAAGTGAAGCCACTAGCCTTAAAGGTATTAGCTCACTTCCTGACACTTCTGTGTTGTTTCACTCTAGACTGAAGAGTCATATAATGGCAGTTCTATTGCACTTTTGATGCTTCGGTTGATTTGGTATTTTACATGACTGAGTGACTTTTAAACAATAATTAACCTAGCAGGCTTGAAGAGGACAGCTACGCTTGTAGAGTATATTTTTCTTTGTTTGGGGTAGGGTGGGGGACATTCACTCCCCTGTTAATAAAATACTTTTGAAGCTAAAAATTCAATTCAAAGTTCTGTATTCCTGAAAATTATTTTTTTTCTACTTGGACATTTCTCAAAAGGAAAAGTTCTTCACAGAAAGTGAAGTAAAGAAGGTCTTCCAAAAGGAGATAGTAACATAAAATTAATGAGGAAGCTAATTACACCAATATAATTTGTAGTATTTTAATTTATCTACGATCATGAATAATAATTTTATCCTGAAAAAATATCTTGATGTTTCTATTTCGTGAATATTACAACGTTTGTATACACAAAGTAGCTTTATTTTTATGCTCAACTTGTCAATCATTTGTGGCCACCTCTGGCAGCTAGTAAGCCCACAAGGCAATTGTAAGTATCTGTCAAAGATGGAAAGGGAAAGAACACAGTTATGCAGACTGGAAATTTCTCAGGACACCCCTGGATTTACGTGGAAAGCAGCATTAGCTGTTTTATGACAACAAGCAGTCAGAGTCATGTTTATTTCAAATCAGAAATTTCTTCAGTAGGGTTTCAATATAATTATGCTTGCCACACCTGGGGGACTAGTTGGCTGAGTTTAGACTTAAAAGTATGTGTGCTTCATCACTAACATAGGTATCAGGTTTACTGTTTGTAGGATTACATTTTCTAGCATATTACTGTGATTTTTTGCTCCAGTTAGCATATAGTTTTTGAATAATTTTCAAAGAAAACAAAATATTTTTTACAGTATTTTCTAGAAAGAAGGGACCTACCTTGGAAGTTTAGAAGAATGAAGGAGTTCTCTTTCAATGGAGAAGACCTACTTGTAATTTAGTGGCAAATCCAATGAAGAACTCTAGAAATATTTAAATGTAAAACATAAACATTTCCTATAACATACTTAATTCTTGCTTCCTAAACATTCCAGGGAGTAAATCTTTCTGCCTAAAAAACACAGGGGAAAAAAGAGAATAACAATTTTTTTAGAAAAAGGTAATTTTGCTATGAATTAAAACCAAACGTGAACTATCATGATAGAGTGGCTTTATACAACAAATTTGAGTTACGCAGCTTTTAAAGTTGCATTCACTTTTTGTAGAATGGATGGATACAGAAGGATTTAATTAGCTATGCACTGTACATTATAATATTTTGCTGTCCTTTTCCCGTGGGAAAAGTGTAATAACCTAGAAAGTTTTGAGAAAGAAATTTTGCTTTCTAAAAATGGGAATGCGTATAATGTGCAACCTCAAGTAATCCAAGTTGGGAAGAGATTCTACTTGATAACATTTTTCTTCTGTTACCTGCATGTCAATACACTGTATGTTATTAATATATTAAACTACTTTTCCAGATAATCTCCTGGTTATCCATATCAGCATAGATCTTTTAATAGAGCTTGGTTTTCCAGTTCTGTTTGTAGAAACTATCTAGATCATGAGCTTATGTGCTATCAATGACATATTTATAGGGCAAAAGTGATTTTTCATGACTTCTCACTTTATGGAGTTTTAGGGAACAAGACCATTTTCCACAAACCATTGTACATCATAAATTGAGTTCCCTGGTTATTCTCATAAACTTTCTATCTACAACTGGAAAAGATGCAACATTTTATGAACTAAGAATAGTTCATATCGCTCTCTTTTAGTACTTCTCTGTAAAAGATTAAAAATTTGCTAGGCTTCTGCAGCCTTATTAGCACTCAATATTAGAAAATAATTCTGGATAGCTCATTGGCCACAACTTACCTTTCCTCCATTTTATACTGTTATTTCTTTCATTTTGTAGACCCTATAAGATATGGGTATTCCTTCTGCTGTTGTTCTTATGTTCTGTATTTGTTAAAAAATATAAAATTAAAAAAAAAAAAAGTAATTTCTTCATGTAGGTAAAGAAGCTTAGAATTGTACTGGTTTTAATAGGTAAGACAATTAAATAAAAGCCTGTATAATTGTATGCTTCTCTTTCAGTTTAGGTTTTAAAAAATGGCATTTAAATATGTTAAAAAGCACTCCTAAAAGCTTTTTATTATTTGCTTAAAGTCTTAATTTTAAGTCTGAGATATTTTTCAGAGTTGTTAAAATTCCTTAGGTTCTTATTTTCCATTTCAACTTCACAACTTTTTCATGATAGTATGTGGAGCTTTTTGAAATTACAATCCACTTATCTTCATCAATTGTTTTGCGAGTGTTACACAGCCAGGCCTTTGAATTATACCAGTGTGTTTTATGCAATTACTTTTGTTCTTCTTTGACAGGTTTGATGCTTAATGATTCATACACAAATGAGTTGTCTTTTGCTTTTTTTTTCCTTGATTTATTTGCATTGAAAAGTAGAGTTAATCTACTTGGACACAAAAGGCTGCATAAAAAGAAAACACATTTCACTTTTCTGTTTATCAAATATTGAGAAGTGCATTAAATGTTTAAATTACTTTGACAGTATCTTCTTCTTCTTTGATCTCCTTGTAGGTGGATTTTGCCAGTGTGTTTAACAGGGTCCATCATTAAAGCAGTGGTCTCAAGGTTGTTCCTTACTCAGAAGTGATGTTTATTTGTCTGGGGAAGACAAAACTGTCATAACCTGTGGTTCATTATTTGCGTTCCATATACTGTGAAAAAGCACTTGGATAAAGATCTTAGAGTTTCTTGGTATGCTGTATTCTGTTATTGTTAGTATGTTTTAGAGAATAACATCGTACGTTATGTAAAATATGGAAGAAGTGATGTAGAAGTGGTTTGGCATGAGTGACTTACTAAAGTTTATGCTGTTTTTTGAGGTTGATTTTTTTTTCTTTCGATTTTGGCAAAGCTGTCTCTCACAGTATCCCTCTGGACCAATGTCCACCATACAGGTAGACACGTCCGTAATGCATAGGGTGAGTAATTGGCTGATGGGTCGTGCTTAAACAGTTATTTTAAATGGGGTTACATTTACGCAGGTGGCCAGTCACCTGTAGGGTTACCCAGGGCTCAGTTTTTGGCCCAGTCCTCTTTAATGTTTTTGTAAATTATCTGGACACAGGAACTGAATATGCATTAAGTAAGTTTGCAGACAATACGAAATGAGGAGGAACCGATAACTCTTTCAAGGTGTGATAACTCCCTCAGTGTGCCCTGGCATTCAAAGGGTCAGATGTATCCTGGGGCACATCAAGCACAGCATAGCTAGCTGGTCAGGGGAGGTGACTGTCCACCCTATACTGCACTGGTGCAGCCCCACCTCAAGTTCTGTGTGCAGTTTTGAGTGTCTCAGTATAAGAAGGACATAGAATGATTAGAATGTGTCCAGAGGAGACTGACCAAGAGGGTGAAAGATCTCAAGGGCAACACTTACAAGGAATGGCTGAGGTCACTTGGTTTATTCAGCTTGGAGAAGAGAAGGTTGAGGGGTGACCTCATCAAAGTCTACAACTTCCTCAAGGGGAACAGTGGGGCGGAAGGTGCTGATCTCTCCCTGGTGACTAATGATAGGACACAAGACAATGGAATGAATTTGTGTCGGGGAAGTTAAGAGTGGACGTTAGGAAAAGGTTCTTCACTGTGAGGGTGATCAGTCACTGTAACAGGAGGTGCAGGGAGGCCATCATAATACCAAGCTTTTCAGACTTCAAGGAGCATCTGGACAACGCTTAGTCATATGATTTAGTTTTTAGTCTAGTGAGGAGCTGGGAGTTGAATGATCCTTATGGGTCCCTTCCAACTTGAGATATTCTATGATTCTATGATGTTCTTGTAATTCCATATTAGAATTAGCATTAAAGATGCTAAAGATTTTTCCAAATACCCTATTCTGACAATTTCTGTTCATAAAACCTCACTGTCAAAATCAAGCCATAGTCTTCATGATTTTGGCATGAGAAGAATATTTTCACAGCCTTTCCAGACAAATTATCTTTTTTTTCTGCAATATTCTGTCAAGTGATTTTTCCAGTGCTCAGGATGATTTGGAAGTTCAGATATTGCGATGGTCACTTTTCTTTCAGCAAATCTTTTAGGTCTTGATTGAAGCTTCTAGACTACTGAAAAGTAGTGTTAGCCTACCTTTTTTGTTAATATATGCAAAGTATATAATTGTACCTGGAAATATACTTAGGTGCATAAGCAAGCTCTGTCTATAGATACTGATTAACGTGAAGTCTAATCTTTGAAATAATGTTGCTTAAGAAATTAAGCATAACTAAACTATCTGTGATGTGGATTTCTAGGATTTCAAAATTAATACCTCCATAGGAGTTGAACTGCAGGACAAGTATGTCTGTCTTTATTTCTCAGCTTGAATGTTTGGCATCAGCATTCTTTACAATAAATTTAGGTTATTTTCATGTTGTCACATTGCTGCAAGGAAAGGCAATATTATAGTGTCACCTAAGCATTAGTCAGAAAAATTTATGTTCTTAGAAGTCAATTAAAGAGAAACGTCCTGAGTTTCATCTATAGTTTGAAATCTGGCTAACTGTGAATTTTATATTGCCTTGAATAAGTATTTTTCACATATATCACTGTTAATGAAGCTTGATTAAATACCTAATTCTTTTAAATTAAGAAGTTGGTGAGAAATGGAAAATTATGATACTTGATATTCTTTTTAGAGAGGAAATGAACTCCCAAGCTATTTGGTAAATAATACTGTACAAGTCCATCTGAAGTGGTTTACAAGCCTTAAGCGTGCCAAAGCTGATGGAATTATTCCTGCCTAAAACTTTCCCCAAAGACTTAACTTGTACTTCTTGAAAAGACCTTTAAGTAGCTACCTGGAAACCCTTTGATGTCAATTAAATGCAATGAAGTTAGCTATAGTTCTATTTTTTTGGTATAAAAATTGGGACTAAGATTAAAAGCAGTTGATAATGCCAAGTACTTTTTTTTTTTTTTTTTTTTTTTTTTGTCTCAGGGGCTTAAATTTTCCAAGGACCCAGAACTCCTCATAAAAACCCTTCAGCTTTTTCTTGTTCTTATTGACAGTAGAAATACAAGTTAAAATTTTATTTTATTAGATCTTAGTGACACAGAGCATCACCAGCAGCCAATTGACAAACCTGTTTTCTTCATACAAAAATAAATCATCTGAATATTAGAGAAATTTGTAAATCCACTTATTAGTAGTCAGATTGTGTTATATTTACAGAAGAGCATATCCACCATTTCCATGTTTATACTGCAGTAAAACCAATATGTAATAATAATAAAAACAGAAAATAGAGATCTGACTGTTAGAGGCCAATGTCAGGGATATTTATGCAGAATAGTAATTGTCCTTCCTAATGGATCTAAGTCTGAAATTCTTATTCAAGAAAAAAACCCGTTAATTTAATTTTTTCTTGGTCTGTAAAATCTAATTACGACTGAGATTCTAATGCATGCAACAAACAAACTAAAATACCCCCAAATTTTTATGACTAAATATTCTTGTTAGGATAGCAAACTACTAAACATTTGTACAGCATTCTTTATTATGTATGAATGACATGATCTTTAAAGAGACTCAGGATACAATGTAAGTTATTAATTTTTTCTTTTTGCCATTTCTTGTATTTGATTCTTGTGAATCCGGAGGGCAGCCTACCTTTCTTTCCATTACTGATGGGTTCAGATCAGACAGCTCAATGAATAGTTATAAAATCAGATGTCTGAAGGCCAGCCTCACAGAAATCTCATTTTCCATGTTGTTTCCTATTCTTTCCCAGTCTACTGAGCCAAGCTAAGCTGGCGAGTGGCTTTTGTAAAGTCTAGAGATATGCCACAAGGAGCATTATTTTTTCTGAGTCAGAATGCACATTTTTACTAAATGTATATTTTTTTCTTGTATAATGTATTTTAATCGATTTGTGCGAGATCATGCTTTTGATGAGCAGAAGTCTTATCCGACTATAAATGTGCAGCTACATGTAAGGTGGACTGTTCAGTAGTTTCACTGATGTTGAGGAGTCTGAGACTACTACCTTTGCTTGTTTTTCAGTAAACAAGAATTATTTGGTCTGATGGCGCTGATTCTCAACAGAAAACATAGAACGGTGATTATTCCGTTACTATTTAACTTCACTTTGATTTGATGGAAAGGAATGGTAGGGAGAATTTGTTTCAAGTGAATGACAACTTAAAGATGTCGATTTGAAACTAAATTAAGCACATGGAGTCTCTAAGTATGAACACCATGGGGAAGAATTTACTGTGAATGCTGCAAAAGAAGTTGACAGAGCTCCATTCACAGGGTAGTCTTTGCTTCTTGGTTTGACAGCGTGTCCCCGGGCTCCCACTGAGACAGCAAAAACTCCCAATATAGTAAGCCATGTCAATTTAAATACAGCATCAGAATGTTTTGCATCCTTTTACAGCATCCAGACACAGCTAGCTGACATCATGGATTTCATTATATAGATCTGATGTTCTTTGCATGATGTGCAAAGAGATGTTTCACATTCAAAACTTATGACTTAGTTTGGGCCCCTTGTTCTGTTCTTCACATGGACTGTATGGACATTTTAATTCAATTTGTGACAGAGGAAATCTCAGATTTATTTACTTTGATTTATAGTATTGTATTGAAAGAGACCTTTAGTGATTTATATTGTTGTGTACATTATTTGATGTCAGGAAGCTAGACAAAGACATCATCGTATCTTGCATCCTTTTTCTTCCTTGTTATGTGAATGTACTTACGAAGAAGAGCATGAGATTGACAGCTGAGAAGACTGAAGGCCTCATATCACAATACAAATGTAGCAAGGACAGTGGCAGTGCACACTGCTCAGGAATTGCTTCCAATGAGCTCTGTCTAATTTTCATTTGTTAGAGTGCCAGCAACAAGATAGAGTACTAATATTGAAAGCTTCATTTGCCATCATTCATTTGCTGCTTTCTTAATAACTGAGGGAAAATTTTGAAGGTGGAATACTAGGTGGGGTATGAACCAGACATAATGAAGTTCCTAACACATTTCATGGTATATGGTGAAACAGACAGCCACTCTAAGGGCAGAAATAGCAAGTTAGTAGAATATCATCTGCAGGAGGCCAGATTTATTAGTTCTTGAAAGCCTGAAACTCCCCTAGGTATCAGTTTACCACAAAGCAGTGTTGCTTTTCCAGTGCACTCTTGTGTTTCACTCTAACCCATATAGCAGGATTTACTTCTGGATCATGTGAAGAGTCTTGGAATGACCAATGCTGAGCTTACAGGGGATTGAAATGCAGATCTGCAGTCTGCCTTACACTCAGTTTTATTACTTGTGATTTATTCAAACCTCCACAATTGCTGAGTTGTTTTCTTCTTTTTTTTTTTGTGGAATAGATTTTAGAAACTTTTTGTGTTATCACTGCTGTCATTTAAGGCATTATATAATTTCTGTTCCCAGATAAAATACATGTTAAAGGTCCCTTTTTCCCTGAGGGTCAGTAAGAGTGCAGTTTGCATTCAGTGTTTCCAAATTCTCTGAAGTCCTTTGTTGCTATTGCTTTGTTTTTGAGCACCCAGATAAATGGGGTGTGATAGGCAAAAAGAAAACCACCACATAAAGATAAGAACAAAAGCATAAAAGAAGGAAATCCTTTAGAGGAAAATGAGTAAAATTCAGATATTCACCCTCTTCTATGTTGTAATTTGCATAGAGATAGAACTACGCATTCTCTAAGTTGACATTTAAAAGGTAGGATTTAAGAGATGTTTGGAATGGTTAAAGGATGTTGCTAACTGGCTTGTTCTAGACTTGAAATTTTTAATGGAGTTCAAAGCTGTTAATTTCCAAACACTAAATTGCAAATGAAGAGCCAAAAATGATCTCATTGGTGTTAGCTGGCTAAACCAGGATGTGGCACTAACTGGAATGTACTGAAAAATGAATATCTGTACACTTAAATATTTCTGTTGGCTATACACGTGAATATTTATGTTGGCTATCAGAGTTCGTTAATGTGACTATGTAGAAATTCAATCCATTTTCTGTGACAGGTCATATGACATCATAGTGGAATTGCAATGAGTGACAGAGAAAAAACAAAGAATAAGTAGAGAGTTTAATGACCTCTGTCAGTTTAGGGTCCAAAGCCAAATGACATCAGTGGAAAGATTTCTATTGAACTTACTGGGTTCTAAGTCAAGTCTTTAATTCTTATATTTAAACAGTGTGTTAGTCAATCCAAGTTTTGCATGGTGCACAGGGAAGCTTACGGGTAGGGAGGAATGTACTTTATTTTCAGGCTTCTTAAAGTTTTTGCTATCTTTTGAGCATGTTGTATGACTGTACCTCAGGACTTCAAAGGCAGATGAGGAAGATATAATAGTGTAGTACACAAGTACACAGACTGTATCTATGAAAGAATTAAGAAAGAATTTCATGGAACTAAGATTGTTTCAAAACAAAGCATGGTAAGACAGATGAGCACTGTAAAAAAAAAAAAGTATGTTTATCATTAAGGGGACACCTATTATATATTTTGGATGAGGACTATGAAGACTATGCTGTTAGTTCTATTAGATTCTGTATCAGTGGTGTATACATGAAGTTGCTCTGTAATGTAGAAGACATAAATGACTGAAGTAACTAGAAGCCAACAGCATTGCATTTTTAATACATCCAGGCAAATTCACCTGTTTTCTGGAGCTTATATATAATAAATGGTTGTTCAGTTTATTGAAAGAGATAGGCATTTGAATTTTCTGCTTCTATATCATGTATTAGTATTACCTTGGGAGGGAACTTTTTATACCTCCTCCATAAGGTTTTACTCTTCTCCTGAAACTTGTTTTTTCTTCAGTTGATTTTTCTCAAATGTGAAAATATATCCATGTATGCATACAGAACACATATCTCCATATGTATGGAACAGTGTAACTGCTTGACATATTTGGTTTTTTTTTTGAGACGGAGGACTGTAATTTGAAAGCAGCAGTGCCTATTAATTCCAAAAGGACAAGAGAATAACAAAGAAAGATGGTCTCCAAGCTTATTTATAATAGGAGGTATGATTCAAAAGATGCCTGAGTCATAGTAGGGCAACCTGTTCTTGTTTGCCTTGAGGAATCTCTGTGAAATATGACATTAACCACAGTTATCAAAACAGATTTCTGCACCTATGCCTATTTATTTTTTAAGTAGAATCATAAGCCAAAATGTCCACATCTGTGCTATTTAATAATATTAAAAAAAATTGATTGATAGCATAATTGGTGTGGCAATTTTCTAGTTTAGAAGCATAGGCATAATTTCTAGGTTACCAGTGCTTCTCAAGATTGCTTTGTTTTCTTTGCCATTTACAGGATGAAGCCATCAAATTTTCTCTTTGCTTCCTCAGTCCTGGTGGAGTCTGAAATACTTTTCATGTATCTCTGTATACTTGCAGTTTGGTAATAGCAAAACTGATTTTCTTCCTCTGTTTTTTTCCCCACAAAAAATGTAGTTATTAGCTCTGCTAATAGAAAGAACTCACAACTCTTTTCATCCATCTAATTAACCAAGACCTGTGAGATCCTCAGTGTGGGACTGAATGATCAGCTATTCAGAGTTGATGTGGCTAATGTACAGAGTGTGTGTGTATGCATATGTAAGGTTTGGTATTATTCATTCAAAGTAATATTTCATTATTGGTTATGCACCTAATGTCTCTAGTTAAACACGGTTCGTATGGTGTATCTGTAATATCCTTCTCGCTGCAATATCCACAGGACCTCCGTTCTCCCATTTTGACCCAAAGCTTAAACTCAAATTATTTTTTCCTAGTAGTTACCTTCCATATATTGCCTATTACATATAAGAGTCTCAGTGTTATCCTATCCTCCATGTCTTAAAATCCTTCTTAAATGTGTTGCTTATTGCTGTTGGATAGAAGCAGCTATAGGTTCAGGTCTCTGTTGCTTCCTCAAAAGAAGCAGTTAACAGGATTGCTACACTCTTATCAGATGCTGATTATCAGGGACAAGGCATAATAATTTTATGATCTTAATTGCTTTGTAAAATTTGGTTGAACTTGGAAACAGAAGAAAATATTTTGAAGGAATATAGGCTGGCCATACAATAGTCAGCATAATGTCTTATTTCACTGGTAAGAGGACTAAAAGAAAGTCTGTAAAGGAATATAAGCTTGGGTTATGATTATTATTTAGAATTTACAAAACAATAAGACTGTAGTCCTAATGGATACATAATATGTTTGGATGGAATTATTAAAAGAGATAGGTAAGGCATCTTCTAGCTCATTTAATTCTAAGAGAACCCTTCAATGATTAGGTGAACTGCTCCATCTAATACCATGACATTGGGGACAGGATGAGAAAAATCAGGAAGAAAGCAAGAGTAAGTTTCTCACACTGGTGGCCAGTTAAGAGCAAGAGCCTGGTTTGCATGTTCTCATTTGTAATCCTTAAATGAATGAAAGTTTTTGAAAAACAAATAGTTCAGGAAAGCTTCAGCAAAAGAGGTTTCTAAGTTCAAAGTTTTGAAAATTTTAGTTCAAAATGAAAATGACATCAAATGCTTACCTTTTGGCCACAATCAGCAGGGATATACCATCTTAGTAAAAGAAAAGTGTATCTTTGGTCTATATGTTATTTTGTAATGTTTTTTTTCCTAGCTCAGAACATTGAACTAGACTAGTAACTTGAATATTGAACTTAGGCAGTAAGTCAGGTGACAAAAGAAAAAAAAAAAAAAAAATCACTTTAGTAGAACTAATGTATGTTGCAGATCATTTCTTCAAAATAGTGAGGTAGCCAGATGCTACACTTACCAGGAACAATATGGCCCTTTCTGAAGAAGCAATCTGAAGGTGAGAATCTCTTGACAGTCAAGTATCTCACTCGGTATAGGTTACTACAATCTGATTATCAATGACCTCTACTGAGTATTAAAATACACTTGTGTAACTTTTACTATTGAATGACTTTTTACCCTTATTTAATCTATACTTCTGCATCCAAGCTTCTGTGACTACAGATGCAGTGTGCAACTTTCCCAGACTAGCTAGTCCTCAGTTTTCAGTGCTTAGTCAACTGAAGTAGATGCAGGAATGTAGGTTAAACCTCTTTTTATTTATCTACTGGGATATGCAAGGTAATTGCTGGTAGTCTGACAGAAGGAGGAAACAACCTAAGATAGAAGCAGGGAATTTGTCTCCAGTTCATACCCACACGTTAAGCCTGCATTGTGCTTCATCACCTCTAAAAATGAGACCATGTGTATCCTCACAGTAGAAAATCTACAGTTAGCTTCCCTTATTCAGCTCTGTCCTCTGCTTAGTAACTTTTCTGGTCCCAATTTAATTCTACTGAGAAGGAAAAGCCAAATTTTGATAAGAAAAGCCCCCAGGCATCTGTGTAAACTCTGCGTGGAAAGTTGCAAGGATTTGACCCTGTTCTAACATAGTTCAAAGTACATGTTTAAGTTTGTTTGTTTTGGTAGTATGTTTTGGTGGTTGGGGTTTTTTGTTTGTTTGTTTAATTGTGTAACTTTGACATGATTTAGAACGATTTCACTATTTCTACATTTTTAGACAGGTTCACAGATTAAGACAAATATTGTCATGTTGTGTACAGTTCTAATATGAAGTAGGCTGTACCAGAAGAGTCTTTGTTTATTTTTGATTTATTCCTGCTGCTACAATAGCCAATAGAAATTCTCATTACACCTCATTCTCTTCATTAATCAGGCTGGTGTCTGGGACCTTGCATCTGTTTCTTTTATATAGTCATGTCACAGTGTTGACAAATCACCTTGTTATAGCAGAAGTGCAGGATAGGTTGTAATGAGCCTATGTTCACTTGGGGAAAGAAAGTGTTGTCAATGGAAAAAAAAGTGAGGTAGTATTTCATAATAACTAGGCAGTGCAGTGGAAAATACCATGCCAGAAGCACAAGCACTTTGTAAGGCAGGATTGTTATGGGGACACTACAAACATCACTGTCATGTGATGTTTGTAAGTGTCCCTGGTTTTTATTATGTAATATACAGCAACAGTTTATGCTTTACACATTTTGCAAAAGACAATATATAAACATAACATAAAAATTTGGTGCTTTATCTGCAGAGCTTGTGGTCTCTGATTGCAGCTGTCTAGAAGGATTAGATGAGTGAATAGATACCATCACAAGAATACTTTTTTCAGTCTAGATATCAAGATTTCAAGTAGTCCTGTGGATACTTGTGAAATAACTGAATAGCTTTCAAGTATTTAGAATGATGTACTGAAAAAAAGAAATCTGTTTTTATCCACACTCCACAGTAATTTGTTTTTCTACACACAAAACTAATTATCTGTTAACTATGTTTCCCTTGAAATACATATTTTTTTTATCATCTTGTAATTTGCGGTGTTGGGAGCATGACACTTTGGCTTAGCTGGTTGCATTTTGTTTTGATATGGTTTGTTTTATAAGCTGTGTCCTAGACCTCTTCATGTCTATGAACAGATATAAGAAAAGGTAAATTACATAATGAAGCTGGGCTAATGAATTTTTAAGTTTTGTCATGAAATAAAACAAAATCATAAATAATAAATATGCCCTTTAAAATGGGCACTTCACATATCTTTTAAATAGTTTACTGTGGAATAAATGAGAAAAATCATGCCGTAAGGGTTTTTTTCTGACTGCTGACAACAAAACTAAAGACTATTCAATATTGGTTATTAACTAATATTAACATACTTCTGCTGTTTCTGGCTATTCTGTTGTCTCCAAAACCTGAATGTGTCAGTTCACCCATCTTTATTTGCCACTAATAATCTCCCTACATTTTAAATCTTTACATGTCACCCTTAAATTATCCTTGATCAGAGGAAAAAATTGTATTCAACTTTTAAGACCTGATCTTTCATGATTTATGAATGATGGATTGTTTTAATCTCAAAATGCTTTACTAAAGAAAGCATTAAATAAATACAATGACAATTCTATCATGTGTCATAAGAATCTTTTTTTTTTTTTTTATTATGACATTAAGGATATTTAATGGTATATTTAAGAATATCATGACCAAGCCTAAAAATGTGATCTCTAGATAATTCACACCAGAAGATGACTAAAAAGAACACTGAATTTGACTTGAAAACAGAGTAGCATTGGCAGCTGTAACCATGTTCATCCCAAGAGTTCAGATTCCCAGAGAAGCTATGAAGTGCGTCTGAGATGAACCTGGGAAAAAATCAAGACTGCAGGTCAGGATCAGGGCTTGAGTCCATGAGGTACATAGCCAGGCACAGGCTCACCTGCAGCAGAGCTCAGGTGAAGTCCACAGCAGGGTATGTGCATCTGATATGAAAAGGATTATAGAAAATAGGGGACACAGTCTACTAAAATTTTGCTGTCCTTAACCTGATAGGCTAGTAATACCATCTTTAATAGCCTAAGAGTCTAACCCATGAGTAGAAGACTTTCTGGAGGCTACAATAAAAATGAACCTAATTAGCAAATAGGCAATTACTTTCATTATTATTTCTGTTATTTTAATGGAATCAGATTATAGAATTAGACATTACATTTATCTTTTCCCTTAGACCAGTTATTAAGTAAAAAGCACCAATTATATGTTCCAAAGCAACCATCATTCTGAGATTAATGGTACGGGTTTTCTCTTTTTCACTCAAGAGTCTGAAACTGAAAAAAACCACAAACCCCAAAAAAAAACCCAACCAAGAACAAAATGCATAGGTGAATGTAACATTCAGGCAATGTGCCATGTTGCTTTAAATTCGTGAAGGAGGATTGAGAATTGGCTGCCATTTGTGATAACTGATTGAGAAAGCTCTGACACCAAGATTATTAAAAAATGTTGCAAGTCTATATATGATGCTTTAGTTTGACCATGTAACAGATCTAAGTAAGATATTAGTTGTAATTATACAATTTTTTTTTAATAATATATAGATTACACCAAAAATGTAGGTTAATACAAAAAAAAAATTTTTTCCTAGTAATGTTCTGAATTCAGGTAATTTGTAGAAATCTTGGCAGAAAGTCTGCCTGACAAAGCAAGAAACAAACAAACATGCTGATGGTGCTGATGTACGTGTGATATATGGAGCACATTCTTGTTTAGAACACCTTTATTGTAGTGTCCCTGGAAGTCTGAGGAGAAGATAAATGATTAGCTGTAGCACTGCATTGAATATGCTGGTAGTTTATCACAGTGTTGTAAGAGCTTTTCATCATAGGAGATCCCTAAAGCTTTGGACTTTCAGAAAGCATTGTGGTGAAAGTAGTCACAGTATAACTGGTGTTAATGGAGGTACATCTGCTTATGCCAGTTCTGGGTTTGGCATGTATATTCCCATTTAGTTATGTGATTTACTGTGACCATGAGACTGTGGTAGAAGCATTAACAAGCCTGGGAAAATATGTCTTAATTGTATAGAGATGTTTGATGTAGGACAGAACTTGAGTCAGAAAAATCTCTTGAGAAATGATAGATTTTTACTTTTTAACTTTATGGAAAGGTTGATATCTCAAATGTTTTCTATGACCTTATAGTATACAAATAACAATGTGTTCAGTTCTTGTCTCTCCAGTTCAAGAGGGACAGGGAAATACTGGAGAGAGTGCAGTGGAGTGCTTTGAGGATGATGAAGGGACTGGAACATCTCTTTTCTGAGGAAAGACTGAGAGCCCTCAGGCTGTTTAGCCTGGAAAAAGAGAAGACTGAGAGGGGATCTTATTAATGTTTACAAATGTCTGAAGGGTGGGTTGTCAAGTAGAAGGGGCCAGTCTCTTTTCAGTGGCACACCATGATAGCACAAGGGATAATCGTCCCAAACTGGAAGACAGGAAATTCCACCTCAACGTGAGGAAAAACCTCTTTCATTTGAGGGTGATGGAGCACTGGAACAGACTTCCCAGAGAGCTTGTGGAGTGTCCTTCTTTGTAGACTTTCAAAACCCACCTGGGTTCCTGTGTGGAATGCCTTAGGTGATTATATCAGATAGATTATTCTTCTGTCTCCCATCACATTTGTTCTGTCTCCTTGAATAACCTCCTGCTGACTTCTAAGGGCTAATGCCAGAACTATGAACTGGTGTATAATTATTGGGAAGTTAGAGTTGAATAAGATAGAGAGAAGAAACAGAAAACAAAATGTTGATGGACTTCACTTCAGCGTAAGGTGAATTTTTAATCTTCTAGTAAAAGAATAATGTACTTAATCCTATATTTACAGAATAAAAGTGATTACAAGCTCTGAGATAGTTTTGACATCTTTTATTTCTTGAAGCTATTATTTCATGGTGTCCGCAGCGTGAGGCAGACTGCGTGGTACTAATTCACCTTTCCAGAGTAAATGGCAATGATAGTTAAAGCTAATATTTTGGATCCCCGTTCAGCAACAAATGATTATGCTAAGAAGACATGGAATGCTCAGGGTCTAGTTATAGTTCATAAATTTGCAAGTGTTTTCAATGCTATGGCCTCATTAATATCAAGTAGAATGGCCTACAACTAAAAAGTAGGTTTAACCTAGTCCAAATTAAAATGGTCAAGTCCTCAACAGATTTATTTAAAAAAATAATTTCATTTTTGATTTCATAGTGGTAATAGCTTTTCTTTTGTAATACAATCAGGGAACCTGTAGCCTGGCTAGAGATAAGTAATTTCTCATCATAAACTGTTCTCTTCCTCCATATCTTACTAGTGCTTTGCATTATAATTTATTTATCCCTGTGCCCTGTATAACTTACTGTGCATTAAAGGATTTCCTTGATTTCTCTACCTTTTCACTATAAATTAGCTTGTTTTGAAGGAAGGTGATTATGCTGCTTCTCTTCTGTGTGTTTCCAGATGAAGACTGATGTTCTAAAATAATGCAGTTAATTAATGGAAAAATACATATGGTATTTGTCTGACTCTCCTTACCAGGATACAGTAGGTAACAAAGAGGAGGCAAAATAATTAAAGTTAAATATTATTAAATTTAAATCTGTTTTCTGATTTCTTTGGATTAGATTGTATTTGCCATCCTCCAATCTCTAAATGAAAAATAATGTTTGGAAGATGAACAAAAATCTAACAATACAGATATAAGGCAATTCTTTTCTTTTGTGTGGGCTCTACTTAGTGCTGCACACTAAAACACAAGTTCTATTGCAATTAATAAGTTGAATAAGAAATTTTGAATAGACCGATGAGTGTAATTAGGCTTCATCAGCAATGGAAGAAGTTACATATGCGTTAAGGGGAGCATACAGTCCTGAGTGATGTGTCTAGCTTTCCTTTCAGTGGAATGGAGCACTGAGAGTTTCTTAATACAGGTTCCGTGTTATGAATGGCACTTACTGAATGAAATCAAATATGCTGAGCCACATGATTTAGAGAAAACTGGTAGAGAGGAGTACTGTTTTCCTTGTACAGATACTTTTTCTAAATGAGTGTGACATCTGTGTTAGATGAAGGGCATAGTCTGGTATGAAACGTGACTACTTGTCTACTCTAATCCTCTGCAGATAATGCTTTTAACTGTAACTCTTTAAGGGTTTGCCTAATCTCGGGATATTTAGGTCAAGGTCTTTTTATAAGAACTGCAGCAAAGACCTTAGGGCCTCCATCTGAAAAGACTGTTTAAAATTGAAATGTATTTGTGTTTGTGATCATGTAACTACCAAACCCCTTGATTTTAAGGGAACTTTAATGTGTGAAGCAACATCATACTGTTTGAAAACATCAAACCAACCACATTATTATTGCCTTGAAAGGGATATGACAAAATCATTCAATAAAAGCCCTGAATCTTACTTTTCACACATTATATTTTTGTTTCACTTTGTGGGTCATCTGTAGGGTAGTGAATTGAACTTGCTCTATTTTATTTTCCAGTCATAATAGTTTCTACTTGCATCTTGCTGATAGTTCTCCTTGTCTCAAGTTTCAAATTTATGTTGCAAAATACGTGCTGGTTCTGTTTACTTTTTCATAAAAGTAATTATTTTCATGTTTTTTAACTTTTTTTCTCATCATCTTATCTGAAACAAGAGTATTCTGCAGTTAACTAACTATGTGATTTGGTTTATCATGTCTTTTTATTTTGCAATTTTGGTGAAATACAGTAGTGTCATAGTTCTGATATAAAAGAGATGAAGACTGCAACTACATAATAAAATGAACTCCACGTTCACTTTGACTGTTGTGAGCTGTTCAGAACCTTTCAATTAGAGACTTCCCAGCTGATTATTTTAACATACAACTTAGAGAACTTCGTAAAGTTTTTGTGCAAATGAATCCTTGCAGCGGTGAACTACCAAAGAGACGTCAGCTGTGGGTTTTGTTTATCTGAGTCTTGAAAGCCTTCAAGGACAGAGATTCCATAATCTCCTTGGGAAACCTATTCCATTGTTGCACTGACTGCTTATGGGATATTTTGTTTTTATTTTGTTTTTTCCCTGAATGACAGTGGACATGTTAGGTTGTCATTCAGCTTCCTGGTGAAATTCTGGTTGTCAAACAATATTTCAGTGTTTGAAAAGTAAGCATAATGCAATAAGTGCCTAATCACGCTTGTGTCATTCCTCTTGTATGTATTCTGATCCTATTAATGTAAATGTCTTAAAAAAACACCAAAAAAAATCATGATTAGATGGGAATTCCTATCATGATTAATGCACATTTATCCCCTCCATATGTTTATGTACCAAGTGAAAATACCCAACTCTGTAAAGCTAAGGCATTCCATTATTCTGAAATGATTGTTCCATTTTTTTTCTTCATTTCTTTCTCTGTAACATGGATGAATGTGTTGTTCAATTCAGTTAAAAGTTGTGAGTACAGAAATCTGACTCAATGAGGAAGCTGAGGAGACAGGATATGTGATTGTCTGCTTCTCTGGATAAGAAGGAGAAATATTTCTCAAGAGACAAATTTCAGTTCCCATCCTCATATTTAGCTTCTCAAAAGTTTTAGCAAAAGAGAAGGTAGTATTTACAGTAAGTAGATAAGGTATGTGTATTTATTATTCTTTGAACAATTCTTATGTGGTGACTTTGTTTATTGTCAAACTTTGTATTCTAAGTGAAAGGCTGTAAATCTCTTCATTAATCTCATTGGTTAGCCAATCCTGTAGTTAAGCACAATGTGGTTTGTTTCTGACTGTGTTCTTCTTTGCACTATGGAATATTATACAATACATTTCAAAAAAAACTTGTGTATAAAAAAATTCTTAAAACCACATACACACCTATCCTCATCAAGTACTGCACAGTATCTTTCAAATAATTCTTTCTGTTTCAATGAGAAATTTGTTACATAAAGTAGTATTTAATAAGAAAGGTGACAGTCTGGAGCAGTAATGATCTTTGTCACTTTAAATTTACCCCATAAACCTACTGAGACACATTGCCATTCCTCAGTTTGTGACTTTTGCATCTATGTTTCACAGCACAGTTGTTATTTTCAAGAAAAAATGAATCAGATCTGTTCTTGGAAGTATAATTGGCAATATTTGGGTATCAAAGCTAATTTTATGAAAACCAGATGATGTATTTCTGGCAGTATAGAAAGGGCAGATGGAGCTTAAGAGACATTAGATGTGTGGCTATTTGTCTAGTTTCTTGGGAAGTTTTTTTGTTAGGTACTATGCTGCCATGGAGCTGCTGTCATCTAAATGAAGTAAAGTAGCTTAACTATATGAAATTGGCTTGGATATGGCCTTGGATAGGGTCCAGATTATTGACATATCCTGAAAATTGACATGTCCTACTTGTTATTAATTGGGTTCTTATTTTATTAAGAATGATATTACAGCACATCTGAAATAAACTCCTGTTTACTGTTAATTAACATTAACAAAAAAGAGCTTGTTGTCTTTGCCAATAATTTCAGAACAGTTAAAGAAACACTCACCTGATTTGGCAAAGCACTTGAAGATGTGTTGACACAAAGTTGATGTGAAGGTTTTTGTCTCCTTCAGTTTGCAGGCTGAAATAGCAGGGAGCTTGGGAGTTTTAGACATGCTCCAAGGAGATTATGCCAATGCCCTTGCATGAATATGCTTCTAAAGCAACTGGATCTCTATGTGCCAAAACAGAAAGTTAACTTCCTTTTAATCAAGTTCTTAGGCAGCGTCCAGTGTAAAAGAAATTGAAATGCCTCCTTACCGCTTCATAATGAATTAAATCAGGTCTCCAGCTATTAAATTTGCCTTAAAGAAAATGTGTTATTACTTCTAAAACATGTGGATTTTTCCTGTTCTAAATAGAAGATTGGATCCTCTATCTACCACTGTGTCTCTTCACCAGTGATATATTTGCAAATTCAAGTGACACTTAGCTGTCTGACAGGAGACAATAGAAAAAAAAATCTTCCAGAGCACGATGTTTACTAAAATTGGAAAGGAGTTTATGGTTGATACCTAGGCTGGAGTTTGTTTTTTTGCTAAGGCTAGTAAATAAATTATTTTGTGGGAGAAATTTTTCAGAGCTGTTTTACCAGGTGCACCCAAATTTTAGCACATATTAAGTGCCAGGCTTTATTAGCAATAAGCTTCATCCAGGGTTTTGTGAAGACTGAGAGCCTGTATGAAAGAATATCTCTGTCCTTGAAGGAAAAGAGCACATGATAAGCAGATCTTGTTAAAATTCAGAATACAGTTCTGTCTTGTAATTATTAAACTAGTCTGGGCTTTAATTCCTTACAAACAAGTACTTGTCTGTCTAAGTTTTATTTACCTTTTTTAAAATTGATGGAGACATCCTATTGTCTCTGCTTCTTTCATTTAAAGTTTGCTGTATATTTTCAGTATGTTCAATGTAATAATCCTTATCCTCTGCTATTTTGAATAGTAGTGGAATGCCAAGTTCTATATATTCAGCTATCCCTGCACAGAAACTGAAAATTAGTAGTGCTTAAATTATTTGCATTAGGATGAAGCAGTAGAGGCTGTGTAGAGATGGTTGCAAAGACTCTTCTTTTGAATAGGCTGTCACCAGCTGACTTTCTGAAAAGGGAAATTTCTTTTACTGTTCTGAGATCCATGGTATTCCAGATGTTTTAAGGACCAATAACTGCATTCAGATCTCAAATTCATTTCATATGTCCTATCCCAGATATCTATCATTCCACTTTCCCAAACCATGTATTAGTCATTCTGTTCACTATTTTCTTGTTTACTTCCTGTGACTTTTGCTGTTGTCATTATTTTTGCAAATTCTATGCTATGAAGTTTTATTAGGAAGCATTGCAACAGATGATAAGGAAGATCTGAGGTCATTTTAGCACAGCTAATGATGGCTGAAGAGGAGGACACGTGGCAGCTTTACTTGATGAATTTCAGAGTAGTTTCAAATATCATTTGTGAGGAACTTCTCATTCTCCTATCCACACAAACTGCTAGTGGACTCATGTATTTTCCTCATCATCTTACTGCACATATTCATGTATTGCATCCTTAAGTTAGGACCCCAAGTTACTCTTCCACCCAAAGCACACCTGGATTTCCTTCCTTACTTTTCTTATCTCACTATGTCTATGCATTTAGGTCCTGCTTTCCTAACTATGTTTCTGCTGACCCTGTAGAGGACAGAAAGTCAGACTTGGCATAACCATGCATGTGCTCCAGAAATTTACCACTTCAGAATCCAGCACTAGTTTCTATCCGTGTACAATCACTGGTATATGGCTCAGATAAGTATGTCTACCCAAATAATTACTGTGGATATGATGTGTTTCCCATGTGGAAACTCTCTTGTGAAAGGCAGAACAAGCACATTTTCCACAAGGAGTTATGGCCAGTTAACAGAAAGTGGGGAAGCAGATAGCCAGGTAAGAATCTCCATACTGCCAGTCATGCCGAACAGCCCAGGTGTACCTGTTTAAAGAGATCTGTATACATGGACCACAAAACTATCTTACCTGAAGAACATCTTACATGAAGTAGAAAATATCCGTGGAAAAACTGTGGAAGAATGTAAGGTAATAAAAGAAAGAAGGACAGAATCTGATAGAAAAAATATCAGTGGAAGAGACAATACAGAATGGGCTGCCCTTTCTTTCTAGATTATAGAATTTAAGGTAAAAAAGTTGCTAAAAGTTAATTATGTTGTTATAGGGTAAAATTCTGTGAATATTTTTGCTTTTCAAAGTTTCATAAGGGTTTAGAAGGTATTTGCTAGTGTATGCTTAAGTACTGCTTGACATTAGAATAAAGATATAGTTGACTATTAAGCCTAAATTGAAGTTGGATTGCTCAGAGGAATTGAAACTTTAATGTTACTCCAAACATCACAAAATCGAACAAAATTAGTTTCTCTGTGCCTCCGTACCAGCTATGCAGATTTCAGAAAAAGGCATACACTGAGACAGAATTCATTCACATAATGCAAAGTGATCCTGTTACTACTAATGCATTATACATTAATTGCCTTGTTATGCTGTGACACCATATTGGAGCTAAGAACAATGAGCCAAACCTGATAATGTACTTTCTGTTTTGTTCCTTATTCATAACACACTTTGGAAGGTTTATTTATTTTCCTTCCCCCAAAAGCACTTTCCAGTGTTTGCTTTGGGAACAAAGAAGTAAACACTTCAAAATGTAAATTTTAATGACTGCCTTTGCAAACTGGAAACTCACTGATTAAGTTAGTTGTTGCTAGTTAGTAAATCAGCAAGGCCCTTGAGAGGAAAATGTATTTCCGGATGGATAGTACTTTAACAGTAATAAGCAGCTGCACTTCGAAACAAAGTAAATGCTCTAAAAGAATAATTACACTGATGGAAATAGATAACAGGCTGTGTTATTTTTGTGACACCTGACAAGTTGGTGCAATTAAAGTTGCATTTGATACTCTTTTAGATCTTGCACAAAGCAATAAATAATTTTCTTACAACACTTATCTATTAGAATGAAATAATTTCTGAAATAAAACTGCAAATATACTTTTGAGATGGTTGAAATAATACCTGGATTTTCTACTCCAAATAATACAGAAAATATCCAAATAGGTTTTCATAACTTTGATTGCAACAAATGTGTATTTTTTGAAGAAAAGAATATTGGATAAAAAGTTTATCCCATCAATGAATGCAAAAGGACAATACTTTATGCTGTAAGATTTATTTTTAACCATGTTTTAAATAAGATTTCAGAACTGGATGATGCAGATGAGTCTGTCATTCTTTATTCCTAACTAGAAAAAATAGCATATGAATGTTAATATTTTAAATTAATTTTTCAAGTGTTCTAAGAGTTGATGAATGTTATTTTCTGCTCTCTCTGGGCAGCACATCTCTGGGAGCTTCATCTGTTAAGATATTTGAGCAAGTGTCTCATGTGACACTAGTAAACATGCACAATTTCCATCATCTTCAATCTCCAAAGGGGAAACTTTTTGTCTGGATCTTTTATATTTATTATTATCATATCATTTAGCTTTATAGACCTCTACAAATTATAACTCCAAGAAGTCATACAAAACTATGAATGAAAGCATGCAATGTAATGTAATGAAAAAGAAAGGATGTGATTAAGAATTTCACTTTTCATTTATTGATAATGAGTGGCAAGTTGCTTCCATATGGTGTAGAAAAAAGACATTAATGTATTATGAACTGGAGTCCATGAAATTGCAAGTAGGGGAGCTCTCAAGTTCATGGCTAATGCAACTTCATTGCATTGACAGTAAAAAGCTAATACATGCTGCTACGTTGTTGATCATTAAAACTAAAGAGCTTGAAGTTGTCATACCACTGAAAAATAGGATAATGCAGTTGGATGAGTGAGAGTTGTTGGTTCAAATTGGAGTTTGATTTGGTATAGGGAAAAAGATAAACCTAGGTCCACACAAGTTCATTACTTGAAGTAGAAATTGAGATTGAACTCGATTTTAGCTGAACATACAATGGACAGAAGAAATTCAGAATAAGCATAAAGCTAATATTTTTTGCAAATGTTTGTACATTTTGAAAACAAATTCAGTTTTCACACAATCAAGGTTAATTGTGGTCTTCCAACAGGAAGTTCAGATTGAATAGGTCACAGATTCAAAACACTTCTTGCTGCACAAGAACCAGCAGAGAATGTGGCTCTTGAAACCGTGCCAGAACAATTTTTGAAGTATACTATTCATGCAATACTTGTATGGCCTACTTTTCAACTGTGTCAGCCCACGTGGTGTGAAAGAAGTAGTGTGAAGAAAATGTACATGCTATAAACAGAAAAAATTAAGATGTGTGGGATTTTAAAGCTAAATAGAAGTTAATGTATACATTGGGCATATTACATTATTTCTTGTTTAGCTCTTCCTGTGCTTTGCTTTCTGTTTTTCTTCAGACAGCCTTCCTTCTGTGCCACAAAGAGGACAGTGGATCTAAAGTACAGAATCATCTACCCCTTTCCAGTAGGGTCACCCATTTACACAGTCAGAAATTTAGCTTCAAAACAGTGGAATTATATGTGATACTGAACTTCTAGTACCTACAATGTTTAAATGAAGTTGTTATTTATGGAGAATTGAATAATAGTTTAGGGAGAATGTTCTGCCTTGTGCTAGAGAAAGACATTCTAGAATTAAAATACAAGAAAGCATCTTAGAGAATTCTGAGATATAGGTACAGAGAGATCATAATCTGACAGAAAAGGATGTAAATGCAAAAGAATGGAGTTTTTCCATGTTTTTCTGGTGGGTTGACCTTGGCTGGATGCCAGGTGCCCTCTGAGCCGCTCTATCTCCCCTGCCTCAACTGAATGGAAGAGAGTAAATATAATGAAAGGCTCATGGGTCAAGATAAGGATGCGGAGATCATTCAGCAATTACCATCACAAGCAAAACAGACTCAACTTAAGGAAATAAATTTAATTTATTGCCAATCAAATCAGAGTAAGGCAATGAGAAATGAAAAATCTTAAAACACCTTTCTGTTACCCGTCCTTTTTTCCTGGGCTCTACTTCACTCCTGGTTTTCTCTATCTCCTCCCTGCCAAGTGACACAAGGTGAAACGGTTATGGGGGTTGCAGTCAGTTCATTATGTTGTCTCTGATGCTCCTTCCTGCTCAGGAGAATTCCTCCTCATGCTCTTCCCCTTGCTGCAGCTTGGGGTGCCTCCCATGGGAGACAGTCCTCAAACTTCTCCAAGATGAATCCTTCCCTCAGGCTTCAGTTCTTCATGAACAGCTCCAGCATGAGTCCCCCAGGGGTCGTAAGTCCTGAGAACAAACCTGCTCCAGCATGAGCTCCTCTTTCCACAGGTCGTGCCAGGAGACTATTCCAGTGCAGGCTTCCTATGAGGTCACAGCCTTGTTTCTGGCATCCATCTCCTCCAGTGTAGAGTCTTCAACAGGCTGCAGGTGGAGATCTGCTCCACTGTTGGCCTCCATGGCCTGTAGGGGAATTCTGCTCTGGTGTCTGGAGCATCTCCTTCTCCTCCTCCTTCACTGACCTTGGTGTCTGCAGAGTTGTTTCTCTCACATATTCTCACTTCTCTCTCCCAGCTGCAGTCTCTCCCCCTTAAATATTTTATCACAGAGGTGCTACCACTGTAACTGATGGACTCAGGTTTGGCCAGCATCTCTATCAGACGTGGGGGAAGCTTCTAGAGGCTTTTCACAGAAGACACTCATGCAGAACCTCCCCCCACTACCAAAACCTTGCCACACAAGTCCAATAGAGGTTATAGCAAACTAAACCGTAAACTGACATGTATAGTCTGAGCTTGGAAGTCTGTGGAATTCTCTGAATGCTTGTGCTTTCCACCACCCTGTCACATCATTCTTAAAAGTAGTGTTTCAGATTCTGCTTTGAATTCTACATCAGAGTCAAGCAGCTTCAGTTGCTGTAGTTGAAGGCAAGAGCTTTTGTCCATTAAAATGTGTTCTATCATTGTAAAAAAGATGAAAGCCTGGATTTTCAGCAGTGTGCTAGAGGCAAAATATTGAGGACATGAACAAATACAGAATAAACTAAGATTATAAAATCCTCATACTTTCAGTCTGTGTGAACATGAGAAAAAGCTATTCATATACTGGAAACACTTTGGTGTCACAAAGTAATAAATTTGGTTTTTTTTTTTTTTTTTTTTTTCTGTGAGAAAGGGGTAGCAGTGCACTTGTGTAACATACATTTTTCTTCTTTAGTTTGTGTATGCAGCAGGAGATTACAGAGTGAGCATCAAATAGATGGATATTGATCTGGCCACAGGCTTTAAAAGCTTCTGGACAAAATGGGAAAATCCTATAACTGAATCATTGTTGTTAAAGACTGTTTTTTAAAAAGTGCTCAGATACTGACTTTGCCATGCATTTTTTAGTGTCAAGATTATTGAAAAGGGAGATGATTCATGTGAAACTATTGCTCCCTTTTTAAAAAGCCTAAATTGAATTGGTTGCAAACCTTAAATAGCTGTCCTTATAGCACCAGAGAGAGAATGAAGTTGGTTGTTCTAGTATATCTTTCTGTTACTGCAGGACCACTAGCTATAGCATATTATTTTAGGGTATTTTGTTGAGCCAGTTTTAATTGTGTTTGTTTTTATATATATATATATGCATTTAAAAATATAGCTTGTACTTTATTAAATATACTTCCTAGATAAATATATCCATAATATTTTCATGAATTAAATGAAAGACAAACCCAAATATAGTAGAAAGCATGAGTTCTATGTAAAATACAGCACCGGATGACACATGATTTAATAACCAATAATTTAGTTTACCTTTAATTTGTCTAGTCATTGAAGGAAAACTTTTGTTAGACAGGGCTCACTCATGGTAATCACATTGCTACTCCCACACATAAATGTTCTTTGACTTTCTGATCAAACTCCTTTAAAGTATATAGACTGCAAGCATCTGCTTTACATATGCCAAACTTAATTTTTTTCAAACTGAAGTTACTTGTGTTGGGAATAGCATCTCTGACCTTTAGGTTCTGTGTTCAGAGTGATAGAACCCATTGTTTAGCTGGTAGTCAACCTCTTATTTTGTGCATTTTTATACTGTATTTTTTACTTTATTTATAATGTAAGCATTAGTTAATAATGTGATTTACTGCATTCTGGAAAAAAGTCCTCTGTGGTCACTAATGTAGTATAGTGAAACAGAAAACTAGATTCCACTGAGGCTGACAGAAACCCAGGGTGTTCAACAGTTGTCTGGCTAGAGATACAGAAGGAGGAAAGAGGAGTAAATTCTGTTTTGTGCTCATGCTTTTCCATAAAAAGGCACACTCTCTGTTCTTGAAGAAGAATTAAAAAAAAGACCAAATGAAAACCTTTTGAAGTTCTTGTGGTAACTGTTATTTAAAGTTACTATGATGAAATCTCTGATCTTACACCTCTGCTTGTTGTGCTTCTGTCTTGCTTCTTAGGACAGATGTAATAGCTAACTGGAATAATAAGGCAGTTTGGTTTTGTTTTGTTTTTTTTTCAATTATTATGGCTTTGTAACTAATAGAAAAGAATGAAGATTTAGAATCTTAGAATCACAGAATGGTTTGGGTTGGAAGGAACCTTTAAAGATTACTTGGTTCCAACCCCATTGCCATGGGCACGAGCACTTTCCTCTAGACTAGGCTGCTCAAAGCCCCATCCAGCCTGACCTGTAACACTTCCAGGGAGGGATTATCCACAGCTTCTTCAGGCAATGTGTTCCAGTGTCTCACCACTACCATAGTAAAGAATTTATTCCTTATATCTAACCTGTATCTACCCCCATTTCAGTTTAAAAACATTACACCTTGTCCTATAGCTACTGCCCCCTTGATTTTTTATTTTCTTTGGTGTGAAACTGCTTCTCTTCTTTGTTTTTATTTTTTTTCCCCCCCCTCTCCTTCTAGAAACTCTTTTGCAGTGTGAGAAAAAGAGATTATTTAGTGGTGAAGGTCTTACACTATTCTATGAACTATTGTCACTTTGTAAACAAACTGAGAATTTTGTCTGGACCAACTGGATTTACTTAAGTCTTTTTCTGATGGAAGAGATACATCATAAAATAAATTTGACTGTGTAAAGAAAACACAAATTGAAATGCTGTAACCAGCCTAATAATAGAGTTTGCACAAATCTGATTAAAATGGACAACTACTTATCAAAGCTTTATGCTGAAGGCATTAGACTCTTCAATTTGTTGCGTAGTAAATGGAGCTGGGCTTGGGCTGCCTGTCTTTTGATGTGTAATGCATCACTGTTGAGTTTTTGGCAGTCTTGCTGCAGTTTGCTTTCATGAAATGAGGTCCTACATAATTTGCTAGCCTCAGCACAACGTCAGTGCTTCTATTTGCTTTGGCAAAATTAATAAGATTCATTGCCAAAAATGGATAAATGAGTGGGTCTGGCAACTGTAAGAAAGTAAAATATCTGTTTCTTTCTCTCACCTTTTACAAAGTGCCTGCAAGTTAGTCTTTGCTAGTTATTATATAACTTCATCAAAACAAGTGTTTGCATAACTATCTACCTTTATGAAAGAGTAAAATATCTACACAGTCACACATTTTTTTTTTCAAATGGAATTTAAACAAACTTACAATGTTAGTTCACAGATTTATCAGAGAAACAAAGCATAATTCCTTTCATGGATGTAGACAGTAGTGTTTTGAAATGCAAGATGTGGCCTGAAATTCAGGACACTTTAGGCTCGGTGTTAGCTTCCCTGACACAAAAATTGTCCTGTTGTGCAGCTTGAGTCCTTGAAGCAGTTATAATTAAATATTTTCATACATTTTTGGCCAAAGCTATAAATGACTTGAGAAATCTCTTATCTTGAACAAGACTGCAACGTAGAAAATTCACAGGAGTACCTGCTTATGTTTACACATGAATTATGAAACTCCCCCTATCTAATAATAGCCTAATTATAATGAGATAGCTTTACACTATCCTTAGGGATATGGTTTTCCACAGGTCAGTTTCATAGTAACTCTAAACACTAGTAAAGTAAAAACTGTCCTAATCTAAATGTTGTCTATATAATGCTAAACACAAAAAAACCCACCCCAAAACAACAACAAAAAACCCCAGAACAAACAAAAAACCCCAACAACAATAAAAACCTGAGACCAACTAAAAGGCAGTAAGTTAGAATCTCAGTAGTAAAAAGTTGACCTGTTCTGCAAAAATTTCAGTATGCTTTCAGATAAACCATGTTACTAGAAAATAATCTTTCAGAATTAAAAGAAGGAGAGCCTGAGAGAGGAGAGAGAAAGGAGACTGTAAAAGAACCTTCAGGAGCAGACTAATAATCACACTTAACTTGGTTGTTTGAGATGTAGCATGTTCCTCTTCCAAAGGATATTTAATTATTTACACAAAATAGAATATCTCAGATTTAGAGGAATTGAGAGAGATGCAGTGGAGGTTTTCATGTTCAAAGATTGAGATTTAACACCCTAATATGATTTAAAAAAATAAAATAAAATCTCATGCATCGTAGGTACCTACTCTTCCCACTGACCATTGGCAGTTCTGAAACAGATGGACTTCCCATCTCATAAATTCTTATCTCTGTATGTACATTTCCACTGAGGTGTACATAAGATCTTGCTATAAATTTAGCACACAGTACACCTGGTGATAAATTTTGAATGTGGTAACTTTTCCACAGGATTCAATAGTTGGAAAATTTCTTTCTTTTAAAATTATTATGAACTATGAAAACTAAACAATCCTGTAAAAGTAGATGATAATGTTCAAGATCAACAGCTTTGTGGCATGAAGTAAACAATATTGTCAGTAACATACACTGCAAAGCATTTACAGGCTTATGTCTATATTCAAATTATGTTCGAAATAATACATTTTTAAAACAGTGAGTTTTCCCCATGTTAAACACATGTATTTCTACCATTAAAATGATTAATTGTGGTAAAATTTTATTGCCACCTAATTTATACATAGATGGCCTGAAAAAAATGTAATGGTGGTTGTTTTTTTGTGGGTTGTTGGTTGGTTGGTTTTGTTTTATTGTTTGTTTTCTTTGTTTGGGGAATTTTCTTTGTTTGTTTTTTATTTATTTGTTTGGTTTTGGTGTTGTGGGTTTGGGTTTTTTTGGTTTTTTTGTGGTTAATAAAATCTAAGATGTTCACATTATCATGTCTGGAAAGAGAAATAAATTGAAATGACAGACCAAACTGATACAACTTGTCAGGACTCATATTAAGTGGTGCTGTCAAGACTGAAGTGAAGAGTGAGAAAAAGGTGAATTACTCTTCTTTTTTTTTTTTTTTTTCCAAATGAAGGGGTTATGCTTAAGTTCTGTTGAATCACACAAAGGACTTTGTTCTGAGAAAATATGTGAGGAGGCTAGAGTTAAAACAATCTGAATAGTTGCTCTATATATTCCATACAGTGTCACTTGCTTCTAATCCACCAAGGATCTGGAACAAAAATAAGATTGCTCGTTCTGTTAATGTACAGCTTGTAACTCCACTGTTGGTGGCAGAGCATCTGTCTCGGGGTTGCCTTGTCAGTGCAAACTGTATGTGCCACCCATTCTAACAAAGGTTTTGCTCATTCACAAAAGCCTGTCCTCCTGGCCATATTTTACATTGTGGAAGAGCCCTGCAGCACGTTATTCTTGTTACTGACACACTGCTATAGTACTTGTAGTTAAGAAACAGCAACAGCTTTAAAGTAAGGTATATAAGCAGATATGGATGCGTTTGGTTTTCCCGGTGTTTAATATACCTGAACCATGATAATAAATCAAACTATGAATTGAGAAAATGTTTAAACAAGAGTTCTCCAAGGAATACATCAGTGCTGCTGGCAGTCATGTTAATGAATCAGTAGGTGGACTTCCTTTCTGAGTCAGCAGAATCCAGTTGCCTTGGCACATTTTTCGTAAGTCTTTGTCTTGAGATTGTTTTGATCAGAGAGGCATTCTAACGTTTTAGGCAATAATCAAAAGGAATTTTAATTTAATGTTTGAAATTAGGAATGGTGAAAGCTCCTTCTTCCAGCTTTGTCTGGGAGTCAGAGAGGAAGCATGTCAGCCAAGCTGTTGAGAAAATGAAATATTAGGACTTGTTATTTCTTGTGCAGTGTCACTAACAGAGTATAAATATCTGTCATCTGCAGATTTGGTGTAAGCATTTTTTAGGTGTCATTGGAATACATTTGATTATCTTCTTGGGGTTTTTCTCCACTTTTTAGTCTTCTGCAGGAGGGTGTACATACAGTGAGCTTGTTCAGTGGAGGGTGGAGGTAATTGGCAGAGTCCAGGGGTTGATGGAATTTTGGACTGATTCAAAACTAAATAGGCTGTCCACTGCCAGCAGTCCTTCTCTTTCACCTGCTACATTTTCCTTCATTCTCCACTAGAACAGCAGTGTCCTTAGGGGAAAAGAGTTCGGCCTACAACTGAGAGTGTGAAACTTCTCATTCCAGACTAAAGACTTAAACTCTTGTTAGATATAAAAAGCATGTGTTAAAGGGGTGATTTCCCCACATATAGCTTTCAAATTTTCTGCTCTAGAATAAATTCTAGAAAGGTGACCTATTTTAAAATAAAACATTTTTTGAATAAAGCAACACAGGACAAGATCTATATAGGAGATCAATTGTAAGTAGAGTTTCAGGAGGGAGAGAAGGAAAGCACATGGCCGGGGGGGTGGTGAGGGGGATGGAAAAGAAGAAAAGGAAGAGAGTTTATACTTAATGGCATACTTTTCCTGGCCAGAGTGTCAGCTCAGATTCTGCACTATTAATTTAGAAGAAACAAAAAAATCTTTGTCTTTCATGAAGTTTGCTGCTAGATTTTTTTTGTAGTTCATGTGAGTAAATTTTTTTTTTTCCTTGCAACACTGAAAAAAAATTTCCTTAAAATCCAGTCTGTACTTTCAAATTCTGCCTACTCCATAATATTTTAAATTGTAAAATAAAACTGCATAAAAACATGCAGTTGCAGCAATACCTCTTATAAATCAATTTGTCCAAGACAGGTTTGTGGTGGTTTGTCCAATTTTGGTTTTTGATGGTTTTCAGGATAAACTCTCTTCTTGCTTCTCAGAAAGATAATACAACCAGGCTGAAGCAAGCATCCAGAAAAGGGGAAAAAATAAGTACCAACTGGCAGTTAATGAGACAGAACATAAACTTAAGTTGTATGTTCTTCATTCTGCACCCTCTGTTTTTCATGTCTGTGAATAAGGGCACTCCAGAATGAAATTCAATAATCTTACAGTCTTAGACTTTCACAAAGGACCATATAAAGCATGCAGGAGGACAGAAAATTTTCTAGGTCTCCACCCTCAAGATGCCATCTGTAACAAGAATAAGGATGCTGATGGGAGATAACAGGCTAGCAAAACCTGGTAGCGGTGCAAAGACTATGGACACAGAGTAAGGGATGACTTTGAAAAGTTAACTTTAATTATACTCTTCATATTATGTAAATGGAAACACAAAAACTGTGACACCAGAGGGTGAAAGTTAAAGAACCTGACAGTGTTGTCACTAGCAAGTGAAAAAGGTCAGCTGAGGTAACAGTTTCAAGGCCAGATTTAGTCATCACTGCTGTAGGTTTTTTAAAAGCAAGGGTAGCAAACAAGACTAAGAGAGTGTTACACTGGAAGTTGGTTATGAAAGCCTTTAATCATATGATGATATGATTTTATCTTTAAACCACATTAAAAAAGCTTTCACTTTTAGAATTATAGCCACATAGCAACACAGGAAACCTCATCTGCAGGAAACAAGTTTGCTGAGTAAATCAGTCTTTGCTTCCTTACAGAGAAACTGTTCTTCCCGTCTTACTCCTCAAAATATAGAAAAGCTTTCACCACAATTAAGGGTTTGTTGTGTAAAAATAAATTTTTACCTTTACTTGCTACTTCGTTTGTTTTCTCCATTAGTCTTTAATGATAGTTGCAAATAATTAATTCCATTTCATACCTCCTGTGAACTTCACATTATTTGGTACCTGATGTGTTGAATCATGATTCCATATTAACAGTACTCACTACATACCAGTGTGTTTCCTTGATGATCACAGTATGGAAATTGCCAGTGCCTGTAATTGGTGGTATCAAAGGCTTTTGTGCCTTTCTCTGCAATACCAAAGTGTGAAGAAATCTCCGTGTAGCAACTCAGCCTTGTACCAAATAATCGATCAATATTTCACATGTAGTTGCATATAACTACACCTGCACAGACTTTTACATAAGATAAAAGGAGTAGTTATGCTCATGCTTTTTACAGCAGCAGAAGCCACTATATGAACATTTGTTCAGTATACTCCCAAAGTCCATCGAAAAATGGCTTTCTTACCATGAGTCAGTGCTTCCCTTTAATCCAGGATCACCACAACCTTGAACAGTTTTCTGCTTTAGGTTAAATTGCTCCAGTGAAATTGCTAAATTTTATTACATAATTATGTAGAGATCTCATATCTCATTATTAATGACTCTGACAAAGAATTAATTGGCAGGCTTCTCAGTGCAAATTAGTCTTAAAAACAGAGTTCACGTTGTTGATATGTATGTTGCCATGGAAATTGAGAGTTCTGTTTATAATTATATTTTTGAAGTAATCCCTGCAAAAGTATTGTGCTGGTTTTATTATCTATTTTCAGATAAGTTGAGGTATATGCTCTTGTATAGAATTATCAGACATCTTAAGTCTGTAAAATGACAAAAATTTAGTGCTACAATTTACAGTCACTGCTGTGACTTGCTGTCTCAATAGTTTCCATTTGTACACTAATTAAAGGCAGCTTTTTGTATTCACAAATTCTCATATAAAGCTGGGTGATTAAGTAGATTTATTCCTAATGATAAAAAAAGTCAATTTTTCAGATTTCAAAGCAGATTGGCATGAGATGTTTTCCTGTGGCTATTAGTCAAAGCTATCAATTTTGGCATAATGACTGAAGGACAAACAATGCCAGAGAAAAAGGAGGAAAAATGTGTTTACAAAGGTGACTTTCAAAAGTAGTGTGTTTTTTAACCTCATCAACAATAGTTGTCCACCTTCCTATTTAGCACATTGATTTTGTTCATTGATGTCCAGTGTTTTATATTTCATTTAATTGCAACAAGAAAGCTTCTGATGTAGCTGACAGTGAGCTGTGCCTAATTACTGAGTAGACAATGTGACCTGAGGTACAGTGAGCTCCTGCAAATCATCATGCAAATCTCTGAAGGTACAGTGGTCTCTATTAAAATGTCATGTTGTTGATGGCGCTCTCTCTCTTCAGAAGTCTATGAAGCAGCTATGGATTTTCATAGACTTATAGTAGAACTTGGCCAATAACTACAAGGCTTCATTTATTTGCAGGTATCAGCAATTGTTATACTCCATGTTTGTTCTGGAAAAGAAAAATATTACAATTCTGGAAATGATCTTTGTGTTAGAAAAGATTAAAGAAAAAAACTACCAAGTTAGGTAATGTTAAATGGAAGATGAAAGCTGTAACATTAACTACTGCAACAGAAAACTTTTTGCAGTTAATCAGATGCATTTAGGAGTGATTCTTTTAACTTCTGAAGACTGTGTCTTGTTTTCATACTGTTTTAAAATACATTCCTTGACAAGCTTTCAAATGTTTTTCTTTGGTATGCTGAATGATTTGACCATTTCTTCTTCATTCAGTCTTTTTCTTGAATGAAATTTCACTAGGCTTTACTGAAAACAATAGTGTTCCATTTTTTCAGATGATACTTCCACAGCTGCATCCCTCTCTGCTCTATGTGCAAGTTCTTGTGACTAAGAACCTAAACAATTGAAACAGGAGGTAATTGTTTTTGTGTTTGTGAAGTTCTGCTATTTGAAATTTTAGGACTAGTAACAGCAGAGCTGAGTAAATGAACTTACCGATCCCCTTCAATCATAAAACCTTAGCAAGAGGAAGCAGCCTCTTTTAATAATTATTTCTTCTCTAATTTCTGTTCCAACATTTATCGGCATGACTGTCAGGTAGATTGCATGTCAGACATTAATGTCCCGATGACTGAGGAATGTGAGAATTCCTTTTATCTCTCATACAACCTAGCATTATTTTGAATGTGTAAGGTAAATAATTTCATTAAATATAATCCCTAAAGTAATCCATTCACAAAGAAATGTAGTTCCTTTTAGACATTTCTTATGCCATGGCAATAAAGCCTGAAGTTGCTTTAGCAGCAGTATATTTATGTATAATACTGATACAACATGCTCTGGATTGCAGGATCAGGCCTAAATTCTCAGAAGGTCCACATATGCAATTTTATTTATTCCTGAGAGCACTTGCTAGTGCCTTTTTACTCCAAACCCTTATCTCTGGAAATGTATTTTTGATTTCATCGTTTAAAAGACACAGCATTTTCCTTACCCTATTTTATTTTTTTCTGGCATTTTTACTACCCTTCTTTGATTTCCATCTTGTTTTTTTCCTTGACAATTTCTTGGATGTTCTTTTTTGTCATTGTGATAACTGAAACATAGGTACATAGAAAAAGAAAAAGCAAATAATTAATTACCATATGCTGAATTTCAGGGCATGACACAATAAGCCAAGGCTTTTCCCAGACCTAGCACTGGGAATGGAACTGCGAATAATCAACCATTATTTTGAGTACTATGCTTCTGCTGTGCTGTGTATGGTGGGGTGATCACACTCTAGAGCTGGTGCTTTTGCTTTTGCACAGTTTTGCAGTTATGCTTTCTTTTCCATGATTTGATTGTTTGATAGGTCAGTCACTCATTTTTCAAAAATGACATTCTGGTAGGCTCACTGATGGCCCTTATCTACAGTCAGATTATAAGGAACTTGAAAATGAGAACACTGACAACTGGAGGAATAGTTCATATATTACTGTTATCAACATAAGTCTTTTGTGTAGTGTGACTGTAGAGCCAGCCACACATCTACTTGAAATCAATGTGAGTTATGCTTTTACCAATATATAAAAAGTGAATTTTATTTTTGTTGACCTTAATAGGAGGTGATTTACTTGACTACTAGGTAATCAGGACAAAGGACCTTTCAGGTTGGAAGAAAACAAAACAAAACATGTATATATGTGCACACACATACATTGTTACATTCATATAATGCTATCCATTTGGCTCTAGAAAATGGGACACTGTCACAGAAAGCACTTCTATTTTTTTGACTAATGAAATTAAATGCTGAATTGGAGAAGTTGCATGCAATTTAATTGGTTGTATTGCCAGGCACTCTCCCAACAAACCTAATTAACTTCAAGCTACAGAGCACCATTAACAGATGGGATGTTTTGTCTTGTGTTTTTTCAGTAATTAAAAAAATCTCAGTCTTTTCAAATTTATGGATTGAACAGAAATTTTCATTTTATTGTCAAAATGTCAGTGGAAAGTTGAGGGGAAAAAAAAATCATTTAGCAGAACAAAAGAGAGAAAACTAAAGCTGAAACATTGACATATATTAGAAGCATGTACAGAACATGACATAGCAAAAGTATTTCCTTTTTAAAAAAATCTTCTGATGGGCAATGTGTGTGGAAAACAAAAGTGCCTTAAGATACTAATTTTTTTAGGGTTTTTTCCTGCTTTGTATTTTCATACATTAGTCTGATGTCTAATGTTTTCTCAGTTTTGATTTTACAGCATCCCTTTAAAAGGAAAGACTTCTTTTAATTTCAAGCAGTCTGCACAAATGAGAGGTAGTCTGTTAAAGTATATGTAAGAAAGCTGAATCTTTTATTGGAGAGAGAATAAAATACAGCTAATGCCGGACAGGCTGGACTTGTATTTCTGGTTTTTGTGGTTTTATTCAGAGATGTCATGTATTCTACTCCCAGTAACCTGTGTCACGGTTTAGGGTCAGGGCAGCCCCTTAAACCTATAACAGACGCTCTCTGTTAACCCCCCTCCCTCCCCAGAGGGGAAGAGAAAGGGAATAAGGGAGAGAGACTCAGCGATTAGAAAAGGAAACTAGAACAGCTTTCATGAAAAGGAAATTAATAATTATAAAAATGGAATATATACAAATATATACAAAACCAGTATCGAACCCAACCCCCTGATGGTAATTACATCACCGTCACCACTGATGTTGTGCAGGCACCGGGGCAGTCCCAGACTGGGCCCCGCAGCAGCCGGGAGCTGTGTTCAGGAGCTGGATTCTGGTACCGGGTTCAGGAACACACAGACTGGGATCAAAGGCAGACGGACAGAGTCTTCCTTGGGTGCTCCGAGGAAGGAACCGAAAGAGGACCCGAGCCAAGCCAAGCAAAAGCTGGCAAAGGAGTCCAAAAGGGGAGAGAAGAGCCCAGAGACCCTTCAGATCCCTCAGGTCTATACTGAATATGGCGTATATGGGCTGGAATCCCTCGTTGGTCAGTTTAGAGTCACCCGTCCTGTCCTCTCCTCCCTGCAGGTGCAGCCTTTCACTTTCTGCACCCCACAGTGTGGTACACAGGACCCAGCAGTGGCCTTGGTCTGCACACCAATCCTTGGCAGTAACTCTAAACATAAGGTGTTATCATTGCTAGAAGCAGACACTGTCTGTGAAAACAGGCTGCTAACTTCAGAAAGTGCAGTTAATTAGAAGTGAGCTGAAAAGTAAAATTACTGAACAGAATTAGTTCTGTTTTCACTCAAACCAGGACAACCTGTTACCTTTATTACTGTTAGGCAAGCTGTCAGTGATTCAGGCCTTTACCATGCATCTTACCTGTGCCTTTCTGTTAATACTCAAATTGCTGTTATGATGCATACATTCAACGTGTGGGAACTGAATCTATGGCTATGTTTTTCCTTTTCTGTTAACTGTTCTGTATCTGCTCTGTTTTCACTCCCAGCAGTTTTGTTTCTGTATTTCTTATCACTATTACTAAAGTCTGTAAAAAGAGATGCATTAAATACCAACTGTATTTTTTTCAGGTGTATTTACAATAAATACAGAATTTTAGTTGCAGTTGTAAGTTAAAACCCTACTATACTGGGTAGTAGCTTAATGGGACCAAAAATGTAATTCCAGAAAGATAAACAAGTTTATCTTAGAGAGATATTGAAAGCTTTCCATTTAACTAAAACCCTTTAATAAATAAAGTCCCTTTGCTCTAATAGATAGCACTGTCATGGTTACTTAGCATCCTACTTAGGCTTTTTTTTATTAGTGGCAGCAGTAGAGGTCTCACCTGTGCTAGATCCATTGCAAACAACTGTAATGAAAGACAACTGTTGCTCTAATGAGTTCACATGGAGTATCCTTGCCAAATGAAAGCAAGGGGGAGAATCAGAAGCCTGGTGAGGTCAAGTAATATGCTTTCAGTCATGCACCACGTGAGTGGCAGAACTGGGGATAATAACCAAGTTTTTAAATTGCTCATGATCATCATCCCAAGCTCATGCTGATCTGCTTTATGGCTGCCTTTCATTTTTAAAATTAAATCCTTGCTGTGAATTTTCCTAGAGAAGTTCACCAAGATGTTTCTCACTCCAATTAGCCTCGTTTTTTGGATAAATTTTCAGTTTTCTTGGTAAATGGTAAGTTTCTACATAATTTATGTAGGAAAAAAAATGCCATAAGTTGCAAAAGTTTGCATTACTCTTGTTAATGCATGTCAGTGATGAATTTAAATAGTTAGCTGTTTAGTTAACTCCTTGTGTAATAAATGTAAACGAAATCAAGAAGCAGAAAATGCAATTGAAAGGAAATACTTGCATGCAAACATTTTCAAGTCTGGATTTCTGATTTTTGTATGAGTTTTTAACATGGCTATCAAAGTTGCAAAGTTTGGATTTAGCACTTAAATTGCCTCAGGTTGAAACCTAAGAATAAAGGTTCTTTGGATTTGTGTGCTCCTGAACATTTTCTGACTTCCTTGAAAGATGGGGTTGCTCACTGCCTACCTTGGAGGTGCTTAGTTCCTTCTAGAATTGCATGTTAAAGCCTAGCTAACATTCAAAGTCTGGAATACATAGTACAAATGTGGGGTTAGTTGTTTTTTTTCCCTGCACCACTTGCCTCTTCTGCATGCAAAATGGCAAGATCAGTAAGTCACTGAGACAGATTTATGAGCTAGCATGCTACCCAGCAGACACATCCCTTAAGATTTATAGCTGTTAGCATGTGTCTTGTCATCAACAGCAGGCGCTGAATATATGCGTTCATTCTCACAGGCACTTTGCTTGTACTCACGTGAGAACAAATGCATATATCACTGCTTCTTCTTCATAGTCTTCTATTTCATCAAGCATGGCTCTTATACAGGAAGTATATTAACTGTAAAATCTGTTTCCCTGTGTTTATGAATAAAATGTAGATGCCAGGAAATTTCCCAGTTTCTTAGAATCCTTGTTTGAATTTTTATTATTTATTGCTGATAGTAACAGGATGGAATCACATTTTGCCTTTTCATTATTTTCTCACTTTATCTTTCTCCTTCTATTAACCCACCCTCATTTACTTGCATTTTCTGGTTTGCTCTCTTAAGGTGACTCATGAGTACTGGCACATGGTTACGTAGTTTTTTTTAAAGAGAAGCTGGCATTCTTTGCAGTTGTTTAGAGAGATACTAAGAGTGCATTTAATCAATAAAAAGTATGATCTTGCAAACTTGAATGAGGTTGAATGACATTCTAAGAGACCCTGGGAATTTATGACCTCATAGACTAAATGGTGGATATTTTGTGGTTTTGCCTTCTTTGTTTTAGTTTTATATAAATTGGCCGGGGAGGGACCAGATAAAGAAGCAGAGGCAGAAAGACTGGACATCATGTTTAAGCCTAGAGAAAAGTCAGTGTACATCTCCATCCAGAGCATGGCTCTAGGTCCCACTGATGGATTTCAGAGACCCTCACTCCTGCTTTACCCTGGGTATTGGGGTATATTGGAAACAGTCTCTAGGGGTTGACCTGCAGGAAAGCAGCTTTATGGAGAAGGACCTGGGAGTTCTGGTGGATAACCAGTTAACCATAAGCCAGCAATGCGTCCTTGTAGCGAAGAAGGCCAGTGGTATGCTGGGTTACATAAAGAAGAGTGTGGCCAGCATGTTGAGGGAGGTTATTCTCCCCCTCTACTCTGCTGTAGTGAGACTGCATATCTAGTATTTTGTCCAGTTTTGGTCTCTCCAGTTCAAGAGGGACTGGGAACTATTGGAGAGAGTCTAATGGAGGGCTGCAAGGATGATTAAGGGATGGAATATCTCTTTTATGATGAAAGACTGAGGGACCTTCAGGGTCTTCAGGCTGACACATGAAAGGTGTTTGTCAAGTAGAATGGGACAATCTATTTTCAGTGGTGCCCTGTAATAGCATGAGAAGTAATAGTCACAAACTGGAACATAGGAAGTTCCACATCAAGAGGAGGAAAAACTTCTTTCCTGTGAGAGTGACAGAGCCCTGGAACAGGCTTCCCGGAAAGGTTGTGGAGACTCCTTCCCTGGAGACTTTAAAAACCTACCTGGAACTGTTCCTGTGTGGCCTGCCCTAGGTGATCCTGGTCTGGCAGGAGGGTTGAACTCAATCTTCAGAGGTCCCTTCCAACCCTTTCCATTCTATGATTATAAACAGAAATTTACTATTGACAATGTAGTTGATATTGTATTGATGATATAATTACTAATATAAATATATAGATAACATTTTAACAGTCACAAAGTTCTGAAGACTGTTTTGTTGGATGAGCTTATAATATAACGTCACGCGGTAGCTGTAGTTCACCGTGATATATCCAAAGGTGATAGTAATAAAAACATCTTAATGAAAAACATCTTAATAAGAAAATTGAGTGAGGAGCACTGCTTTTTAGAGCAAGAATCTATATTGTCTTATAGTAAATAGCATTTAATTCATTTGTATTTATAGTAACCTAAGAGATATTAATTGTTCATTAATTAAATCAGCTGCAGTGCATAATTTATTACCATTTTGCCTACGTGAAATGCTTTCTGAATTTTGTTGTTTGCATATAGGATATCAGTTAATGAGACATCAATTTAAGCCATTTTGGCTCTTCTGTGGTCTAGACTTGCCTCCAGTCTTACTGTTGCTAAACTATAATAATTGCACAGATGCTGGTGCATATCCTACAGTCTGCAAATTTATGCTGGGATAGCCAAGCAGTTCCTACTTCTGAAATGTAATGTGCAGCTGGTGTGTCTAGAAATGCAGCTTTTCATTCCTAAGAAATCTAGAACAAATAAATTCTGTTTATCTATAAGGGAAATATTGTTGTTCTCCACTTTTTTGGTTAAAGGAAGTTTGTTTTTTACATTGAAGATGCGTAAGTTTTCATATAAATTTCATGGAAATTTAAGGCTATTGACATCTTACTATTGCAAACTTTAGTGTTCCAAAATTAGTGGATCGTTGAGGATGTAGCTGTATGGTCATAAAAGAGAATTTTTGTTCTCCTTAAGTAATTTTAAATATAAAACCTCATAGAGGTTTATTTTAAAGCATTATATGAAAAAGCTAAACAGTTCATTAACAGAGTTTATTGTATGGATGTAGAAATTAAAATTGTGACATTCTAAAAATATTTACAATGAACATCTTAATATATTGTAAGCCGTACGGTAACCTTAGAGTAATAAGAGTTTCATACAGATGTTTCTGAAGAACAATACATAACAGGTTGTCATCAGGTAACAAAATAAGGATTCTCTGGTGCCCTGAAGTGTTAGGGGTTACAGGATTCCTGTTTTTTTTTTCTTTTCACTGTGTACTACTTATTTGCTAATACTTAATACTGAAAGGAGCATAACAACGGACAACTATTCATGTTTTACTTCCTGTTTTTTCTTTTGAGTTTTATGCTGTTTTGTATTAATGATGTTTGGGTAGTTCAGTATTGTGTAAAGAAGAACTTGCCTTTGAAACTTGAATGAGTTCTGTTTCGTGTTGCACAGAATGTTTAGACATTACAGGGTACTGAGAGATAGAGGTTCTTGCTCTGGAGTCCTGTTACTTATTGTAGTAGATGTATTGACTGTCGCCCTCCTGTTGAATGTGAACAGTCTGTTTTCCTTCCCATGACTCTTCAGTAACATCAGGACTTGAGTTCAATGCTGTTGTAAGAGAAACAGTGCCACCCGTTGGGTTATCACTATCATCCTTTTGGTACAAAGGCCTAGGCCTGAAAGATTAGCTGATCCCCTTTTAAGTTTTTATGGGTTAATACTGATAGTATTTTTTCAATACCTATATTTTCCTTGCAGTTTTATTATGTTGCTACACCCTTATTAGAATTTGCAGGGCAGTTTTTTTTGTTCTGTTTTGTTGTTTCTGATTTGTTTGTTTGTTTTTTTTCATCTTTTCTGTCCTTAATGTGGATGCATAAAGCTTAATTACAGTTTGACTGCAACTGAGCAGTTAAAGCCGTTGTGGAGCAATTTGCTCTAGTGGAAAGGAAAACATCTTTACAGGTTTTTTTCAGTGGATTTTATTTGAAGTTTCTCTTGACTCCTGCCTTAAAAAGGCGTTGTATACTTTTTTTGAACTCTGTGGCTGAATATTGTTTTTTAGGAAAGATTTAAACTTACACAGCAACTAGTCTCGTGTTTCTCCCACTCTCTCCTTTGATCAGACTGGTGTTTACTTCTAACTTGATGCAGTGTTTTGTGCAGCTGCTAGCATATGACTTCACATTTCTCAGTCTTAAACAAACAGTAAGTTATTATAAATTAAAAGATTCTTTCCCTCTAGACAGAGAGCAGTTATAACAGATGTGTAGCAATAGCAATGTTGTGCCAAATGCGTTGGAATAATAAGTAAAGCAAGCTTCTACTCATGGCCTGGTTAACAAAAAAGGCAATAATTCACATACCCATATGCTTTTTTTTTCCTCCTGTAGATTCTGGTAGCTGTGAGTTCGGGGTATCAGTCTGTCTGTGCTGATACCTCTCTTCAAGCAAAATAAGTTCCCCAAAATAGTTATCTCCTGTGACTATTTAAACTCAGTAATTGTCTTCCTGGGTCTGAATAACCAGATTGCACCCAGCTTTTTTAGATGGGAATACAGCAAAAAGCTTGCATCTGTGACTCTATCAAATGTATGTATATAGAATGGAAGGGTATTAATTTTCTTTTTAAAAATTTTCATATAACTCTAATCTGATGGGTTGAGGCCCTGCTTTTTCTACATGCTTGATGTATTCAAGTTCAACTCAATATCTCTGCTACTTATCAAAGAAAAAACGTGTTTCTCTGCTAACAGGATCAAAATGGAGCGTAAGATTCCATTCTTTTCTGATGTCATTTCTGTGATTTTTGGGGATGTTATGAATTGTAGTATTAGGTATGTGTTTTGGGACAACAGAGGAGAAATCAAGCCTTGATTTAAAATCAGTTCTCTGTTACAGTAGAGGAATGTTTTAGTTTTGCATACATATCTCATGGGATAGCATGGGATCTGGAGCTTCTTGTACAATTGTGGTATGTGCATTTTAGTGGCACTTATATGAATTGTCCTAGAACACTTAAATTCCTTAAGTGTCTTGAAAGATCTTATCCAGAATCTATATAACACTGTTTAAGCAACACAGTGATTATTAAAGGATTGCATGTAACTAAAGTGTAAGGCTGATACACAGTTATGCTGTTTTTGTTCTAGGCTGAATGTTGTGACCTAAGACTTGCTATGTGAAATGGAAAATAAAAGTCCGTCTTTACTTGTGTACTTTCCAAAACTGAAAGAATAAGAAGAATGTCACAGAGTCCCAAACAGTTTACAAACTTAGTTTCTCAAATTTCATTTTCAACATTAAATAGACATTTTAGCATTGCTTAGCTCAAAGCTCTTGCTATAGGGTGATTCTGTTCTGACTTTGTTGTTTTTGGTTTTTTTACTGGTTGCTTTTTAGTAGTTGATTTGTTGTTTTCCTTACCCCCCCCCCCCCCTTTTTTAAGGAGATACTTGTGTTTAATGGTGGTTATGATGGTACTGTTAGCTTATAAAGGATTCCCCAGGATGTAGGCTACAACATCACCATTAACACTTGACTTTAAACCATGCATGATTGAATAGCTGTGTTTAAAAATGGTTTGTGTCAAATAAAAAATGTAACCAGAAGGTAAGGACTGTATTTCCAGAACCCTCAGTACCTTGGTTAACACTTAAAAAATTAAAAATAATAATAAAAAAAGTATTTTCCATTGTAATATACTGGTAATAACTAAGTCCAGAGCTAGACAATGGAGCAGATTTGATTCAGGTCAAAAGTGTGATTGTGTGTGGTGTGGAATACTTGAAAGGGTGGGGCAGGGTGTGTGCAATCAATTTGTTTCCTAGTAACTTAATTCAGACAAAAACGGATCTTGGGGTCACAGCTAATCATGATTTGGGGTGTATTGCTAGATGACAATCTAGAAGTTCTATTCATCACATTAGTTTCTTATGAGATGATGAGCCTCTTACCAGTTCATATGGATTTAATAGCTTATTTCACCTTGTAACACCTGTAAACATGTGATAAATAATGTAGTTTAATAAAGATAATATTCAAACTCTAGATGTTAACACAATATTAGATTTTAGTAGTAAAAGTGTTGTTAGAAGAGTCTCATATTCACTCATTGAATCTAAGTGAAAGATCTCCCTGATTTGGGTCATAATGCATCAGTTAAGGTAACAGGTGATTATACTCAGGCAAAATGAACTTTCTCAGACATTAACAAAGGAAAAAGTTATGGTTGATGAGATCTGAAAGGAATGAAAAAATAATTTAAACTTTCAGTTGAATAGAATTTTTTTAACATAATAATATGGCAGCTTCAGAAAATCATCTGAAGCCTGTACTGAATGAAGATGTTTTTGTTTCAGTGCTCATCTGTTTCTTGAACAGGTGAGATTGTCAGCAAAAATAGCAGTAGTGGTGGTAGTATGCATTAGTTATGGTATTCATACAGTTTAATAAATATACTCAGTCAGGACTGGAATGACACCAGTAGTTTATTTCACACATGCAGTTGTTTAGATAGTGCCTTAAATTTTAGCCACTTCTGACCTAAGAAGCTGTATTTTAACTGGCAGTTGGAGAAGATGCATGTCCCCTTATTTTGTACCTTGGTTTACCCAATGGTGAGTGATCAGTTTTCTGAGTTTACTTTAAGGGACATTACTTTTAAGCAGCTACTTTAGACATGCCTGCCAGAAGACTAAGGGACATTTTGTTTTGGTTCTGTAGACCAGCAGATCAGATGAATTGCAGGAAACATAATTTTCCATCTGTTTCCCATCCTCAGTGCAGCAGATGGGAATCTTTTCTGATTTCTTCCTGAAGAATTGCATTCTAAGGTTGAAATAATAGCATATTGGGTTCATGTATCGGATTTCAAATCACCCAGTGGATGGCATCATTCAAGAGACAGAAACACCTAGTAAGGATTTTGGAAGTCTAAGTCTGAATGGGTACATGAACTGTTGTGTATTTCATGATTCCGCAAGCTAAAATTTAAAAGCAGAAATTTCAGTTATGCTGTCCTGTGCAGATGCAGACCTGCTTTGGGTACGATGTTAAACTAAATCTTCCCACGATGTTGGAGAACCTTTAGGAGCCAGTAGACCAGACAAGTATATTGACTTTATGTTCAGAAAAAGTAAATTAGAGACAGATGGAGATGTGATTAATCCAGCTTTTACTGCACTTCCAGAAAAGCAAGTTCTACCTTCTTAATAAGGGCAGGATGCTAGACCTAACAGAATCATTTGTTTCAAAAACTTTAACAGATTTAAAGGGAGGAGGGAAAATGTGGGGATTACAAGGTGCCCAGGGTATGTATTAATTGTATAAGTACATGCTGCATCAAGCTGTTGTTTTAACCTGTTTGAAAGTTAACTATAGTCTCAATGGACAGGAATGCAGAGTAAATACATATTTTTACATCCCCTTACATTTATCCAATGGCTTTTGCAACCATGTACACAAATGGAAATTCACTGTAATCTGTCCTCGCTCTTGGTTTGCCTAACAACAAGCAGAAATTTACTGCAGTCCTGAAGGATAGGTCTGATAAAGCTATAGTGTGACTTGAATGCCATGCTGTAGGATTGCTTACATTTAAAAGTAGAGAATATAGTTTAGCAAAAATTAGGACCTAATTATATACTGGGTTTCCCTGAGATGGGATTCCACTTGTTTGTGTCTCTCTTTCAATGCAAGAAAGCATTATGTCATATAGTATTTGAAATTCAATTAAGAGTAGCTTTCTTAAGTAAATGAGAGCTGAAATAAAAACAATTCTAGTTTATGATTTCTTTTTTTTTTTTTTTTTTTTGTGTTTAAAAGAATACATGTTTTATTGTAACAGTATTAAATAATGACTCTTTTCTTTTGTAGGTTGTCTTAGTCTTCGCTCTTAGTATTGGTGCTCTTGTAATATACTTCATAGATTCATCAAAGTGAGTATTATATTACTTTTTCCTTTCTCTTCTTTCCTCCAGCAGTTACACATCTTTAAATTGCTCCATATATCTTTTTCACATTAGAGCTTGGTCTCGTCGCCTGAGTGTGAAGAACTTTATAACAGTGCATGGTCTACCAAAATAACTCAAGAATGGGAAAAAGATCTTATATAATCTACATTGAACACAGTTCTGTAGGATCTGTAGAATGGAGAGAAGAAAAATACATTTATGTGTTGAGATTATACATACTGTTGCAAAATTATAGTTTTGATATTCATTGGGCGTATGTAGACTCTTTCCAGTTCAAGACTAGGATAAGAAATATAGAAGAATATTTGCCAAAAGAAATACAGTTTGCAGGAGAAAAAATTTGTCTTAGGAGACTGACAGGAACACTTTTGAAAAACTTTGAATGAATGAGACAGTATGAGCATTATATCTTGCATCTGTGTTCAGATTTCCGGCTCCTTGACTTGATACATTTCTCTCAAGATAAGGTGAGACAGTAAAAATCTGCAAAGCATCTTAATGTTTTTTAGATTTACACCAACTTTATCTCATAGTGTTGTATAGTGTTTGGCCAGGCAATACAAAGTTTCATCATGACCTTTTGAGGTATATGATGGTTTGCTACAAACAATTGTAACTAGGAATATCCTCTCTTGGATATCATTCATACTCCACCCTTATTTTCTTATGTAGATGGACACTCTCAGTGGTCTAACAATCAAATAGGTAACCTAACACAGAAGAAACCAATAAAAAGGGACTTAATAAAATACTTTTCTGTTTAACCCAGTTATTTTGGGAGGATGATATTCTGAAATATCAATAGCTTATTAAAGCTCTAGGACTACGTATTTGCTGCTTTTCTCCAAACTAGTTTTAGGCTTGTCATTACTTCAAAGGTGAAGTTAGTATGCTGGAGTCACTCCATAGCTAGCCTAGCTGTCTGTAATGTCAATAGTTATGTTCTAAGCCAATCCTCATGTGACTCAGAAAATCAGGTGTTTCACTGTTGACATCCGTACATAATATTTAGGTAGGTGGTAGCACCAGCAAAAGGCATTCTTGAATACATGGACGTCAGCTCTATATTATGTGAGTTTCATGATATATCTCTGTAGCCTATATGTGTCAAGCATAACACGAATTACTAAGGCAGAAATATTCTTTGTGGAGAGGAGCCAAGTGGTGGAAAAACTCAAGTTCTATCTTGAGCTACCTTAAAGTGAAGACAGTAATTTTTCCTTCTTAACATTGTGGTGAGTGTTTTCATTAATTTTAGCAGTTTCTTCTTTATTATGTCACCAACGAAGCACAAAAGGTGGAGCTTTTCTGAAGAACTTTTTAAAAACTCTTTAAAGCACAGTGGCTAATCTTCTGTGTGCCCAACATATCCAGGTGAAAAGTGTCAAATAGAATAAAACCTATTTCCACTTAACGGTTCGATTTCAGACTAACAAAATACATCTATTGTTGGAGCACTTGTCTTCTGTGAAACTAATGGATTGTATAATGAATTTTTTTTAGGCACTGCATTTTAGATGTCTTTGATTGTTTTCCTCAGGGAAAGCAAAACTCACAACATGGGAGATTTCTCTTGGGTGCTTAAGCTTTCTATGGGCCACCTAATCCGTGTACTGCTATGAGATTATTGGTTGCTCTGTCAGTGGGGACAGGACTGTAGGTTTCTCTGGGTTTTCAGACAACATTTAACTTCTGGCTGCAGCTTAAATTCAGTAACCTCAAGTTGACATACTTGCACACTTTTTTTTCCCTACTCTCTTACCCTATTTTATTATCATGCTTTTTTTTTTTTTGTTTTGTTTTGGGGGTTTTTTTTTGGGTTTTTTTTTTGTTTTTGTTTGTTTTTGTTTGGTTGGTTTTTTTTTTGTATGTAAGTAATCCTTAGTTTAATTCAGGTTAGAAACTCCCCAGATATATCCCTGAAGTGAAAAAACTTGCTTTGTTCTGTATTAGCAACTGACCTGACAACAATTTCAGCCATGTAGAATCAAATATTGTGATATATCAGTCTTTCAGATGCCCAAGTGCATAGTTAAGTGCAGGTTCATCAACATAGTATCCTCTGTAGCAGTTAGTTCTACATCTCAACAGAGTCAATTAAGTAGCTTTGTGTTGCCATACAATATGTCTGTACTAATTCTAGTTCTAGCATTAACTTAGGGATCTCTGTACCATACTCCATTACAAAATATGGACATAGTTGTGATCCCATACATCTGCTTTAAAATGAATTGACTTTTCTTAGTAAGTAGTACTTAACTCATTTTTTTAAAGAAAAGTTCTAAAGAAAGCCACGAAAATAATAATTTTTTGTGGAAAGAATGAAGGTTATTAATTTTGAAAGCAATAGGGATTACTTCAATACAATTCATTAAGATTATTGTGCTGTTTATTCAATGCTTTCACTTTGTACAAGTCACCAGCTTGAATTGTTGTCTCTTAGTACAACAAGATGTATACAGAACATTTTCCTTTAAAGGGAATATATACACTTTCAGTGTTGCATGGTAGCAAATAATGGAAGATTTCAGTCCTTAAACTGAGAATCTGTTTAGCAGAGAAATTACACTTGGCATCCCAGTCAGTTAAATCCAGTCACATCCTGGTGGGGAATGTTTCACTTGTTACTGAGGACTAGCCTTTTTCTTCTCTGTATTTATAAAATTTCATTCATAAAATTATTTTCTTAGACAATGGTGTTTTTCAATATTTCAATATTTTTTCAATGGAAATAGCAGTTAAATGTGAAACATTTTCCAGAGATATGTTGTAAAATATCACCTGCATAATTATTTAAATCTCTAAGTAACAAATAACCAAATAATTACATTTTTAATTTTGAAGATTCGTTCACTTTAATATCTATCTTCCCTTTTTAGTTTGAGTAAAAGCAGAACATTCTAAGATGTCATAAGTAGTTACGTAGAAGAGTTTTGATTAAGAAATTGATCTACTTTAGTAGGAGAATAGCATCATATATCCTAATGACGGTTCTCTTCCAATTCATGTGTCCTTTAAAATTTTTTATCATTTAATTTTCCAAGGTAAGGAAATAATGGAATTACCCTTCATTCTTAAGAGTAAAATCTGACTTGATGTGTGCTCCTTAAATGTTTCTCTAGAGTCTACTGAATGTGCTGCAGTAGAATAGAGCTTGATGTCTGCCAATACTTTTTAGTTTTTTAAGCTTTTTTGTAAGTAATTTTCACAATCTTCCTCTTTCCTGTTTCTAATTCTGTTTATTTTTCTGCATGTAAAAGGTGTTTTAACAAATACATACAGAAGGCCTTCTCTGTTATCTATGAGTTTTATTTAAATCAGCTTTAAAGATGAACTGCCTATTTTCACTTCCATTTCTGATCCTGACTTCTGCATATTGTACTGAATTAGTGACTCAAAGAGAGTAGAGAATACCATGTGCTTTCCATGATCATCTTTAGGCATGGTCAGTAAAAGCACTAACAGAGCTCAAGTTCCCACTGAACCAATAACTCAGGGCTCCTATTGTTTGTTTCTTGTAATGGCAGTAGTAGCATGGAAACGGTTTATGATGTGAATATCCTTTTCTACTCTGTTTGCTCTTGTGAGGTGCAGTACAATGTAGTATACAACCATATATATCCAAGCATGGATATATGCTGTGCTTTTTAGGCAGAGAAATCTATACCTTTTTTTTCTAGGGAGTTTGCTTTCTAAATGACCAGTTACTACTGCCCTACTTCTTGAAGTTTATCTCATTTACTGGACTCTCTTCACTAAAGATTTATATCAGTGTAGAAATAATAGATCCCATCAATGGCAGGGTGAAAACATAAACACGCTCAGAACCTGCTTTATATGTTCCACTCAAGTATGTTTTTTTAGATGAGTGTTTTGGAGTTGTTTGCATTTTCAGAGGCACCAGTTTAGTTATTTCTAAAAGATATTTTTTTTCCAATACTGCAAAACAGTACACATATTGTACTTGTTTATAATTGTATGCAGAAGTGCCATCTGGCAATGAATGTATAACAACTGGGTAGAAGAATAACAGTGGCTCTGTGAATAGGAAGATTTACACAAATATACACGTAGAAATAGGTTTATGCTGAGCCCTTAGCTTATTCTCAACTGTTGTATTCTTAATCAGTCATCTTTATTTCTTTTTATACATGGAAAATAAAAAAGTTAAACTTATAGACTGTATGTTCTATATATCTTTGTACATCTGAGCAGATTTTAGAACTACTTGCTCCTTTTGTCTGCTGATTGTGTAAAATATCATTTATTTCGATCTGATAACCAGGAAACTTTAGTACTGCCCAAATGTAAACCTACCAGGTTTCTCTTAAGTATACCTTAAGTATAATGTAAACTAAAATGAGCTTTCAGCTTTTTGCAGTTGTATCTATTCTAGACTTTCCTCAAAGCTTTCCAAGTTCCTAAAACTATTACAAAATCCCCTACATATCCTCCTCATCTCCATAGCTCTTTTATCAATGCCAAAGAGGTACTTTTAGCCACTAGAAACTAGGGTTTGATTGACACTGATCACACTCTACTCTTTGGGAGTGCAAGAGCTTGGCCCATTTGGGAGTGTTGATCTGTCCCTGAAGACTATGGGATAATGCAATTTAAAAGTTTTAATTGATCAGATCAATTATCTTTACAGCTTTGTTCTAGGATATAGGTTATTGAGGTAGTGTTCTTTTACAATGAACCACTAATAAGTTTGCAAGACAAAAGAGAGTATCTTTAATTGTTAAGCTACTTTATCATGTCTGCACCTTAACTGCTGACATTTTGACTAGTTTATTATTAGTCATTCTTTTGTCTGGCTTTTATTAGAGAGTTATATATATAAAACAAGTATAGCATACATGTTGGACTGCATAAAAATGCACTCTCACTTAACAACCCATTAATTGTACTCTTGTGTTCTGTTCTACATGTGGATGACTTTTAGAAAGGATTGTCATTCCCTCCTGGAATAGTTTGCTTGAGCTTCATCTGTCTTCTGTAGTGACTTTCAGTTCATTTTTGTGGCCTTGTCTTTATTATTTACAGTGAAGCAAGTCTTTTTGTTACCTACTTGCTTGGTAGCAATGTTATCTGGAAACACAGATTGCAGAGATGTTATACTAGAAATTTCTTAACAAAGCAATGCAAAATGAAAAGTCTGTTTTCCTGTCTTCAAAGATTCACACTGTTTTTTTGCCATTGTATGGGAATAGATTAATAAGGATGCGATTGAAATAAATATTTAAGCGGTTTCCTATGTGACAGCACAAGGAGAAAAATGTCAGTAGCAAGTTCTCTTGGAATGTTTTACTAGTAATTTTTTTTTTTTTTCCCCGCCCAAAGTGATGCTTTATTTCAAGTCCTTATAAACTCTGTTATTCTGTGGGAATATTTAAGGATAAATTGTGATTGTGTACCATGTTTGGCTTTGTTGCTTTTTTGCTGCTGCCATATGTCTTGTGAAAGACATTTGATTTAGCACAGCAAAATTTCTATAGAAATACTGAAGCCTGGTGAGGATAATTTATTCACATCTGTTACAGATACAACCTATCGCTGCCCAAGAGAATTCACATCCTTCTCATTTGTTTAGGCTGTGTTACCCCTTTTATATATGTATGTCTGAGTTACGAAGTTTAACTGAATATTTCACAGTCTGTGTAAACACCAAAAATCAAGTATTTTTAGATAACAATATCATATTTTCATTACAAATCACTCATCTTTTCCACATCATGTTGACTAATCTCGAGAACATTTTGATTACATTTTCTCAATTTCGTGGCCCTGAAGGGAAAAAGCAATTGAAATTTCAATTTGTAAATTGGAATTTCAATTGTAAATTGACATTTCAGTGCTGCTACATATGAATTTCAAGGGAATCCTGGAGGCCTGATGTATATAAAAAAAATTAAGATGCATCCAAGATGATCAGAAATATTGTTCTTAGAGAAAAGTCAGTGATTTGGTCTTTGCTTCCATTATTTCACAAAATATTCCAATACCTTTTTTCATAAGCTTCAGGTTACAGCTCAATTCAATTCTTTTTTTTTTTTTTTTTTTTTTAAAGGATTGTTAATGTATTTTTCTTTTACATGGATACATCTTCCAGTTTTTAAAGAAATGCTGGTTTGTGCTTCAGTAAACAGTTTTAGTGCTATGCTGTATCATTTTGCTGAGGACATCCCATGTAGTTCAGGCTCCTATGCTCTTAAGTATTGCATTTACCAGTATTTAAAGTGAGTACAGATTCTACATAATATTTCAGTCTTCATATTTGAAGAATTAAGTAAGTAGGGCTTAACTAACACTAAGCTTTGCGTCAGCCCTCCCAACTAATGCTGAAATATGCTCATGCAAAAATGTTTTCATTATGTTTATAAAACTCTGTCGTACTACTTTCATTAACCCACACTAAGTGGCCACTGGAGCATTCTTTCATACTGAAGTACACCTTAGACTAAATACATGTACATTTGTTTCATGGTGCATGACTAGAGGTGAAGAAGTTGACTTTAAATTCTGGGATCTATTTCAAGGAAATGTTTTTAGATTATATTTACAATTGCTCAAATTGCTAAAATTACAATGGTCCGTATCTTGGCAAGTAGATTAATCCATCCCATACAGGCTCTCCAAATCCACCATGGTACACTCCAGACAATCTCCTTGTTATTTTTTAATGTTTTTCTTCATTTTAATTTTGTTAATACTACAGCAGTATCTGGCCATTTCTGTGAGATGATAAATTTTTTTCCCACGATTGAGTAAATCTATTTGGATTAGTTGTCCCCACATCTTCTTTATAGAAATAGGGAAAAGTAAAGAGTTAATTCCTAAAAACAGCTCTTAGTTTTACTCACTGCTCAGTAGTCAAACCAAGTAATGGGTGTCATCTTCTAATGTAGAGAAAGTTTAGGTAAAATACATAAATTAATTTCTCGAGTCATTACTTTCAAGTCACTTGGCTTTTACAATTTTAACAGAAATATAATTTCAGCTGTTTCTACTGGTGAGTCTTGGCAAGTGACAAAATGTATGGTTTATAAAGTCACTGTCAGCATCCTTTAGTCTGATACAGTATTAAATAAGATTTTCAATCTTAAGTAGGGGTCAGTTTTATCCATACTGTGTTTGTAGTAGATAACTGAATGTATGCCATATTTGGTTTAATTGAAATGCAGTTTGCAGAAGAAAGCCTTATTTATGGCAACGAACATGACTTTTCTTCATTGCTCTGCAGAGTTTCATGGGAAAATGTCCATAGCTAAGATTCATTGCTTTCATGATAGCATGCTGCAGTTGAAGCCGTGTGGGTGTGCAACACAATGCATGTCCTGTACAGACAACTGAGTACCGAAAAGATGGAAGGCCTTTGTTAGATACACATGGTGCTAATTATGAGCGAAATCCATTAACAGTAGTTATGTGATTATCGTAAGGCAAAAAGCAAAAGAAATAAGAAACAATGAGGGGGAAAACCCCAGACAATTATCCTTTATTTTTTAGTATGCACTTAGCTGTCTAGGACAAAGGGATTAGTAATAATTCTGTTATTTTCTAGGTTGGCTGGTAATCATCTGTCCCTTGAGCTAAAAAAATAGGTCATTATAGCTGTTATCTTTCTTGAACTATTATGAAAGTTGGATATAGCAAGGCATACCTGTAGAAATAAGATGCATGTTTTATGTGCTATCGATCTCTTAGCTCAGTATTTGCATTTGTTCTCTGACGTGCTCAGAGATCTCGAGTTTGGTAAATTATATGAAAATAAAATGTGTAAAATGCTACCTGAATAACTCTTCAGTCTTCTTAGGAGTTAAGGCAGGTTGTAAAACTCCTTCATAAAACTTCCTGGTATTTTTTTTGGATAGATTATAAACCTAAATAAAGATAATTCATATCTATTTATCATATTGATGAAACAACATTGGATAACAATGATTTTAATTAGTTGTACTTAATCACTGCATAGGCAATATGGAAATATCCTGTTTTCTCCAGGCAAAACGATGCAATGAAGTTTCTTTTAATCAATGCCAGTAGACTGTGTTTTCTTAATGGTCAAAATTGTTGCACATTACTTAAATGAGATATACTGTGAATGAGTTTTTCATTCTGAAATAATTGGCTCATCAAGCTCTGGGGAAGTTTTTGGTTACTGTTTATACTCCTTGATATTCTACAGATATTCTTATTAATCATGAGACATAACCTTAATGATGTAATAAATTGCAAGGGGATACATTTTCTCAAGTGTTAGGCCCCTTGTAAAATGTTTCAGTAAGGTTGAAATTTCTGGAAACATCGAAAAAATGACATCAATAAGTAAGTTTGTAGCATAAATCATATCTGGTTTGTGTCTGTGGTTCTGGAAACAAGCCATTAGCATTTTCTATTTGGTTTGTTTTCAGGATTTTACTAACCAGTGATATATTTCAACATATCACTTTAACTGTCTTGATGCAGAATCTATAAATTGTTTAGTTTAGAATGGACATCGAGAGATAGTTTAGTCCCGTCTTCTTTCTTCCGGTGGGGTTACCTAGAGCAGGTTGGTCAGGACTGTGTCAAGTACATTTGGTGGTTTGACTAGATGACCTTTAAAGGTCACTTCCAACCCAATACATTCTATGATTCCGTAAGTAGGGTTTTGAATAGCTCCAAGATTCCAGAGTGTCTCTGGGTGATTTATTCTGGTGTTTGATCGCCCTCACAGTCAAATGTTTGGGGTTTTTTTTCTTATATTTAATTGTAATTCCATGTATTTAAGTTAATGTAATGTCTGCTTGTCTTGTCATTGGGTATCACTGAGAAAAGTCTGTGTCTCTTTTCTTTTCTTCTAAAGGAGAGTCCATCAGGTATTTATATACTTTGATAAGGTTCTGCTGAGTCTACTCTTTTCAGAAAAAAACAGTCCCAGCTCTCTCAGCCCTCCTCGTATGAAAGTGCTCTAGTCATCTCTGTGGCCTTTCACTGGTATTATTTCTGTATGTCTGTGTCACCACGCTGAGACACATCCCCTAATGCAGTTTAGGGTGCTACAGTGCCTGTGCCCTGCTATAGGCTATCATAGGCTTGTTCAAAGGAAGTGGATTTTACACTAAAACCTTGCTTCACATTTTTTGTGGAGAAGAAAGGAAAACTTTGACACCAGTGAAATTTTTAGACTAATACCAGAACAATAACTTAAGCCTTCGTAAGGCCTCAAAGCATGCTTCTTTTTCTACACCGTTGTATCAGAAGTATGTAGATAAACTAATGAGAGTCTGGAGAAAAATAGGAATTATGAAAAGTTTAGGAAATATCTTGTGACAGATTAAGCTAAAGGGATGATAAATGCTTGTTGGAAAATTTTTTTTTTTTTTTTTTTAGCCTGGGTAAATAAAACCTTTCTTTGATTAGTGTAATGACAAAATGATCAGAAGCTGGACCACTTCTCTGAGGACAGGCTGAGGGAGTTGCATTGTTTAGCCTGAAAAAGTGTCTGGGGAGAGCTTATAGCAGCCTTCCAGTACATGAAGAGGGCTTATGAGAAAGCTTAAGAGGGACTGTTTACAAGGGACTGTAGTGATGAGGGGCAATGGTTTTAAACTAGGGAAGGGTAGATTTAGATTGGACGTTAGGAGGGAGTTCTTTACAATGAGGGTAGCTGAACACTGGAACAGGTTACCCAGGGAGGTGGTGGAGGCCCCATCCCTGGAGACATTCAAGGTCAGGCTTGATGAGTCTCTGAGCAACCTGATCCAGTTGAGGATGTCCCTGCTTACTGCAGGGGGATTGAACTAAATGACCTTTAGAGGTCCCTTCCAACCCAAGGCATTCTATGTTTCTATGATGTGACATCATTATAATATGTAAATGGAAGAGTAACCAGAGAGTATCTCTGCAGTGTCTGGAGAAACTGTAAAATATGTGTAATTTACAACTTTGCAGATGTAGTGTGGACATGAAGGAGATTTTGGTAGCTATGACTATAATGAAAGATGAATAAAAAAATCCAACAACTATGTAGTATCAAATGGTAGAAAATTCTTTTTTCCTTTACTGTGTTGTAAGGGAGTTCACTGCTTTTCAGTCAAATTCTTTTGTTTCTGCTACATTTAGGGGAAAAATAAATATTGTTTTTCTTTGTTGGTTGGTTGTCTTAGTTTTGTTTTATTTTGGATGGTGGGCTATCTGATCTCCTTAAAGGGGTGGGGGGAAGACAGTGGCTTGACAAAGACTATAGTAAATTGTTGGCCCACCTGGCAATTTTTCTCCAAGCAAGCACACATTCATAAAGGGCATGGTATCCAACATTCCTGCATCTTTCATTCTTAATGAATTGCTTCTGCTTTTGTGTACTGAGAAATCAAAAAGAATCAGGTTAAACATCAAGGCGAAAAAGGACTGCAGATTTTGAAAGCTGCTTCTAGTTGATCCCTTGTAGTCTTTGTTGCTTTCTAGCTCTGTTTTGGGAAGGTTGTCTCCATCTGCTCTAAATTCCATTACTTTTTGTAGGTCAGGATCTCAAAGTTTGATTTGTGCAAAGAGTAAGTCTTCACCTGAAGATTTCAGAGCAGATGTCAGGCATAATCAGGCATGTCTAGAAAACCATACTTCTAAAATATGTTTTAAATTCTGTAGTTTATCCTCTGCTGTCTTTCTTGCATAAATCTTGTGTTATTTTTGATGCTATACTCAATTTGTTTCTCTGCATGAATTCATAGATGTGTCAGGCCGATGAAACCAGAGTGCTAAAAGTATATCTGTTATCTCAGATAACATCCCAGAACCAATGTCCTTTTTAAATTTCTATCCATGTCTATTAATTTATTTTCTGATTCAAGGCAGGGATGGTACTGATGCTACTGCTAATATTTTCCTTATGTTCCATAGTTAGTAATAGGAAATGTTCTTACCTTGGATGCCTGAAATCAGTCTGAAGAATGTGCTTCAGGGAATAATTGTATGGTTTTTCCATGGGATGAAAAATGATTGCAGTAGATCTCAGTTTCTCATTCCTTTGGTTTGTTAGTCTTGTAAGTCTATTTTGAAAATGATATTTAATATTTGTGTTACAGCACGACATTGTGCTGCATCTGAAGATGAAACTGTTACTTGGTGGCTTAAGTGAGTTGGATCTGAAATAGAGTTTAAAAAAAATTAGACTAGCACTTCATTGTAGCCTTCACTTGGAACAAGTTCTCATCTGTACTGTGTTTATTTTCACCACCTACTACATGCAATAATTTGGAGGTCAGTTTGTGTAATGAAACTGTATAGATCACATTTATGACAGGCTCAGTTTCACTTCTCTGTTTCTACAAATTCATACCATGCTGCTTGATGTGTTTCCAGTATTGCTGTGAGAACATACTCTTACATTGCATTTTAAATTCTTTTAAAAACCACATGAGTGTATAATTGATATACAGGTTAGAACCTTTAGTCTTCATCCTTTTTCTCCTTTGAAATGAATCTCAACATTTATGTTTCATCCCAACACATCTGACAATGCATCTGCAAGTAATTCATCCTGTGCTTTCTTTCCCTGTAGACTGATTAGTTGTGCACACTAAGTTAACAACATTCTTCCTTGCCACTGAACAAATTTACAAATCTAATATAAAAGAGGAGATAAATCAGATGAGGTTTTAAAAATACCAGATACCATAGAGCTGTTACCAAAACATGGCTTGCGTAGAAGATTGCCTTTCACAGTGGAGCTGAATGTACAATCTGTGTATTACCCTATGCTTTTCAAGCTACAAATACAAATAAAGATGTGACCTCTTTTCCTTTTCTGCCTCCCTTTTCCCTGACAGCTTGACAAATTGTAGCTTTTGGGACACCCCAGTAGTTGATGAGTCACTTCTGCTTAAAAATAGAATTCCTTGCAGCAAGGACACCCATTCCACATCTGACGCATATGTCATTTCTGACAGAGTCACAGGGCCAATTATGCAATGTTAATTAGCAACTGGGAAAAAAACAAGCTATCTCTTCAGTAAATACCAGGACTGGAATCCAACAAAACTGAAAAAAAGAAAAAGGAAATCTCATACGTATGAACATGAATGCTTGTGTGCTTCCCACCCTTTCCTGTACTTTGCTGACATTTTGAGCCTTTTTTTTAGATAGCTGGTGCAATTTAATGAACATCACTATTCCACTGTCACTTTCTTGTCTTTGTTTTGCGTTGTTTTTCCCTACCTTTTTTTTAAACCTACTGAGACCTGACAGAACACCAACTTCACAAAGGGAATTGTAAGATCTGATTAGTGTGTACAGAAGAAAAGCTGTAATGGAGCATTACAATATTGTTATCCTTTTATTTGTGAGGCACTTGAAATACGCACAGGAGGAGTGCTGGAAGAGAATAGTAATCAAATGATAAGCTGTATTCAGTATAAGGTAGACATGATAGAGTACCCTTTCCAAACCCTAATAAGATAGTATAGAATAAAAATGTGATTAATATTAAAAATGGCAATTTGTTGCACGATAGTAGATATTGCTCACTATTAAAGTATTCAAAGTTTTTATTACTCTTATCAGAGCTGGTGCAATTATAGGGAGTGAGCCACACTGTTCTTCAGCTAAATTGTTAGCTTGTGGCGTATTTATTAATCTAGTACTGATGGGAATTATTTAGCCTCAAAAATGAGGGCCAGCCACATCTAAACAATTTGATGGCACATAAAACCGTATCAATGCAATGTTTTTTTTTCTGGAGAGTTGCAGAGTTGTTTTTTTCTCACAAGATCTGCACCTTGATAAGCATTAGAAATAGTGGATTCTATGCAAGCTGGTTTCTTTGCAACATCCATTCAATAATTAATTCATGTAATTCAGAAAATTGCAGAAGTTTGCTAGAGACAGTGGGATACCTGTAAGATTCATTATGAAATGCAGATCTGATAGTCCGATGGTAATACTCCTCAAAGATACTGCATCAGCCATGCGTTGCTCTTGTTAGCCTTTTGAATTTAATGTTTTCTCAAAACAAAGAATTTTCTATTAACATGTAATTACTTAAATTTCTATTATTAGACTTCATCTCTTCATCTTGAAAAATTATTGTTTTTCAACAAAGATGTTTCAGTTTCTATCTATTCCTATGAGAAGATGCAATGATAAGAATAAAATTATATTGAGTATATGAAGTATATTATTTGTATTTATACTATTTGTTCTGAGTAAAAGTCAGCTTAAAGTAACTGAACTCAGATAATTCTGATATTCAGTTAGATTAGTCAAAACACCCTTAGGTGACTTAGATTTAAGAAAACAGAAGGCAGTACTGCAATTGAACAGCTGGTATATTACTATTTATGGAAAATCTATTGTTCTCTGCCTGTAATATTTCTGAACAATACTAATGCTTAAAAAACTTCTAGTAAAGCTCTTTGACAACTTAATTTTAAATTTCATTTTTCTTACCTTATATGTGAAATCTCTGTTCAGTGACATGCGTTATGTTACCATCATAAAGTTCAAAGTGAGAACTTCTATCAGAGTAAATAAAGAAATAAAAAAAAAGGCCTATTCTTAGTATCAGTCTGATTATCAGTCACTCTGTATAAAGCCCTATAAAACTTTCATAGTATTATACCTGTATTGTAGATGTCTTAAGGATTTCTTAAATAGTTCTGTTTTGTTGCTTGGTTTTTTTTTTTAATTACTGTTGCTGTAGACTGGGAAGAGTCTAAATGAGGTTGCTAGATACCACTGGTTTTGGAATTGAAGCCAAAGGGGGACTGTTGGTAATAATTCTGTCACATTTCTTAATATGGCCAGTTTCAACAAGTATCTTCTGATCAGAAGGATATTTATACTCCATTTTAAAGATGTGATGTGATAGAAAGTCTTTGATTTACTTAGAAAACTAATTGCAGTGTTTAACTGACCTTGCTCTTAAAAATGCTTGTTAACTTTCAATACAAACATTTGGCTTTATCTTCCACTTGCCTGTTAGTGATCTTTCCACAACAATATTTTGTAGAGGTATCACTAGGCATGTGCAGATCACATTTTAATCCTCTTTTTTTACATATTAACTGAATTTACAAAGCTCATTTTCAACTTCTTAAAATAGTTTTTAGACTGAGTCATTGTAGCAGCTTGAACTCTTTGGCATGTCCATTTTTATTTCTAATATTTCAGTTCAAGCATTTTACAATCCAAATTGGATACTGCTGGACATTAATATTTCAGTGATTTTGAGTACTTCATTTCAATGAAAACTCTGTATTTTCTTATCCTCCTTTTGTTATTTATGAAAGGTATGATGGCTGTTTACAAAAGGCCAAATTTATGTAGTGCTTTCTTTTTTTACTGCTGCCCATTTAGCAAAAACAAAAACAATATCATGCTATTAGTAGTGAAGAAAACTTTTCTTTTAGTTTGCATTGTACAGGCAGTTTATTATTTGAACTGAAGCCTGGGATTCAATTTCTTTCAAACCTGTCTTCTGTGATAGCTATATGCATGCTTGCATGTTGTATATGTAGGTAAGCAAATATAACATAATACTTTGGTTTTGTGTGTATGTATGGAAATCCTAGTTCTGAAAATGTGCTCTTAAAACTTGAAATGTTCTGTATCGGCTGTGTGCATAGATCAGCACAGTACTTTGCTGTAGCTGCTTATATATTCTCTTTGTTCTTCCAGTGTCTCTCAACTCCTGTGATTTACAGAATATGAAGAAAAAAGTAAAACGATTTAATGCATAGAATTAAAAAAATCTGTGTTTCTGTTTTTTTCTGGGCAGTTTCACTGTGGTAACATTAGTTTGTAACTTCTTGTAAAAGCGAAAGGAGCAGAAAATAGTGCACACTCTTCAAACCTTTAGAAAAGAGGCATTACTCTTCTTGGGTACAGACTTGCTTTATTAGAATAAGTTTATAGTCATCTGATCATAAAATATGATCAGTAAATTCAGGATGTTTATATTGCTTGACTATATAATCTATAAATAAATAATGTCTTTATTAAACTTCAGAAAGAAAAATATAATTTCATGGAAGTCATCACTGAATATAATATGGGATGTAGGCCAGTGAATATAAAGTATTGTTTGGAGTAAGTGTGGTGTGTGGGTTGGGGATTGTTGGGGTTTTTTTATTTTTCTCCCCCCTTCCCCCCCCCCCCTCCCCCCCTTCCAAACACCAGTGCCAAGTCACAGGGTGGTGAACACTGGCAGGATATATTTTCCAGGACATAAATGGAAATGAGTCTATATTCCACTTAAACTACTGAATTCCTTAATCAGAAGGGAGGCATATGTTTCTGTTTTCTGTCAACCTAGTATTTTAAACAAAGATGTGTAGGATTAGCTGCCTTCAAAACAAATTTGAAGGTTTGGGTTTTTTAATGCAGCGATGCTGTTAATAGATAGATCTGGTAGCACTGAAACACACAGAAGGATACAGATGGGATAAATATTTCTCAAAACAGTTTAGAAAGTGCAATTATTCAGAAAATTACTCATGCATTTCTGTAATGGACTTCAATCCCAAAATTTGTGGTTGTTTTTGTTGTTTTGTTTTTTTTTTCAAAGGCAGAGTCTACATTCACTGTCTGACCATCCAGAAACTAAAATTTGCAAATCAGATTCTTACTTTCTTGCAATTATATTTAATGCTAAAGCTTTTACAATTGAATTCTCAATGTTATTTTGATAAGGTATGCTTCCAGAAGTGTAGAACAAGCAAACTTACTGTCCTACATACATTCTGGTGACCTTCTTCGTGAAATATGTGACATTTAGAGAGGCCATGTATTGGAAGACATACTCAGGTAGAAAAGGCTCTATCTTTGCGTAACAGCTTTTCTGTTAATAATTTGTTAGCATATTTTTTTTTTCTCTTAACACATTGCAAGTGAATTGTCCACTGAACAGATTGGGTTTTTTTATTTAACTTAGAATCATAGAATTTACAAAAGTTTGTGAAAATCAACAAGGGGTGAAACTGATTTTCTGTAGTTGATAATTTCAGTTCAAATGATTTGGGAATGAACTTTCACAGCTTTTTAACAGGAGATTTTTTTGGTTGCACCTGTACAAGGATATCCAGGACTGTAACAAATTTAAATCCCTTTTCTTCAAAGAATCTTTTTATCATCCACTTCAGAGACAAGAGTGTATAGTAGATTGATCAGCACAAAGGAGAGCAAGGATACTGGATAAGCATCATAGGGATTAGTGGGATTTTAACAGTAGCATGCAATTTAGGAGAAAGTTTAATTCTTCTCTCATACCTATGGAAGTCTAGAGCAACTGTACTGAAGCCAAAAATGTTGCATAGTGTATATATGGAATATGTACATATGGAATAAATGGCAAATGAATCAGATTCTAATTCCTGACCTTAAAAACAAAGCTCTGTGTTAGCAAGGAGTTATCCAAACATACTAATTTTTCCTTGACCAAAACAGGTGGTGCTAAGAAGCCTGTGTCCCCACTGTACCTTGATTGTGTGTACTTCTGGCTAAATCTAGCCAACTCCCAGGAAGTAAAGATTCCTTAGCAATCGTGGGCAATTAGGTGTGTCCCTGGAACACATCTTCCTACCTAGTTTCATCATACGGGAATCTGCTTTGTGTGCTCTGACACTATACTGCAGTAGAAACTAAAATTCAGTAGGCAGGTGTGGTCAGGAGATTAAATTCAAAGACATGGTTTTGATCCAAGCTAAAATGATAGTATATATACACAGTTAAGAGCTTCCAGACCACATCTACTATGAAGTCATTAGAAACTACTGAATAATGGCCAAATATTGGCAGGATATAGGAAATAGTTTTCAATACATTGTTAGCATGGAGAAAATGAGTGAGCTTTGTTTCTCACATTTTCCCCTTAAACATCACAGGACTCAGAATTTCCCATAATTGTTTATTCTCATAATTATGGCTTTGACAGTAGGATGAAGAGCCATTCATCACTTGTAAAATACTGTAGCTTCTCTTAATGAAGATTCATAGAATTGCTTTTTTGATCTATTTTTTTAAGAATTTCATCTGTTGTTTCTTCACAGCTTTTTATTTTTTTTTTTTTTTTCTTTAACTTTAAGGGCATAGAACGTATTTTCAAGACAGAGACCAGAACTGACACTGTATTACATGAAATTTAAGCTACCTTGGCTGAAATAATTTAAAAATCTCAGTTGAATGCACTTAGCGAGACATTATAGAATTACTTGTGGTATCATATTGATTCTATTTTACTATTCCCTGCCGATAGCAAATCACAGAGATTCCCAGATATCTGGAATGTATTTTAGCTCTTTTGTCACAAACTTTTGTTGCTACCATGTGTAAACTTCTTACAGCCTGTTGTTCAGAGGTGCCAAATATCTATAGCTTTTATTGACCTTACTGGAAAAAGCTATGCTACAAAATTTAGCTTCCAGCTCTGGCGTGTGTGTGTGTCTTTTGGCTTTTTCTATTTGTTTGTTTTTTTGGGTTTTTGTTTTGTGGGGTTTTTTTCTGTGTTTTGTTTTTGGTTGTTTGGTTGGGTTTTTTTGGGGGGAGGAGGCCTTTGGCTGTTTACTGGGTTGGGGGTTTTTTGTATGCTTGGTTTGAATTTGGGGTTTTGTTTGTTTTTTAATTTGTTTTTCTAGATTTTGATGATAGATATTAGTCATGTTTAATTGGGAGATAAGGTAAAAAATATAAAACTGAGATTTCAGTGTTGGACATAAATTCTGTACCTCAGTCTTAATGTGTGATCTGAGATTTGAAGAAAACCTAATTTCTGTGTTAGCTTCTGTAATGCAGTGATAGCTTAAAGTGAGACTTATTCATTCCTTTGGCTTGATGTTTCCAAATGGAAGACACAACATGGAAAAAGGTATGCTGCAATGGGAAATTGCAACTAGGAAATAAATTGATATCAATATAGATGTAATTGTGTTTAGGCTTATGGTGTTTTTGTGGGTTTTTTTTTTTTTTTTTTTTAATTTTTTTATTTAAAAAGGGAACAAAAGGAAAAAAAAACCAAATACAAAAAACCCCAACAAAACCACAAAAGCAAACAAAACAAACAAAAAACCCCAAAACAAAAACAAAATGCTGGAAAAACTTGATATGAATCAGTGAAGCCAAAGCTTCTTTTCCTATGGTTACTCAGGCGCCGCTAATGTTGGGATTTCCCAAAGAGCTGAAGGGAATCTATTACACATTCCTTATCGTGACTCTGGATTCATATCTGGCTTTGCTTCTTTTTCTATTTTTGTAGTAATATGAGACTTACCTTCATTTCAGTCTCTAAGACAATTAATAATAAAAAAAAAGTTTAAAAGTATGTAAGATCTTGCTGCAAGTGCTATGCAGTAATATAGCACCAGCTGGTACTAGTTATCACTAGTGTTATATTATCACCTGAAATATTATATTGGAAAGTATAATAATCTGGTAGGAAGCGGGACATAAAAAAGATTTTTCTAATTTCTTGAAGACTGACTTTAGGGAAATGTCTGTGACAATTATGTGTTTCTTCAAAAACTGACATATTTATTGGTCTCTGCTAGATGTTGACCTATGTCCATCTTCCCCTTTATTTAACCATTTGGTTGCATTCTGTATTTTCTCATCAAAAATGGGAGTTTGGACATAATTTTTTACAGGATATTTTTTTTTCCTTGTGATAACTTTTTTTTTCTTAATCTTTCTCTACTATATGCCTCAGCTGATACTTTAGAGTTATCACATAACTGTGACTATGATTATCTGAAGCCTCTTGGTTTTTGGATAAAAAGTAATGGCTACTGTTGTTTTTCTATAAAGTATAAAGGGACTTAAATTTTCCAGGGTCCAGCAATGTCAGGCATATGTCAACTGCAAAACTCATTTAGGTAAAATCAAAATTCTAATAAGTAATTGACAACAGATTAACTTTCTATACAAATGTAATTTACATGAAGTATATTAATGAGAACAGCGAGTAAGAATTTAATCAAAATCTTACCTATACCAAATATGGCTATCATTTATGTATTTACATATCACTTTTACATCTTAGTTAGAGACATACATAGTATCAATGACAAATAACTGATAAATGTTCATGTCATCATCAGTGAAGGCAGAAAAATGAATTATTTACAAGTTATCTCAGACATCTTATGTTCACGGTGAATGCTTTATCAGAAATTAACCATATCTGCTAGATCAGCTTAATGGGAGACTTTTACTACAACAAATTCTTCATGGCTGATTTTGTGAAGATGTGGAACCTCATCTCTGTGTGAAATAAAACCTAGGAAACTATAATCAATAAAGAATGTGTAGCTTTTAATATGGTGCCAATGTGCTATGTAAAGCAACCTTCAGTATGATTTATTTCATATTTTTATTGAGTTGTTTATCCTATGCATGCTTAAGTCTGAATGTAATGTACGTATCTCTTACATACAGAAACTAGATTGTTCAGGTTGAGAAGAATGGGGGTAAAAAAAATTGTAACATTTAGTTAAGACAAAGTGTGTTGCTCAGCAAAATATTGCATTTGAACTGAGATGTGTAATCATTCAAATGCTTTAATAAAAATTAGTTTAATTTGCTTTTTACATCCCTGGGGTGTTAGTAGCAGATACATGACACCAAGAGAGTCTGCAGTAGCTTTCATTCACTGCAGAGATGGGACAGATGTTGTTTACACATCTGTTTACCAGTAGGTTTTCCTGTGGAAATTCAGATGTAAATTTTAATAAGAACGGCATAGGAACCTTGTGGGCACTGTTGGAGAGGCATACACTAACTCATGAACAACTTTGCTAGCCCCTCACTCTGCTCATTGTAGTGCTCCTTTGTGATTCCAAAAGTCCAGGATCCAAGTTTCCTGTCATATCAGGCATCTTAGGAGCTTTGCCTGACTACAGGCTTGTTTATACGTAACTCAGGATCAAATTGTAATGCACTTGCTTTGCTTTGTCAAAACCAGTGATTTTTGGGACAGTGGTGGGATGTCCTGTGGGTTAGGAACACGTGAATTCCTGTAGATTACCTGAACAGTCATTCCTTTTCCCGTGTGCTTTGGCTTTAGTAGGCCACATAATAATGAATTTCGAAGACCTAGTTGAAGGAAGCCACTTTCAGGGGGCTGAAGAGGAGCTTCGAGTTCCAGTAATACTAATCTCCCAGTGGACTTCAAACTGGTACAAGGTGCAGTCTTGGATGTCTTTTGCTTAGTGTGTCAACCCTCATTAGCCAGCATTCCCATCTTGGTATTAGGTTCAGGAAAACTGTTGCTGATCACAAGAGAATCTACTCACCTTGCACTGCTGGTTTTTTGTTGTTTGTTTTTGGTGGTTGTTTGTTTCTGGATTTTGTTTTGTTAGGTTTTGTGGGGTTTTGTTTGTTTTTGTTTTGTTTTTGTGTTTTGTTTTTTATAAGAAATTACACGAATTTAGATATGTAATTCAGAAAGTTCATGGCAAGTTAATTTATTTTATTGGCTTGCTGTGATGTTTTCCTGCTTGTCTATTTTCTCAGAAATAGAAATTTTTCTTTGAACTGTCAACAAGGTATGATCAGGGTGACCCATACTGTGATCTATGAACTCTTTGCCCCTTAAGTGATTTAGAATTAAGCTTTTCTTTTTTTTTTTTTTTTCTTCTAACTTCATAAAATTCAAAACTTTTGCTATGAAATATCTGTTGTCACTGATTAATATATTGGTCTATGCAAAAGACACTATTTACTGAGATTGAGCTTCCTAGGAGAGTTGAAAAATTGAATTGCTTAGGCCAGTTCAGTGTATTGACTGAGTCACAGAATAGTAGGCCTTATTTAACAAGCTACCTAACAACATGTAGTTACATCCCACACTAGATCCTTCTTTCTGAAGCATTGAAAATGTAATGAGATTTGTGCTATGATAAACTTTGTGGTAAGTTGTGTATTTAGTTTAAAAACGTAAGAGTAAACAACCTGGTGCTCTTCTAATTTTTTTTATCAAATTTCACTTCAGGTAGTTTCTACTTTATAAAGAATATCCCAGCAAGTACAGTTTCTTTTTACGGAGATGACTACTTTTTCACTTGTTCCCAGTGCAGTTCATATTCATGTAGCTCATGACCTTGATTTTTCAAAAAATAGATAAATTGGCATATCATCATGTCATTTTAGGACATTAATTCAAAGTATTTAGAAGGCTTAGTGGTAACTTGGTGGACAAATAGATGCACAACATGTTTCATTACGAGATGTTAGCGTGTTCATGTAAAAAGAATTCAAAGAGTTAATGTTGCTGAGGTATTCATTGTTATCACTAAACAAAGAAGCACTGGTGTTGTTGGGATGATTTCTGTTGTTGTGGATATCTTATACAGAAAGTATAGGTTAATTAAAAAAAAAATTCCCCAGTGAAAAGTAGATTTATGTAATACATTTTTACTTCTAAAATGATCAACTTCATTTAGTTGACTAAAAACAATGAAAATGAATGCATAAAGAGGTGTAAAGAAAGACAGGGAGTAAATCTTCCTACTGTACAATATTTATATTTGATTGTGGAGTGTATTACCATGTGGACTTCTCTTTTGACAAAGGAAGAAGTTACCTTGCCAAGTATAAAATGCCTAATGAGATTTCAGGGATTGCAGATAGTTCCAAGTCTGTAGGAAAAGTCAGTTTGGAGTGTTGAAGATGGAAGAGAAAGTAGTCTTAAAGCTGTGGAATGTATATAGTTGATTGGATGGAGTTTGGGTTTGTGTCACTGTTTATTAGCTCTGCTGTGCTTAAGTGGTAATAAATGTTACAATAGTTTATAAACCTTATCATTTTATAGATGTGATTTATTTATTTATTATCATATTATTAACTTAATGGTGAATTTGTTTGTCCTCATAGTAGTAGTAAGACTGTGCCTATCAAAAAGAGAGTAGCTATGCCTGGGGAAGAATGAGGAGTAATAAACTAAAGGTATGTCACGGTTTAGGGTCAGGGCAGTCCCTTAAACCTATAACAGACGCTCTCTGTTAACCCCCCTCCCTCCCCAGAGGGGAAGAGAAAGGGAATAAGGGAGAGAGACTTAGCGATTAGAAAAGGAAACTAGAACAGCTTTCATGAAAAGGAAATTAATAATTATAAAAATGGAATATGTACAAATATATACAAAACCAGTATGGAACCCAACCCCCCTGATGGTAATTCCATCACCGTCACCACTGATGTTGTGCAGGCACCGGGGCAGTCCCAGCCTGGGCCCCGCAGCAGCCGGGAGCTGTGTTCAGGAGCTGGATTCTGGTACCAGGTTCAGGAACACGCAGATTGGGATCAAAGGCAGAATGGACAGAGTCCTCCTTGGGTGCTCCGAGGAAGGAACCGAAAGAGGACCCGAGCCAAGCCAAGCAAAAGCTGGCAAAGGAGTCCAAAAGGGGAGAGAAGAGCCCAGAGACCCTTCGGGTCCCTCAGCTCTAGACCAAATACAGCGTATATGGGCTGGAATCCCTTGTTGGTAAGTTTAGGGTCCCCTGTCTTGTCCATTCCTCCCTGCAGGTGCAGCCTTTCACTTTCTGCACCCCCCAATGTGGCACACAAGATCCAGCAGTGGCCTTGGTCTGCACACCAATCCTTGGCAGTAACTCTAACCATGGGGTGTTATCACTGCTAGAAGCAGGCACTGTCTGTGAAAACAGGCTGCTAACTTCAGAAAGTGCAGTTAATTAGAAGTGAGCTGAAAAGTAAAATTACTGAACAGAATTAATTCTGTTTTCACTCAAACCAGGACAAGGTAGTAATGAGTCAGAATATAAATTGAAGTGAAGGCTTTGTCTTTCTCTGTAAGCATATGATTTCTTGATCAGAAATTAGAAAGCAAAATATGTAGTGTCAATATCATGCTGGTCAGAATTTTAAAGTTGTAATGAGAAAATTTTAATATGTATGTCTAGTGATCTGTTTGCATGTATAGATACTGTTTTGGCAAGATAGAAAATAATGAAGTTTAGTGTTTCACTGGAAATATTACATCAATGTCGTTCATTGTCAGTGTATGATTGGTATTTTACAAAATAAGATAATTTCTTATAGCATAAAATGAGTTGAAGTTCTAAAAAGTTTAGATATGAGATGTTAGGTGCAGGGTGTAGGTACCTACTGTATGGTTTGTTTTTTTTTTTTTTTTGAACCTTTGAGCATGTTACATTTGTTTCATTTCTCAAGTGCAGTTTGATTTTTAAGTCTAATTTACTGTTGAATGGCAAATGAATATACGATTTATGCTTCTAAGGACCTTATTGGGTTTTATTTAGCACATACAATTTCATGAATCAAATGCCAGTTTTTCACTCAATGTTAACATTTACCTCTGTTTTCATTGAGACTTCTAGATAGGACAATTTGATAAAAGCAAAAGTAAATCATACAAGGTAAAACAGAGTTCACAGTGTTTCATTTTTCATAATCCATGTCAGATCAGTTACAATTTCCTATTTGTCCCCTTAAAAATAATAAAAAGTCTGGAAAAGGTGCTTAGTTGTTTTGTTTTAGCTGGTTGCTTGGATTTTTTTTCTATGTAGGTATTAAATGATGTGCCTATACTTTCAGTTTCTTGATATTATTCTGGCTAGCTCTTTGAACTGTGTTGTATTCATTTTTCCTACTTATGATTTAAAATTAGAGAACACAGTTGGTTAATACCTCTGGATATTAATCTCCAAGTGCTCATCTCTTTAGAAAGAATTACTTTATAAAAAATGTTCCTTTTCAAAACCAGTGAATACTTTATTGTACTGGAATATTTATGTAAAGTGAATGACCCCCAGTGGTCATGTTGTAGATTACCTGCTGTCTTTTACCACTTTTCCTCCTAACAGTCTTTGAAATGGAATAGTTCTAGATGGGCCACATTTGATAAATTATTTTTATGCTAAGAAATGACTTTCAGTATGAAATTGCCACAGATCTGTTGTGAGATTTGTATTTTAACAGCTAAGGAGCCTGCTCCATTTAGAAGGTAAAGACAACAAAGATAGGTGGAAATTCCTCAGATAAGATCCATGTGTACAGAAACAAGATCTGCACTCAGTTATGTTTAGTCATTTCACAGTGTATTTGTTTCTTCTTGTTTCTAAGAGAGATTAACTAAAGATCCTTTTAAAGCAAAAAGAAATGGCACTGGGAGGACATTATAGCAATAGGCAAATAATGTTGATGTCTGTGCATTATAATGCAGTATTAATGTTTTGAATTTTAAAATATTATTCCCTTAATTAGTTATCTGTATTAATGATAGACACAGAAACAAGCCTTTTCTCTGCAAACACTCCCTCAAATATTACAAAAGGAATATTTTATGCTTCTGATTTTATTCAGATCAGTAGGAATTCAAGATTATTGGCAACTTAGAGGCTCAGATGCTTTAAACTGCATAAACAGATACTTCCTTAGTAGCAGTTTCTTCCCTACAGCAAATTCATTTAATTGGTCTTTAATGGGAATATATGTGACATATTGCCTAAAGTATTACTATGTGACAAACATGCATTTTCAGCATCTATTACATAGAGATACTGTCTTTTCTCTGGCTATGTATGTGTATGCATACATGTGTATATGTTTAAAATCTTATGCGTTCTGTAGGTAACCGATGAACATGAGTAAAACAAAGATGATTCACAGAAAATCAGCAATAATTCAGATTCAGGCCTTAATCAGAAAGGAAGGGAACAAGAAAACTTTTTAGGGTGATAAATTGCCCTCCTTTTCCACATATTAATAAGCCCCATTTGTATCATATTTCAATTCACATGAGTGCTGGAGGTAGCAATAAGAAAGAATTGCAAGTTAGCAATACAGTTTTAAGCAGCAGATCAGATTCTTTAGCAAACCCCAGCTCAGTTTCTGATAAAAATGGAAGTGTCATTCACTGTTGCATTTTGCACACTGTCCTTAGGCTGCTTACTCCCACTCATGCCAGCTGCCAGATCTTTTTCAACCCCCACCTGGCATCTGATGTAGATTTTTACATGAACTGGTGGTAGAATGGAACATACTCTATGTGGACCTTAGTCTGATTCAGGAGTCTGCTATTTGTTAACACAAAGGGAGACCACCTGATCTTGTGGTCTGTAAAAGATCCCATATAACATGAGGAAGGAATCGTGATGTGATCATGATGTAACTCACAAGGGACTCTCTAACATAAATTCAGAGTCAGTTCAAAGGAACTGATGTAGAAACACATTAGAGACAGAAATAAATTCTTTAAATTCATGTGTCTGAAAAGGCATTACAAGGAGAGCTGAAAGTTAGGATGGAGAGATTGTATGGTAGATCTAACAGGAACAAGATAAGCCCTGACACGTTCTGTATGAGACACAGCTATCAGAGGCAAACAGGAACAGAGGAAGGAAAATGAGAAATTCAGGCCACTATTTCAGACAATACATAGATCCACAATTTAATCAGAAAGCAAAGAAAAAAAATTTTGAAAGGTTGTGCATATATGTAAGTCCCACATATAAAAAGAGTAAGTGGTGATCTAGTGTTGATTTGTCTATTGTCTGTTAATTTATGTATTGCCAGTAGTGTGAGAAGTGGATCCTTCTAGCTTTTTGCACTAGCCTGGAAAAGAATATCAACCTCTTCCCACTAGCTTTTAGTCTTTCCACTGGGTATTTGAATTTTACATATAAATGAAGAGGACAACCTACAATCTGAAACTTGTTATTATAACTGGGAAGGAAATTGGTGTTATTTGGCATGCTAATCTATAAAGAGAGTTCATCAGATAAATTTCTGTGTGCTTTTTCCTGAAGAATATTTTTTTATGGTACAATTTCAGTGTCTGCAACGCTTACCACAATTCTCTATAGAGTAGTTTGATTTCAGGTCTCAGAAACACTGTTAATCTCACAGTTACGCTGTAGCTGTTCTACACATAAAGCAGTGGAGGACTTGACTCAGTGTAACAACCAAGTACTTTTAATAAACTCTATGAAGAGAGAAATGAGCTTTTCATGAAATTATAGTTACGTTTTAACTTAGCAGGGGTTTAGAAACCTTTTTTATAGTATTTCCTTAAAGTTACAGTGATTAAGTATGTAAACCAGCATTTTGAGTTCTTTTCTAGTTGAGTGGTCTCTGTATAAAGCTAACATCCATGCAGCTTATTTTCCTAACCCAAATGACTTTATATAGAGCTAAAAATAATAATTATAAAATGTGAATAATTTTGTATTCTCTTCAGTGTTATCTTCTTTACTAAACTGAATATATATTATAGCATGCTAGTTGTAGTATCAGAGCACAAAAAAAAACCTAGCCAGACCTACAGCTTTTATGTAAGTTTTGATAAGTGAGCTATGGGATTTTTCTTTTAATGCCCAGAGTTGTTACCATGTCCCATGGGGCTACTTACTGTACCACAGTGTGCTGCTGCTATAGAAATGCTAAATATATATTAATCAAAGTGTAATAGTAATTCATTGTCTTCATCGATCTCAGTACATACACTTGATGCATTTGGAGTATCCAGATCCAGACTTGTGATTATGGCTTATCTTTAGTTATTGGAGTGCCCTAGGCAAACTAATGGAATCTGACAACAGGTAGGATAGGATCAGTGGCAAACCAAAGGAAAGAGGTTGTTCTATGAAGGTATCAGAGGGAGTGGGGAAAGTCTAATCTGCAGTCTTTATAAGCTAAGAGTGTTCAGGCCCTAAGGATCTATAGATATTTTAGAGGAATGTTTTGTTCCATGTTTGAAAATGACTGTGATTTTTATTTTTATTTTCTCTAGGTGATACATAATATGATTCAAAACCTCCCAAAATGCAGAGATTTCTCTCCTTGCTGGGATATTTAAGCTGTATAGGTTTATACATCGATATTGACTACTCTTTCAAAACCTATTTGTTATAAACTGTTTTGCCCAATGATTTAATTAATTGATTTCTGTGTTTTTAACAAGATCTTTGCAAAAATTTGCAGAAGTGCTTGATAGATGGCTTCCTTAGATGGTAGTCAGCATTACATAAAAAGATAAATATTTAAAAACATGATGTAGAAAAAGGATTAACTGACAGTTTGTGAAAGAATGCAGAGTTATTAATAAAAGTTGATTTTGTTCTGTTTTCACATGAGGTAGGTCAATGCAATCCCAAACACAAATGCAGATTGAGTGATGAGTGAATTGAGAGCAGCCCTGTGGAGAAGGACCTGGGGGCACTGAGGGTTGAAAAACTGAATATGAGGCAGCAGTGTGTACTCACAGCCCAGAACACCAATTGTGTCCTGGGCTGCATCTAGACAAGTGTGGCCTGCAGGTCAAGGGAAGTGATTCTCCACCTCTGCTCTGGTGACACCTCACCTGGAGTACCATACTGAGCTCTGGGGAAAGACATGGACCTGCTTAAGCGGGTCCAGAGGAGGGCCCCAAAGAAGATCAGAGAACAGCGTGAGAGAGTTGCGTTTGTTCACCCTGCAGAAGAGAAGGCTCTGGGGAGACCTTATATTGGTTTTCCAATACTTAAAGGGGGCCTACAGAAAAGATGAGGAAGGGCTCTTTATCAGGGAGAGTGATAGGATGAGGGGTAATGGTTTTAAACTGTAAGAGGGTAGATTTAGATTAGATACTAGGAAGAAATTCTATACGGTGAGGGTGGTGGGGCCTTGGAACAGGTTGCCCAGAGAAGTTGTTGATGCCCCTTCGCTCAAAGTGTTCAAGGCCAGGTGGAATCAGACTTTGAGCAACCTGGACTAGTGGGAGGTGTCTCTGCTCATAGCGGGGGCGTGGTGGAAATCAATGATATTTAAGGTCCCTCCCAAACCATTCTATGATTATATGGCATTACTTAACCTTCAATTTCCTTTGAGGCTTTATATCAAAAGACAAGTGGAAGTTGCATGGCATTTTTTTCATAAGCTGTTATACTGTTAGAAGAATTTGCAGGGTTTTGCCAATTCAAATTATTAAGTTATGCTCTCGCATTTCAATAAACTTGACCCGTTTCTTACATAAAGAAGATCCTCTTTTTTCCTCTGTCTCTTCTTTTAATGTGATAAGCCTTGTCACCTTCAAAAAAACATACTAATACACAGTGTTCATTTTCTTCATTAGAACTATGAAAAATTTACTACCATGATGCAAGTGAAGAGGAAAAAATAGCTATAATAGAAATGCAATATTTTTCTTTTGGATTTTTCACCCTTCGGTTAGATCTTGTTTTCAAGGGCTACATCTTTTCTAACAGGAAAAAAGGAAACAAAAAGGAAAAACAGACTGGAGGACATGAATAAAATCCACATCCTTGCAACTGCAACAGAGTATAAATAAGATGGAGTGGCTAATGTTGGATGTCACATAGCCCAAAATGTGCAGCACCTCCCAGTGTTTTCCAGTACAGAATTACTATTCCCTGCCTTTCCCAGACCGCTTTCCTGATCTTATGCTCTGACATTTCTTTTGGTTTTCCCAGCATTTGCTAGTGTTCCTAACTGCTTTCCACTTGAAAGTGAGTGATCCATTTCTCCTGGTCAGATTTAATCTGAAGCTGTCAGGAGCCATTTGAAGCACTAGAAAGATATTTAATTAGTGACTAGAATATAAGCATTAGTAGTCAAATTAGTTCTCTAAAGCTCATTTTCATATTGAAGAATATTTACCATTTCAGTACATCAAAACCTGGTTATAGACAAAACCTTTGATGTGGTCACTTACAAAAAGGATAGGAGCCCTAGGTGGACTCTGGCTCATGTGTGAGAATTTTTTTTTTAACAATTCCTGCTTTTAAGCAATTCAGTAAAAACACATAATCACTTTGGCAGTTAAAATTTAAGTGAAGTCATGTGTAACAGGAATAGAAACTAAATTTTCAGTCCTATAAGACCTTAAAGTTTATGGCAATACTTTTTATCTCCTTTCCTGATATAAGTGGTGTAACAAAATAGTTGGGAGTCAAAACTGCTATACTCAGGTGCTTTTGTCAAAATTATTTGTCAAAACATTATCATTTTGCATTTGTCAAAATGTTACCATCTTGAGCTAAGCACCATTTTTCAGTTTCTCAAATTCTTTGTCAGACACCATTAGACAAGTTATATCAGAGAACTGGTAAGTAATTGATTGTATATCACACTGTAGGCTACAGTTTGTTTGTGAATTGTTCCTTTTGGCTGATATAACCTCTAAAAATTTAATCATTTAATTGTATTGGAGAGTGGAATCATTCTAAACCAGGGGAATAGTGGATAGTTCTGCTGTGGTAGGAACAGCTTTCTTTTATGTGAATAGAATGTTTTCTGCGAACTGCAAGTTTCTGAAAAGTAAAGAAAAAAGAGCTGACCGTATTAAGTGGTCTGAATGCAGTTGTGTACATTTCAAAACAATGGTAAGGTCTCTTAGAATTTTTGATGTATTAGCTTTCTCACTTGAGTGTCTCAGACTGTGATCACTTATGTTACAATTTTGATGCTCATTTGTGGTCTGCCATATATGCAAATTTAGTACTAAGTATATTCATAAAATTGTTAAATAGATTAGAGTTATTGTTTCCATTCATAATAAGAATAAATGAACAGATTTGTTTAAATGAAACAAAATTTCCATGCATTTGATAGATATATGGGTAGAGCACACAAATGTTTCTAATCTATAAACACCCACTGTCTCTTACAGTTCAGTATCTGTGGTCCGGAGATCATTCTGGACCATGTTCATATATGCATGCAAGTGGTATAGTGTAGCACATGGTGGATTTCACAGTTTTCCATGAGCTTCTGTGGTTTAATTTTTACACTGCAGTTAAACTGCACAAGAGTCTAGCAAGGGATAAAAGAGGTCACCATCTCCAGCTGCCAAAGAACTGTGACATATTCATGGACAGGTGGGAAGAAACTGTTAGTGGTCTCATTTAGAGGCACTTTTTTAAAATCTTTTTTTTCTATCAAACTCCTTTCCAAAGGCAAGTTGGATCAGTTCATTCTCTTTAGAACTGAAGACTGAAGCAAACTTACAAAGCAGCTAGTGCATTTAGAGACACAATGGCTATAATGGACCTGCCTGCATAATATACATGCTATATATCTTTGGAAGGAAATCTGTCAACTGTAGAACACATGCGCAGGCCCTTCTTGACGCTTTATGCATAATGACATCTGTTGACACTTGAAGTATTGTTAACAGCGGAGATCAGAGGGACATGGCATGTGAAGGCAGTTGTGTCTGCCAGCAACTTAGATTGTATTACATGGCAGGCTTGGAAATCTCTGTTAGACTCTGTAGGGTGTAAAAATATAGGTAACTTGACAAGGCTGACTGAGGAGTTTGTTGGTAGAGAGCTGAAGATTTTTGACTGATGAATTAAGGCAGACATTTTACAATGAGAATTTCAAAGCTATAGATGTATAGCAAAACAGTCTACTGTAATAGTGGTAATATGCGTCCTTCCATTCTTAGGGAACCTTTCAGGATTCCATTAGCTCACTGGCTGGCACCAAAAATATTATCAAGAGAGCTCAATTATGCCATAACTTCAGTAAGCTGTCACTGTGATGGCGTATCACTCTCTAAGCTTTCATGCAATCCTAATGTGTAAAGTGTTAATAAGGAAATAAGTGGACAGAAAATGAAAGATGCCCCAACCATTGTTGAATCTCTTTGTAACTGATTTTTATTAACACATGTTGGTAATGATGTGTTTGACCCAAAAGCTGGAGTATGATACTAAAAATTGTTAGTTAAAGGTCAGACTGCTTGGAGGCCTAAAAGCTGTAGGTGTTTCAGGAAACACAGACAAGAGTTTTTTTCTGTAGGTTTTGTTTGAATGGTTTTCATTTAGAGGTTAAACTTATATAAGATTCTATTAAGAAACACAAATTAAGGTTTTTTTTAAAATGCTAAAAATCTGTATGTCCTTCTGCACCTATGTTAATATTGGTGTTTAATTTTATTTTTCTCAAGTTTAACTCTAGTATTTAAATCTATAGAGCCAGCAATGTTATGAAATATTCTTTTCTGTGTAGTAAACAGTGGACCTATGAGCTTTTGTTAGTGGTTTCACAAGGAAACTGACACAAATTCTGCAGCCTTGTAGTCATTCTAGGACTTGTATAAACTAGGTTCAGAATATTTTATTCCTACAGGTTTTCATGTTGCTTTTTCTTGTTATCAAAGTTCTTTCATATTGACTTTCATATTATTTTTGTTTTTTAATATTAGAATAACTTTTGCTAATATCTGTACAAGCGTGTTTTGCAAAAATGTGCTCATAGCTAAACCGCAGGGGAATTACATTGCTTTATCCATGGTCGTCCCCTGAAACAGAGCAAGATAGCTTTATATTACAATATGGACAGGGAAAAAGCCATCCTTCTTACCGGTTCATTTTTTTGTGTGTGATCAAACATCTATATCCATCTCCTTCTGAATGCACAGACTATATTGTAGGAATGGCATTTTCTTAGTGATACACATTTTTGTAATTACCAATAACGCTAGGATAGCAATTACAAAATAAAATGATGCATATTGATGCTCATTTTGAGCTTGTTCCATCTCATTTCTGTCTTTAGCACAATAACCATAAGATTGTGTTTTGTTGTCCTGTTTTTCACTGTTTAAAGCCCTGTAAATTAATTTTTTGTGGGGACGTCAATTTTGAGAGCACTTACTTGGGAAGTCAGATAAAGAAATCAGTACCACAAATAATACTTTGCAGCTTTTACTTAAAAGTAAAAGCAACAATTTATAATCTTGCCAGTCCTGGCCAATGTCCTGTACATAAGCATGAGACAATATTTGCATCAAAAAAGTCCTTTGCATTTCAGCCATTAAAATTTTCCACAGGATTAAATATTCCCTTGAAAGGTTTTGGCCTAGAAGCATTTTCATTCTGGCATCAACAGGCCTTAATGGCCCCAATATGTTGCCCAGGGCCTCCCCTTGCATATGGCTCCAAACGCCCAGCCTTGACCAGGCTGTAGGGGTGCTGCCCCAGCCCAATTCCCCAGCTTTAAGTGAGATTTCATGGTCCACCCAGACCTCCTTCCATCCCTGCCCATTCTCTGAAGATCAGGACCCATTACTGGCAGCATTTTGCTACACTGACTTGTGCAGTAGCACTGCAGGAGGGCCCTGCTGTGAGCCAGGGCATGGCCATGCCTGTATCATGGCTACCCTGTGTTGCTGGTTACAACCAGTAAACAGCCACCTTCACTTTTCTCCAAACATGAGTGTGGGCTGAGGCTCCTGGGGTGCCCAGGCAGTGCATCCCACAAGCCTAGTCCACCTCCTGGTGTCCTCAGGGCCCTGGCATTTCACAAAGCAGCATTAAGGTGAGCCATTCGCCCACTTCTCTGAGATATGGCAGTGACACAAACATGTGTTTTGAATGATTAGACACTTTTTGATGATAATTAAAATAAATTAAAAAAAAAAAAAAAAAAAAAAAATTCCCAGCCAGTCCCAGGATATAACCAGAGAGCTTGGCAACAATTTCTCATCATCCTAGCTGAGAGAGGATAATTAAATAAATAAATAAAAGCCTTCTGTTTCAAAATCTGGTGATCAGTTCAAAGCTGAACATGTGAAGATGCACCAGATCACGCTGCCTGACATTTGCTAGACAATCTGTGGAGCCTCAATTGCTGAAAGCAGTTAAAAATGAATTTTAGGAGTATTTGCGAGTCAGTGAGAACATATATGAAAATAATTAATTACTTTGAAATGGTTAATCCAAACTTTCTATTAAAATTTTATAGTCTTTCTTCATTTCCAGTTTGCTCTCCTAGTTCTTCCCTTAAGCATACCTTTAGATTGTAAGTAAAAATGGTAATTTTCCTGGGCAGTGCTTTTATGTGGGTTACCAATCAGGCACAGAATACAGAGTGTTTTATCCTCATAAATCTCCCTAGTAATTTTTTCCCATATTATTACATAGTTGTACTATTTTATGTCATAATAATGTTATTTCATGCAAACAGAATACCTGCTAGTATATAACAATTTAGTCTTTCACCAAGATGTAGTGCAGTTAGATTAACTGTAGTCAGCTAAAATTTGCTTCAACACTAAGGTAACATTTATATGGAAAAAGCTGAGATTGTGAACTCAGGAAATTGTGGGTTTGTACACTAAAACACAGAACAGTTTTCAAGTAATGCCGAAGTTTTCTAGGGCATCCAGGGAAAAGACTTTTTGTGCTGTGATGTATTTTATGTTACTGTAGACACTGCAGATACTGTATGTCTGCAAGATCAAGGTTGCATTTGATTGGCTTTTGAAGAAATGCAAGGTAAAATACAGAAAATGATATGAGCATAGTGTAAGCTGAATAACAAATGGTAGGGGAAAAAAACCAAACAACCCAAAACTTATAAAACCAATTTTACAACTGGAGGAAACCCCAAACTATTAATTTAGTTTCAGTCATTTGCCTTACTATAGTTGTCCATTTTACAGTTACCTGTCTTCAGTATTTTTTTCTTTCATTTAGTACTAGACATACTCAAGTGCATTATCCCTGGTGGTTTAACCTGTCCCATAGCAAAACTGCAGTTTTAGTTGAGTATTGTAGCTCAGATAGTTTTTCATAGTTCACATTTTGATTACATGTGTTTAAGAAAGGGTTTTGAATGACAAACATAGGAAATGTAATCTTTTGTAAGATAGTAGCAAAACAGCAGCATTACTGCAAGCTTATTTTTCCCATTGGTGTTTGGAAAAACAATCTCTAGTAGAAAACACAGTAAATTTTCAGTGTCCACACAGCATGTTGATCATTCCAGCAACACTTAGTGTAATTGCAAAATGTATTTAATGGATTTTAAGATGATTGTTGTTATTGTTAGTGGTAAGCCTGAGGCCTATGTACCTTTAGAAACTCTGTGCACACTGTGCTACATAAAAAAAAGGGAGAAAAAACTTCTGAGTTTGATAGAGAAGAGATTAGAGTCAAAACATACATGGGTGTACAGAGCAGACAGAAAGAAAAGCTGAGAGAAAAAAGTTGAAAGACATAAAATGTGTTTCTTCACCACTGCCCTAAATGTTGTGATCATGTGACCCATGCAAAATAAATTAAGATCACTAAGCCTATTCATTTGGGCAATATGCCACACTTTTCTTTTTTTTTTTTGGACCAAGAGCTCTGGCTTAACACGTAATGATGATTGTCTTACTTGCCAGATCTCTCAAAATACTTAGGACTCCCATGACTTTCTTTCACTTTTTTGCAGCTGCTCACCATCTTTTGAACAGCTGCTGTTATCTCAAATTTCTAGCTGATTTTCTTGTGAGATTGCAGTTGCAACTTCAGCTGGTAATTGTGGGTTGCAGGCCTAACCTGCCACCAGGAGAAGCTTCTGTTCTCAGATTTGTGTATTTCCTGATAGCAACTTAGTTTCCTCATTTTTTTGTGCAGAAGGGAAAGGCAAATTGGAGTTTGCCAAGAGGACAATTAGGATTATCACCAGCAACAGCAGAAGGGACCATCAAACAAAGAAGCAATATTACTAATCATCCTTCCCCAAAATTGCACAAGTTTTTATTAGTAGACTTGGTTCATTCTCTTTGAGCTTTTCAGCTATCTCTGACAACAGTAGAGTTGGGAAGGTCAGATTAATGGGGTAGAAGAACATAGTATGCACAACTTACATTGACAAATGTGTGGGTGCCAGTTTTGGAATCAGGATTTTGAAAACAGACTAAAGAGGATCACTCTTTGATTTTTAAGGGCATCTTCTGGTGGTGATTTTGCTCTGCTTTTGCTTTTCCTTGAGCTGGGAAAAAATGATCTTCATCATAGCTACCTGAAAATCAACATAAAGAAATAGTGCTATATTAATTACTTTGGATGACAATGGAAACTAATTCCTTGTCATTCATAGTGATATTTTAGATAAAATATTTTTGGATAAAATTTTCATTGGTTCATATGGGTCTTACTCAAAAGGTAAGCCTATTGAAGACACCAAGCTATGATCCTGACCAATGGTCAGACTAGTGCCTCTTGCTAAGACATTTGGAATGCAGAATCTTCAAACCTATGCTATAAATTTTAGGTTCCTGAATATGTAATTTGGGTTTTTTTTTTGGTGTTTTTTTTTTTTTTTTTTTTTTGTTGTTGTTTGTTTGTCTGGTTTTTTTTTGTACTTGTTTGAGCAGTTAGTTTACAAGTAGATATGATAGGCAATTTGACTGCGAAGAAACTGTGCCATTTGGGCAAATCTGTGGCTCTGTGACTGGTAACTTGCAGAAGATCCCCTTTTGGCAACAACAGGCTAAAAATTCCTGTGATGCAGGTATGATAGGGAATTGGCAAGTAGAATGGGAGCTTTATCTCAAAATAGAGGTTAGTTATGATACCCAGTAACTTAGTGTGCATTTCTCTGTAGGCACTTATTGCTAGAAACACCCCAATTTCCAGTTCAGTTTTTAAGAGGTATGTTAACACTGCCTGCTTGTTAATCAATGAAGGATATTCTTTGGGTTCATGTAAGTGCAAGAATATGAAGGTTAAATATTCTTAGTCTTTTTTTCTGTGTAGTCAACACCAGATTTCCTCAAGATTTTGGATCTTGTTAAGTTGAAATGTAGGCAGAACAGAATCCCACTGAGTTTGTAGTATGGCATTAGGAGTATTGGAATGTGTAGCTTTTTTTTGGTGTATCAGTAGGGGACAATGTTTTTCCTATTTGTGTATTAACCACTAGTAAATTAATGTGCAGCTTGTAGTACATGCTTGCAATGAGAAATCTGGGAATTTTTTCACAAGTTGTTCAGAAATTGTATATGAGAGAATTTTCAAAACCATGACTAATAAACAGGTGGTTCTCAGAGCTGGCACAAGAACCATGATTTTCTCTGCCAACCATGGTTGTTTAGTGCCCAGTGAAAACAATAATCTTCCAATATTTTGGGAGAGGGAGGAGTCCTGTTGTGGGATGGAAATATGAACAAATTTGGCAGCAGACTGATCAACAGGATCTTTCACCAGATAGACATGTTTCCTCACAAAATTTGTACTTGACCTTTAAACCTGTTTATAGTGTATTTAAAGAAAATTATGATGTTTAACTTGGCTGAGCCCCTTCTAACTCTTAAATGTTAGACCTACCCTGTAACTATTATGGAGCTGGTGAGGTGTGAAAAAAAGATGGCTTAAACTATAAAAATACTGTTTGTGGTGCTTATATTGCATGTCAGATTGAGGTATTCTGGTCACACAGGGCATTGGACATATTTATTCCCTCCCAGTTTATGAAGCTGAGTTTCAAGAGAACTTTTTAAGAATTTGTAACTCTACATGTCTGTAAAGCTGAGAGCTTAGCAGCTGAATTTAATATATTAGCAAGGGTGCTTTTGGTGTATCTTCCTTTATTCTACTTGGTCTTGAAAAAATTCTCTCAGAAACCATGTGGAATGCTGAAAATTTTTAAAGACCATTATCTTTCTCCTTTGAGACCTGATCTTTTTAATAGACTGATTTTCTTCACTATTATATAGAGCTGTAAATGTTTATTTTTTTACTTCAGCCACAGGAGTTTCTTCATATTTCTGTCTTGTTCAGAGGATGATGCCCAGCCTCTTCCCCACCTCCTCCACCCCAAACACCCATGGCCTTACCTGTGCAATTTTACAGATTACATTAGTGTTAGTGGGATTAAGCTGCTGGGGAAGTCAGGCAAAATTCCCTTTTAAGATTAATTATTTTATAAAGATGTTTCCAGACCAATAATGTCTGTCCTAAATATTATCTTTCTCAAATATTTGTGGAAAAATCAGGAGAAAACTTACAAAACACAAAGCAAAGTCTGTACCAATTGCTAGGAATTCACTTGTCCCATTGATGGTCACTATTGACAAGGACAAGCTGAGTTAAAAGAATGGTTGAAATGCTTGTTCTTATTATTTGTCCTTAGTCATCATAATAAGTATGGCTATCAAGCACAAAACATTTTTGGGTTGCATACATAGTCTGTGCTTGCCAGCTAAGCTATCAGTAAATGAAAAAGTGTTGGGATGGGAGGATACCACCTAATGGTACAAGAATGAGCAGGATCATAGAAACAGATACAGGATACGGACAGACTCCTGGAAGTTTTGCTTCAAAGCTCTATACGGGTTGATACGTGGGTGATTTTGATTAATATGACAGAAGAAGTTTTCTGACTCTAATTGCTACATAGATAAAAGTTGGGTTTATGGAGAAGGAGAGTTTTTGCATTTAAGTGACTGAAAAGTACATCAGAATTCTTTTGTATTGATTAGAAGTGTTAACAGTTTTATCAGGTTTGGAGAGCTGGGAATTTATCTGCCTGCGTAGATTAATCAGTGGAATAACCTCTCAGGCAGGAGATAAATGAAAATAAATTACTTGCATGAGAACAAAGTCTGTTGAGAGTAGGCTAATATCATAAATGTCTCACTCAAAGGCTAGTACCTGATGAACATTTGGACCTTTCTTCTTTTCTGTGTGCAAACAAACAAATAAAACCCTGAGGCTGAATGCCTCCAGGATGGAGAGAAGACAGGAAGAGAACAGAAAATTAAGTCCTAAATTTTAGTAAACAAGCAGACGGCTACAAGTTAGTGGTAAAGAAATACCACAAAAATGGGGAAAAAAATTATATATGTATGGCAGGCTGACAACATTTATTTAAAGATGGATTTTTCATTCTCTGAATTTTAGATCTTAAAATTGGCAGAAATTACATTGAAGGTTGTTTTTCCTCAACATTTTGAAAAGCAGTCTTTGGAGTTATATTCTTTTTGGCATTCACAGAGGGTAGAAAGCAGGTGATAAAGTATGAAGAAGAGTCTGTGAAGTACATACATATGCATGTATAGTACTTAAAAAAGCTTTTCCCAAAGGAGCAGTTACTTGCATAGAAACAAAATTATCCAAGGAAATGTTTCCATGCAACAAAATATAGTAACATGCAGTGCAAATAGACCTTAGCATGACAGCACACCTGCTAAGCAAATTAATATTCTGAACATTAATTTAATAGCATGTGACTAGTAAAATTCCATATAGGTGCATAGCTATATAAATGTCCTGTTCACAATGATTTCTTGAAAATATATTTTAGTAGAGGAGGAGAGAGGATTAATGGCAGTTTGTTAAAATACATAAACTCTTTTCCTTTTTCGAACTGCTGATTTGTGTGAAGAACTGAAGCTCATAACAAAGTGAAAAACAGCAGGTGGCAACCTGGAGTTGGGAAATTCTATTTGCTGTTACCACCATCCTGATATCCTGTAATGAGAGCTTTCTGCTCTTTCAGAAAAAGTAACCAAATTGTGTCTTCATTATAAAATACATAGAATCATAGAATCATTTTGGTTGAGAGAGACCTTGAAGCTTAATCATCAAGTCCAATTGTTAAGACAGTGGTGCCAATCACCACTAAACCACTTCCCTCAGCACCACATCTACACATCCTTTAAATACCTTCAGGGATGGTGATTCCACCACTTCCCTAGGCAGCCTGTTCCAGTGCTTTACAACCCTTTCTGTGAAGAAATTCTTCCTAATATCCAATCTGAACCTCGCATTGGACAACTTGAGGCCATTTCCTCTTGTCCTGTCACTTATTACTTGGGAGAACAGACTGACCTTTCAGGTAGTTGTAGAGAGTGATAAAGTCTCCCCTGAGCCTCCTCTTATTTCCAAGCTGAACAAACCCAGTTCCCTTAGATGCTCCTCATAAGACTTGTTCTCTAGACCCTTCACCAGTTTCGTTGCCCTTCTTTGGACACACTCCAGCACCTCAATATCTTTCTTGTAATGAGGGCCCTAAAACAGAACACAGCATTTGAGGTGTGACTTCACCAGTGCCCAGTACAGGAGGATGATTGCTTTCATCATTCTGCTGGCCACAGTATTGCTGATACAAGTCAGGATGCTGTTGGCCTTCTTGGCCATCTGGATACAGTATTAACTCAGATTCAGCCAGCTACTGACCAATACCCCCGCGTCATTTTCCACTGGGCAGCTTTCCAGACATGCTTCCCCAAGACTGTAGTGTTGCATGGGGTTGTTTTTGTGACCCAGGTGCAGGACCTGGCACTTGGCCTTTTTTAACCTCATATCATGGGCTTCAGCCCATTGATTCAGCCTTTCCAGATCCCTCTGTAGAGCCTCCCATTTGAATTTGAATGTTTCCTTTAAAAGTTTATCCTGGAACCTTACAATCATTTCCTGATGTACCTATGTAAAGAATAATGACAATCTGTATGTCGTGGAAACATCTATCTGTAAATTAAATATTTAAGAACACTTCCATTCTCAGGATAGAGTATTTAAAGACAGGAGCTGTACAGAAAAGGAGCTTATGCCTTCTAAAAATGGAGGGTTTGGTTGGTTTTTTGTTGGGTTTTTTTTGTTTGTTTGTTTGTTGGGGGTTTTTTTTGTTTGGGTTTTTTTTTGTTTTTTTACTCCATTAATAAAAATTCAAGTGGGAACACTACCTCCCAACCTGCCCTGCTCATACGCTTATTTAGGTAATCTAAAAAGCGTAGAGCTAGGATCAAAGTACTGTTTTGTTTCTTGTTCTGATTTAGCTTCTGAAATGCTTTTCTACTTGTTTAGTTTCTCAAGTGTACGGTACGTAACCTGTCAGGCAAGTGCATATAGGCAGGGCTAAAATGGTTGGTGTTCTAATGTAGCTCAAATTTATTTCAATATAAATTTCCATTGTTAATAATATGTAGAATTTTTGGTTTACATACATGTCTTCAGATGCATAAAATGTTTACTATTCATACATTTGTTTTCACAAATATTACTGTCCATAGTTATGCTCTTAATAACATGTGAAATTTCTTTACAAGTCAGTCTAGATGAAGTGCACTCATCAATAAAAACCACAACATTCCATCATGCCACATATTATACCCTTTCATCTGCCTTCTCTCAAAGTAAAAGAAATAGAAATAAGGAAAATTGAGTTGTAGTGTGTACTTTCTGATCAACAGATTTGAACTTTCTCAAGTGGATTGAAGAAATTAGTAAGAGATCCTTCACAGAAAACACTGACCATCAAGTTGTCAGTCATCTTGATTAATAATCTCATAATGTTATATTAACATAATATCAAAAAAGTAGTCCATTAGTACCTCATAAACCTTTTGTGTAGTTTCTTTCAATAAGGTGAAAGGCCACGCAGGACATAGAGCAGGGTTGGTGCATATTTCTCTAATTTATAGGAACATCATGAACTTGAAATGTAACTAATCTATAAAAAAAAAAAAGTTTAAGCATATTTTAAGTAATTTTAAGTACATTATATGCTCTTTTATTCTCCTGCCAACTACATTGGCTTTAAATCTTTCTTTTGTTTCTCTTAAAATTAAGTTCTTATCTGTCCTAGTACTCTCACAGTATGCACTGAAAAATGACTAGGCAGAAAAGGATTAGATTTTTAAATATGCATGAGCCTAAAGAATGACCCTTTTACAGTGAAAAAAAAATGCATCAATTTCTTTCTTATGGAGAGTTTAGTCTTTGCTATTCATCCAAAATGAAAAGTAGTGTTAACACATTAGTATGAAAACCCAAAAATATTTTGATTCTTAATTACTGTACAATATACATTTAACATAAAATTGTTGTGCTTCTCATTATAATTGCATATGTTATCAGTAAGAGAGAAGGGCATAAGCAATTATGGAATATGGCAAGTCTATATCAAAGCAAAACCATTATGCCTCTCAAGTAAGTGAAAAATTGCAGATACACAGATTATTGGAGCTGTGCATGTATTCGAATGTCCAGTACTCCTCAGTTATTTATTTCCATAGTATTAAATTCTTAGACATTTTAATTGCAGTATTCCTTGATGCACATACTGAATGATAAGCTAGCATGAAAACTTTATTTGGTTTTTTTCTCAAAAATTGGTCAGAGGAAGGAGTTTAAGAAACTTTATTTCACCTATTTTGGTCCAGAACTACATTAATACTAACACATTGTGGTAACACTAATGCACTTTGGGAAAGGGAAAGAATATAAAACAAAAAACTTGCTTGAATAGAGCTCACATAGCTTTTCAACATACATGAAAATGTGAACCTTGATACTCAGGGAAGCACAGAGGTTGTTTCATATGTATATGTTTATTTACTGGTATGAAACCAAAGCAGTGTTATAGTCATTTCGGAACATGTCTTTCCACTCCTTGTTTTTCCTAAGACTCACCATCAGAGCTAGTGTGAGTCTAAAAACATGTCTGTCAGTGAAGTTGTGATAATTTATAACCTCCAGTATGTTACTGCTGTTGTGTATGATAAATATGTCTGTCTAGACAAGTTCTTTGCGATTGAAGGGGTTTTAGTATTCTACTAATAGTCTTTATAGTATTCCCAGTCAGCAATGAGAACCCTACTAAATCATGTTCTAACGGAAACTCGATGTTATTTCCACGAATAAGTTGTAGTTTACAACTGTCATCTGTTCTTTTCCCGATCTTCCCTAAGCCCTTGAATAATCAAGAATTTGGCAGCTCTGCCATTGGGTTCTGATGTCACTTGCTCTGTCCTTTTCGCCTTGATATCTCTAAGCTTCCAGATTATATCAGTACTCTACCTTGCCAAGTGTGTTTATAAGACATGCTCCTTCAAAAGAATGTAAAATGATTTTACTTATTTTTTAAAATTCTATTTTGAGGTATTGACTTAGAGAAAATTATTCATGTTCTATTTTTTCTGTACCATCTTTCATAAATTAAAAATTCAACACATGTGCAGTGATTGTGTCTCTTATCCGAAATGCACAGAGCCAGAGGTTTCTACCCTTGATTTAACTTAACAGCTGGTAATATTTGTTGTGCTAATTCACTTACATGGAAACACTGATGCAAGCGTTACAAATAGGGAGTTAGAGTTTTTTCCAATTTTTACAAGACAGAACAGTGTATTTTTCCCTCCAGTTAAGTACTGAATACAGTGTAGAAAGACAGAGTTGTCCTCTAGGAAGCAAAGATGAACAGTCTGCCCTTTCATCACAGAGACCAGTTCTCTTGACCAGGTATAACTCATTTCAGTAGATCAGAGGCAACAACCTGCATGTCAATCCTTTCACCTTCTACAGATCTGAGGAAAAACAAACCCTGTCAGAAATAATTACATAAGAGTATAGAAAACACCTTAAAGAGAAAATCATTGTCAGACAGGGAAAAACTGTGTTGTGAGTCTTAAATGGTATTTATAGGAGGAATTAGAGAATTATGGAGATATTTTTAAATATTTTTTTAAAATTTGTGTGTGGGAGACTGGCTGGGAAGAGAGTGAATTCTGGAAAGGAAATGTGATGGGCTTGATGGAATTGGGGAAAGAGGTGAGATATACAGCTACAGAATCAGGATAGACTGGTGTTGTGTAAATCAAACTACATAAAATTTGCTACAGGTTTTCACTACACCACAAGGGAGAAACTTCTGCCATTTTATCTTGTCAGGAGATTAATGACTTTTAATCTAATAACTTAATCTCTCAAGGTTTATCTTCTTTTTTTTTAGCAAAAACCACTGTTCACAGATGTATGGTAAACTGTAATTTAACCTTATCTTCAGAGGTCCTTACATTTGTAGCTTCAATCATCCTCTATTGCATTAATAGCAAATACCAAAAATATGTTTCTTCTTATTTTGTATTAAGATTGTTATGTGATGAGATTGTAGAACTAAGGCCAGCTCTGTGTTCCATCTCCATCTTAAGGAATTTTCTATCGTGACTAGATGAAAAATTAACCTGTGTATTATTTTCAAGAATAAATATAAGGATTGTTTTTCATCTTTTGCTAAATTGATGTTTGTCAAGAAAGAAAAGATAAATTATTTTATTTCCACAACAGGGGGAAAGTATACATACATAATATGTATCATTTATGCTGTGATACATATATGTATGTCATAGTACATACTGTGTATTCCTATTACTACACAGTACCTTTTTGGATGGTACACTTTGGAAGACTGCAAGTTCAGTTTCTGAGTTTTTGTGCTCCTCATCTGCTTTGCCTTAATTTACTAGGTTGGTGGCTTTGTCAGCAGTGCTTAAATCTATCTTGACTCAGTTGATACTTTTTCCTAGTTGATAACAATCATATGCACAGTACAAAAGTTTGTAAGTGCATGTATACCCAAGAAAATGCTCACATCTTTCATATATAATTAATAAAACTAGCCTTCTTAAATAGCACATTGTGTCTAAAAGTGGTATGAGTCATGACTGTAAGTTCTGTGAAAAGGATGTAAATGTTTGGCTGGAAAAAGAATGTGTATTTCACTACTTGAGAATAGTACAGTTGGAGGTTTTATAACTGGAATATGTAATATTTTTTACCTGTCAAATTCTAAGGGTGTTGATGGGTTTTTCTGCAAATCTTCTGAGGAATTTCAAGGGTCCAGAAAATAGTTTCTACTGTCAATTAAGCTGGTTTCATTTTGATCGAATTATCTGTGGCAGATAAATAAAAATATTAATATTTCAAAAAGTTGTCAATGTATAAAAACAGAGATACTGAAAGCAATTTTTCTACAACAAGAACAACAATAGATTTTATTAAGAGCTTTATACAGGAAGTGAAATTTTAGTTTTCTTGATAAAACTATTTTTTGTGTTCCTTGAATTTCTGCCCCACTTAAATAGTTGATGTATTTGGGAACTGTGATAAAAATAGAGTGACCGTTTAAAATTAAAGGTAATTAGGAAAAATTCCTCAAAAACAGAATACCTGTTGAGAAACATGGAACAAATCTTTTTGCAATGAACACATGTAATATTGTTATAATATTACAGAATTATATTTTTTCATCAGTGAATATGGTCTATTATGTGAAAATTGCATTAAAATAAATTATTCAGGTAACATTTTTACATTCAGAACACTATGAAGGTGAGTAGGGTAAAGGCAATTCAGAATTACCACAGTTTCTGGAAAAAAAAAAAAACCTGCTTTGTTCAGCAGAAAGATGTCTTTAACTAGAAAAGCAGCAGAAGGTAACTGAATAAATCACTCATATCAATGCATCCTTTATATTACCCATATTCATTCCGTCCAATACATTATGCATTCAAATCAATGGAAGTTGTGTGGTTTAGATCCTGTGCACTGCATTGAAAAATTCACTTCTACATATCTGTGTGTTTATTATCTTCAGTTATTCATCAGTTACTGAACACTATGGACATTTTGAAGTTACCCTGTATCTCATTATTTTATCCATTGTTTTTTTGCAAAATACATTAAAAATTCAAGTTTCCTTTGAAAGCTCAAATGAGATTTTGAATGAAATAACAAAATGCTTATTAAAAAAAGGACTGATTGGATTTCAGACTTGTAACTGTAGCTTATAATTCCTCCTCCCCATTCTTCTCTTTCTTATCTTTTTTTTTTTTGTCCTTCTCTACAAGCATCTTTTCCCCCCCAGAGTAATACTGGTGCTATGTACAGTATTTTGTTTACAATAGTATAAACATTTTCAGCTTGTGACTTCATTGCTGAAATAACTCACCTCTTTCATATCAACTCTTACCTAGGAGCCGTACAGCAGACTCACTGATGTAGGTTTTTTTCTGCATGGCAGCCCAGGCCAAGCTGTGGTTTCATTGCATGATGCAACTTCACCTTTTTTTGGTTGTCTGTGGAATTAATTATAATTTATTCTTGTATTGCCTGTGCATGCCAATGTGCTTACCATAATGGTGTATACACTGAATGCAATCTAGAGCATTAAGTGCATGAACTAGAATTAAAACAGAAATAAAAATAGAAATAAAAATTAGAAAGCTTGAGCAAATGTAAATTATGCTTGTCAGTATCTTTAGTTAAGCAGTTATAGAATGAATAGGACACAATATGTATCAGGTCTAAATATTTAAATTTTTCTAGCATATTATAGTAATTTATTGCCTAGACGGAAATTTGAAGTGTGGTCAAGATGTGGGAAAGAAAACGTGTATCAACTGTTCTATTCTGACAATGGCTGAATGATGCCAGTCGTGTTCAGAAAGATAAACCATTCCCTGCTGTCAACTGTAGCAGCAGGTGACAGTGAAAAGAGGTAAGATTATATTTAATCATTTATTAAAAGTCAGAAATTGGAAAAAAATTTGAAGTGCAACAGTTTTTCTATAATGTTAAATAGCCTACAAAATAATTCAAATTGTATTGATTTACAAAAGACCACTAAGATGAAATTTCATATGAAGAATGGTAATACTTCTCTAAGTTTCTTTTACAAATGACATTGTGACCATGCTAAGCAACCTGTTATTAATATGTTCTTAAATGTATTCAAATAAATCTTTCATCAGAATAGTAGAAGATATGATTTAATGCTAATTCTATTCTTTCTTGATAAAATGATGAAAAGGCACTTCGGAAAGTGGCTTGAAGCATTGTGTCTGAGCACAAGTTTGTAGTGCTGTTGATCCACACAAATGCTGAGTGTATGTTTTCAGAGATTACATTTTGTGCTTTTTTGGGAGTCCAAGTTAATGTACGGATTACAAAATAATATTCAACTTGATAAACATTATTGATCTCATACATTTATCTTTGAGGGCCTATAATAGAAAATGTTATGATGTTAAAAATTATAATTGTGAACATATATATAAAGCTGAAATGTATTCTTAATGTGTACTTCTAAGCAGGTAACTGGAAACATGCAATATATTAAAAACAATAAAAAATGGAAGTAATTTCCACAATTGTTGTCATGCCACCCAGATGCTGATACTATACTGCCCTAAGAATGTTTAATATTTATGATTACTTAGCATTTGTGGCTTTTTATATGTTATTCTTATATTCCCCATAATTAAAAAAAATAATAACTGTCATTATAATGAAGGAAAATTCTTTTAGGACTGTAAAATCATTGATCAGACATATATCTATATGGCAACATGAAGTTCTGAGTAAAATAGGTGCAAAATCGATTATTACACCATTGTTTTCAGTAGCTCAGTGTGTGAGTCTAACTACCCACCCCATGTACAGCATCCAGAATAAAAAGGTGTTGGATGATACAGTGCAAGTCATTTTGAGATGGTGTTAAATAAAAAAGGGCCACTATGTATTAATTTTTGACATCATCATAATCCTCTTCATACTTTTATGTAAACTAGTTTTATATCAGGCTTGTGATAATTGATTTGAACAACTGCTACAGGTGTTGGCAATACCTTATTCCACTTGTTAATGGAGACAGAGACTGCTAAAAAAGGAAAGGCATAGTGTCATTGATCTGCCTCAAAGGGGCTTTGCCTTTCCCATTTAGAAAAGTTCACTGTGTGTAACACCCGCTTCTGGCTGGTCTCTTTTCTGAAAAGTTGAATTAGGAAAGAGTTGACTATTTTTTAAATTTCTTGTTTTACTGTTTAAACTGTTTCTGTTTTTTTGCAAAGCCAACTTGGTCATTCTGTGAGCCTTTCGTAGAATCAATGTTTTGCCTTAAGGATATGGTAATTGCTCTTAAGACAGTCCTGGTAAAATGATCAGGTTCTACAGCTGGAACAGATATGACATGAAAAATTCTTAGTAGGAAAATTTACTAGATAACAGTTATATACACATGGAAAGTAAACCACAGTGGATGAGTGTATTCATAGGGAATCTATGTGCATGTGTTTTACTTTAAAAAGGTATGTGCAATAAAGACTCTCCAGGATTCTAGGGAAAGGAAAAGGGAAAATGATAGAAAGGACATTCTTAAGTGTTTGTATATGCTGTGAGTGAATGTTACCTGGATTATGCCTGCAGTTGATTTAAGGCAGAGGAATTTAAATTTACACTGTGATGCTTAGGATAAAGATCTTAGTTGGTTACTCTTGGCAGTTCAAAGTTTTTTACTTCACCTCACCTGTCCGTTATTCCTAGTGAAGTGGAACAAATGTACACATACAGACTTCCACCTGATAGTTTACAATGGTATTAGATGTGTAATAGTTTGGATTGAGAGTTCAGTTGCACGACCTATGGCACCTTAACATATCTTAGGTATTAAATGCCTAAGGTGCTTTAAAGGATCCTTATGCTGATGGGGTAGATAAGCCTAAAAGGTCCTCATGAGGAATGAAAGAGAGAATCTCAAGTTATTAAAATTCTTTTTGACAAATACATTTTCTAATTCTACGCAGATTTTTTCAAGGAATGTAAATGGTTCATGTTTGCTGTTATGCCTTTATTGGAAATCTGAAACAATAGTTCCTGCCTGGTGTAACTGTGTATTAGGACTGCTTTAGAATTACCATTAACACAATGTGGATAGCTGTTTATGGATAACAGTAGATCTGAGGGCATCCACTAAAAGGCTTGATCAAAAAAAGCTGATCCAGTAATGTAATGTCAAGTTTCTACCACTTTGCTGTGCTGGCTTTCATTGCTCAATAATGTAATTCACTGACATTGAAGTAAAGTCTTATACTGTAGGTTTGAGTTTATTACTACTGAATAAAACCTAGATAGCACACACATATTTTCTTTGAAGCATCACAGGAGGGAATTCCAGAAAAGTCAGGTGAATGAACTGCAAATATTTTAACACTCCATCTTGTCATTTTCGGTTAGGATAATTAGTTAGACTAAATTAGGTTTTCTAATTACAGTATGGTAGCAAGCAAGAAACATGGAAAGAATACTCAAAAACATCCAAGGAATCTTTGTTAGACATAACAAGCAGAAAATTAGAGCTTGGTTGGAGCTGGAAAACAATGATGGTGGTGTGCTGTTGAAAAATTTGAGTCTGAGGAAAGTAGATAGCAAATGTGAAAAAGACTTTGGGGTAATTTTAAAAGGCAGTGTCTGCAAAGTAGAATCACATAAAATAGAGCAAGAAGGAATCGGAGGAAGTCACTCCTCCTTCAGCTGCAAGATAAGAGTGACTATACATAAATTTATTCAAACAGACAATTATCTAAGAGATCAATGGTTTGTAGGTGCTCTCCTACAGAAGGAGGAAATTTTAGAAATACCACACATGTAGTTCATTCTGTTGATGTATGCAAATGCCAGGACTGCAACTTGTCCATATATCTAAGACTGAAAAGCATTTACCACTGTTGTAAAAATCTGAGATGCACCATTGTCCCTAAAGAACCTATTCCACTGTTTAACTGTAAGTTTTAATTGAAAAAACTTTTTTGGTTCTGGTATATTTCTCACTAACTTGATCCATTTCCATTTGTTCAATTCAGTGTCAATGTGGAATAGGAATTAATATCCTTTTTGCAGCATCACATGACATGTTTGCATTTTCATGTTGCCAGTTATTTTCTGCTATCTGGAGCAAACATCTACAACATTGCTCCTTGATATGCTTCAATCAAGAATATTAAAGAACACATAGTAAATAATAACATATGTAATGGAAAGTAATAGAGGCATGTTTTAATATGAAGTAGAAACATGCAAGACTGAACTTTAGTAAATGGGCTATGCAGTTTAACAGAATCCTTTTATAATGCAGTCAGTGTACTAGATATAACTGGTTTATTACATGTTGTCAAAAAAGGTAATAATAAAATGTTAGTTGGAACAGTATATTGGTGTTTTTCTCTTTAATGTAGGAGTAGTCTCATGAAAACCTTTGATTAAAACGTGATCCCTGGCATTGTTGCTCTATTGTTCTCTTGAAATCGACTTGTCGTCAAGGAGATTGTTTTGTCAAGGCAGTGTAATACTATTTACAGTTGCCAGAGTTCTCAGCTTTTTGTAAGCAATTAACAGATCTAATGCAAAACAAGGTAGTACACTCTTCATACTTACCTATGTGGTTCTCAGCAAACCTTTTCAAATGCGGTTATCTTAGGTTGGATGAAGATCTTAATGGTGTATTGTGCAAGAAAGCACATGCTGTGTCTTCTGTGCACAACTGAAAGAACTTAGAAGAGTTAGGGAGGTTGACTCTGGGTCATTTACTTATGCCTGTTTTACATCTCTGTTCCTGGTTGTTTAGCTGTTCTGCAAGAATCTTTCTTTAGCTTTTGTTTGGGAAAGTCAGTAAATATGGAAGACATATGTTGCAGGCAGTAGTGAATGTATACATGCCCTGATAGGAAATATACTGCTTTCTGAGTGAGCAATTTTAATGTGTATATTTTCTATATATCCCTGAAATTAAATATAAAAAATGTAAGCTTAAGTTCCTTGATATCATACTTGTATACAATTTTGTGTTTGAAAGGACAGAGGAAGGCAAGAACTTGATTTTGCTTGAGTTCTGTAGTAGGACAGCTTATGTTTTACTTGGGTAGTCGATGAAGAAGCATGATGTACTTAAAATTCATGGAAAACTTGAAAAAGAAAGATGAAAACTGACAACATTATACTAAATTTTACCAAGTTGCATTAGTTCATTTAGGTAAAATAAGTACTAGCAATGTTACTTGACTCTGTCATTTGATATGTTGTCAGTCACAAATAGCTCTTTAAAAGCAGTAAAGTTATGTCAGGCAAAATCTTGTGCAGCTGAGATGGGCATCAGGAAAGTGTACCTTTGTTCTGCCGTTGTATCAGCTGAATTTGGCTCCTAATTTTGTATTTGGATGTGACAGAAATTAAGAGCCTCTCTTTCTTTCCTGCTGGAAGTCCTTCTCTACCTTAGTTTCTAAACTGAATGAGTTTTGCATTAAAAGCTGTCAAGCCACAGTGTTTATATATATCTTTCAATTTAAAACAAGTTAACATTCAAAGGAAAAAAGAAGAAAAAAACCAAAACAAAACACTTATATGTGCCATACCTTATCATGTGATTCATAAAAATGAATCACAAGGAAAAAATATCTCTGACTCTCAGAAAAATCTTTACTAAATTATACTATTGTATTAATTTATTACTGATTGATCTGGTTTTGGTTTTGCTTATTTATTTTGACAGTGGCTTTTTTTGAAGGAGGATCAGGCAACCTGCTAATTTTGTCCCTAATTAGTCTAAAAGCTTGTGTGCTAGGGGAGATAATGTAGAAGTACTTAGTAGTAGAAAGTATCTGCAGAAGAGATGAGTCATGATGCATTTTTAGTTATGTTAGAAATAGAAGGATAATAATATTCTAATGCTAGCTTGTGATCTGTCAGACTTTAAAGAATAACAGAAGATGTTTTGATAGAAATTAGGAAAGGGAAATAAGGACAGGGACTTGCATTGTTGCTGCTTTTTTTCTGAAAAGCAGTTCCCTTGAGGTGCTTGTAATTTATAAGGTGTAGATGAAGCAGTAGTCTAGGAAATATTTTGAGATAGCTTTATTTCACATTATTTGGCAGTTCATCTTTTATTTTGATCAGATTTTGATTATTTACTTTAAACAAAGAGGATACTGATTGTTGATGTAATTCAAAGATGGATAAGTGCATATGAGTATGAGGTCAGCAATGCATTTTAAAAAGGAATGAGAAAGATGCATTTTGATGTGAAGGGAGGCTATTCCTTGTGTAGACAAGGAAGGAATGGAAATAGAAACAAAGACAGTAAGATAGAGTAATCCAAAATAAATTCATCACATGATGAAGTTGAGGATTTTTTATGACTGGAGAGACATACAGTTTAATTCATGAAGCAGAGTCAGAATAGTGGTAAAAAAGGGTACTTGGCAAAGTCTCAAGAAGTTACACAGGAAAATTTTATCTGAAGCTTTCTGAAGGAAGAGAAGGGTAAAGTAATAGGCTATATGGAGTCCTAGGAGGAGGAAGGTGCAATCAAAAAAGATGAGAGACACAACCAAGCATGGTCAGCATCTTGGATGTAAGTATTAAAAAGAAGCTCCAGAGTTTGACACTGAAATGTGTTGGGAGCAGAAAGTTCTCTGGGTGTGTATGTGTGTGTGTAAGCATATGAAAAACAGTTCACTAAAGATTTAGATGTAGGAGGTTGAGTGGTCAAAAAAGATTTTAATGTATCTTTATCAATGACAAGAAGATACAGGAAAAGGTCACAGTGTCGACTTGGCTATGAGGTCCTAACTGTCTGCAAAATTCAGTGGAAAAAGGGACAGTTCTTCCTTCCCTCACTAGCTCCAGTTATACAAAACTTCTTAGAAAATATCTGTAACTAGGGGTATAATGATCCCATAGGGTTTTATGGATACCAAGACTCAGGGTTGTGAAGGCAGGTCACACTGTGCTTCCACTGTAGGCAATGTGGGTCTTCCCCTTGCCTTCACTAAAGCATTGCTTTAATCCAGCTGTCTTCCCTTTCTTTTTGGGAAGGAAGCCAAGCTAACTCTCCCTGCATATCCTGGAGTGCTAACTGAAAATACTAGTAGGAAAAATTCCCTGGTGGGGCACCACATCATGTCAAAGGACAGTGAAATAATTTAGAAGACATTTATCATAAAAATAAAAAAAAGAGTTTATTGATGTTATGACTCAAAGAATAGAGAATTGAGTCATTAACCCAGGCATCATGCTTTTATAAGATCAGTACACATCCTGCAAGAAAATACTTTTTTGTTTTCTTATTGTGGGTCTAACTTGGTTAATAAATGAAAGCCATTTAAAATAAGGGGGAAAAAAAAAGTTTCACTATCACTCTGTGAGATATTTGACACTTTTGATTGTAATTTAGTCTTGCCAATTTAGTTTAGTTACCATATTTGTTTCACCAGCTTGACAGTCGATAGTCATCCATATTTAGAATTTTGCTGTTTCAGTAAAGAAGCTTTAACTGCTTATTTCATTCTGACCTGTACAACTAAACCACAGTTAAAAGAACAGAAAGTATTTTGCATTGAGTGAACATTGCTTTTACATGACACATCTTGCTTTTCCTTTAGTTTTGCCTCAGTCCTACGTCACTGAAACACTATTAAAAAAATTTAACCATAATTCCCTTAATTTTATATTTTTTCTGTACTGTTAAAAATATGTATTAAAGGAATAGAAATGGAAACTATCATACCAAATTTATGAAAAACTTATTTTTTCCTGTAAATTTCATAAAATTGGTTTTGTTCTATAAATAAATTTGAAGGAATTCAGTATTATGGAGGAGTGCCTAGTAAAGGAAAATAGTTCATAAATAAGACCACTATAGCCAGTTTTATAAACAAAGAAAATTTACACGACCAAAACGATACTTATTGATTGCATTCAAATACAATTTAGAAGTGAGAAGTGAATGGTATATCTTCAAATGATGAGATACTAAAAGGCTTTGAAACATTGGGTAATTTCTCTCAATTATTTGTTCATTATATTTTGGCAGCCTCTACTAACATTTCTGTAGAATAATTTTAATTTGATGTTAATATTTACTCTTGTCAATGAACATTCTTTCTGATAAGAACTCCACATTTTACTGTTTTTTCATATAAAGCACTATTGTGTAATTTAAAAACTGTCAAAAACAAAGGAAATAAACTTCATAATTTTTCATAGTATTAGCTAGCTGTATTTCTTTCTCAGGCATGTTAAGTTTATAAGAATTGTTAAGAAAATTGGCATCCATCTTAGTCTTTGCTGGCCTTGTCATTAAAAAGAAAACAAAAAAGGCAAAAATCATTAGGAGCTGACTGATACAACATGAGCTAAAACTATGAGAGACCACTTCCTTACATAGAAAGAGTAGGGAAATTTCAATTGCATATTAGATAGTTATTTCAAGTACTGATTTGCGTGTGCACAACATTTCCCACTATTGGTAGGAACATTTTATCATCCAGATAGATGTCTCTGTTATTGCAAAGATGGACAAAATTCTGAAATAATGTAGAATTTCTTCCCCTTATTTATGTGTGGTCATAATGGCAATGATTGCACTCTGACATAGATTGACATGTCATGCCAAGGCTTTGATCTGAAGCTGGAAATGGGCTTTACAGCTCCTATCAAGAGGTGAAATTGTACAGGAAAAAACTCAAGATATTTTCAACTCTGTTGAAACTGCAGAATCCTGGAAGTACTCTATGAAGGCTTCTTCTGTGGGAAGTTTCATATTAATATACTTGCAGAAACAAATAATTTCAGAAAACATTAAAATGCATACTATTTTTGCCCTCTCCCACTCATTCTGTGACTATTTGAAGAGTAATCCCAGTAGAACGATTTCAAAAGAGTTAGAAGTATTTGAAGTGAAGCAGAAAGAAGTGAGAATAATAAATAAATACATGAAATACACTTGTGACAAAAGTAGTTACTTAAACAGAAGTAAATTGTTTTGAACTGGAGTGACAAGGGGTTTGTTCATTTGTTCAGCTGCAATAAAAGTGTCATGTAAAGAGTTGGCTTCAGTGTTGATTGCAAAAAAGGCTTAAGGATGCGGGGAACCTCTTGTCAAAATTTTGCCCCATCTGTGTAAAGTTAAACTGGAGAATCACAGAATGTCTTTGATTGGAAGACGCCTTCAAGATCATCTAATCCAACCTTCAACCTCACACTGCAAGCTCACCACTAAACCCTGTCCCTAAGCACCAGGTCCACATGCCATTTAAATGACTCCAGGGATGGTGACTCCACCACTGCCCTGGGCAGAGCATTCCAATGTTTGATAACCCTTTCAGAGAAGAAATGTTTCCTAATATCCAGCCTAAACCTCCCCTGGTGCAGCTTGCATCCATTCCCTCTGGTCCTGTCACACGTCACCAAGGAGAAGAGGCTGTCCCTCCTCCTCATTCCAACCTCCTTTCAGGTAGTTGTAGAGAGTGATAAGGTCTCTGCCTCAGCCTCCTCTCCAGACTAAACAACCCCAGCTCCCTCCGCCGCTCCTCACAGGACTTGTGCTCTAGGCCCTTCATGAGCCTCACTGCCCTTTTCTGGACAAGCTCCAGCACTTCTATGCCCTCCTTACAGTGAGTGGCCCAGAACTGAACGCAATATTCAAGGTGTGGCCTCACCAGGGCCCAGTACAGGGCACAGTACTGCTGGCCACAGTGTTTCTGACACAAGCCAGGAGGACATTGGCCTTCTTGGCCACCTGCGTGCACTCCTGACTCATATTTAATCGACTGTCAATCAATACCTCAGCTCCTTTTCCATCTTGCAGATTTCCAGCCACACATGCCCAAGTTTGTAGTTTACCACGGGGTTGTTACGACCCAAGTGCAGGACCAGGCACTTGGCCTTGTTGAACCCCATGCAATTAACCCTGTTCCACTGATCTGATCTGTCTAGGTCCTGCTCTAAATCTTCTCTACCTTCTAGGAGATCAGCACCCTCACCTCACTTGGTGTCATCTGCAAATTTACTAATGGAACACTCAGTCCCCTCATCCAGATCATTAATAAAGATATTGAAGAGAACAGGCCCCAGTACTGATCCCTGGGGAACACCACTTGTGACTGGATGCCAGCCAGATTTAGCTCTGTTTACTACCACTCTTTCAGCCCAGCCATCCAGGCAGGTTTTTATCCAATGCGGAAATTTTATTACTACTTTTGTAGTCACTCTTGCTCATTGAACTAGTTTATGACTATGATACCTGTATAACTGGTCTTTTTAACTACTACTATTGCTATAAAAATGCTGTAATAATAAATAGAACAAGTAGAGAGGGGTAAGGAGAAACCGAAATGAATAACAGTGTTTAAAGAGCAAGAGAGGAAGGAAGAGAATTAACAGTTTAGGCCATGCCTGAAAAATCAAATATAGTTCTGTCTTTACCGCAGATCAGACAAACTAAGGACACTGTTATCCCTCTAGATGTGATTTTTATATTAAATTGTAGCACAGAGCCTACAGTTGTAGCAAATGATAACTTGAAATAAATGTTGGCTTGAGGAAAACTGTCAGTGTCTCAAACCTTGGTTGCATAGTCCAGGCATTGGTTGAAGCATTTAGTTTATTACATAAAAAGATGGCAGGGCAAAGGGGAATTACAGTCCTTGATAGATTATCAGCAGTATATCCCGATGTTAGGTAAAATAAAACTGGTATTATTAGTTTTTCATTTCAAAACAAAAGTAAACATAGCTACAGTGATTTTTTTTTTTTTACAGTTTTTGTGTAGCAAATTAAAGATGCTTTTTCAAATACTGCATTTAGAGTTACATTATTGCTGTAATTTTTATCCAGTTATGTTAAATCTTTCCTATCACTGTTATAACTGTAATGTTATTACATTGATTTTTAGTGTAGTTTTTCCTGGTTTTTAACAGTGTAAATGTATGAAACCACACACACAACAAAGACACACAGAAAAGTAATAAAAGCATTTCTAACAGACTTGCCTCCTTCAAAAGTGAAACCTTTGCTGACCTAAAGAAGTGAAATCCCACAGGACAAGTCCTCTGATTTAATTTTAAAACACATAATATATTATGAGTCCTTGAGATCCCAGCACACTACTGTCTGGAACTCTAAAATCTATAGCACTTCTGTTTGTAAAGAAGAGCTTCAAATTGGCTCCCTTTCTGCAGGAGACAGAATAGTGCAGTGATAAACACTAGTGGCCATATTTTTCCCTCAGTTCAATCATCAGAGACTGATGAAAACAAAAAAATTCAAACTTGAAAAATATCACAAAAATTGGCTTTGGAAAATTTAAAATCTTTTATAATCTATCCTTTAAGTATAAAAAAAAATAATTTCTTTAGCTTTAGTGACATTCATTCCTGACAAAATCAAATTTAAAATTAAAAGGAAAAGACGTCTTTGTCTTTGAAATGGGTAAGCTAGAAAATGAAAGAGAGAGATGAACTCTGAAATGAAGGATGCCTTTGGGATATGACTAGCAGTAGTATTTAGGTAAACAAAAGTCCCAAATCAGAATAGTGGTCCACTGTGCTAAGCATTTTACAAACAAGACAAAGATGTATTATTCATTAGCTAATTTGTCAGATTTTGTAGGCTTTTTGTAAAGGACAATGGTACAAAAGTGCAGCTGTTGGGTGCATCCTTAGCTGACCTTATCTAACAATTGTGACAAGTACCAAATAACTGTGAAGAGCACGATAATAAAGCTCTGTCTATCCTAGTTATAAGTCTGTTGAATTCTACTAGCTCCAGTGAAGTTCTGCAGCTTTTACAGAAACCTAACCTGGAATTAAGGGTCCAAGCCTTGGTGTTAGTACAGGATTGTTCATTCTGCTTCTGCTGTACTTCCTATGATTTGTGTTGGTAGAGTGCTTAGTGACTCAGTGTGTAACCTACATTATTTTGACAAAATCGTTGCTCTCAATAATGCCATGCAGAAAACGATCCTGTTGGGTTCTCAGGTTACATCCACTCTATTTGTAAAGTGTGAGGTTCTGTCTTCTCTTCTTTATATTAACATTTGGCTTCTCTTCCCTTCTGCTGGTTTTTGTAAATCAGTTTTACTTGACTGTAATAGAAATGTTTCAGTGTTGTTGCAAATGTCTTTTTGAAAAACGTTTTAATATAATTTCCTATAGCACTGAAGGTTCTTAAAATATAAAGCTATTGTACATCAATGAGAATTTTTCTGTATATATTCATGCATCTAAAGACAGGAGAGGGCATGCTGTACTTAGCTTGTTTGACCTGTAATGTATACAAGGAATGGAAAATTTGGCTGCATGTGTAATGACTTGGTAGCCCAGGTAATTTCCTTTATGCCTTAAATTAGGTAACTGACATTCATAATGCATAGAATCTTGCTTGTTGAGCAGTCTAGCATTATATTTGCAGAGCTACTGCTATACTAACTGGTATTATGTTCACTTTCAGTGATTTATTTCACCTGGGAAGCCAAAGAATTTCTTCTTTTCTAAAAGGGTGTTTTCCAGAGCTCCAAATGATCTACATTCTAGTTTTCTACTTTATTATAGTTGTGATGAATATATGATCATTTGCAATATATGTGTGTATATATATGTATATATGGTGGGACATTATGTATATATAGTATATACATCAACATATATTGGGACATGACTTTCACTTTGGTCTGTGATTTCAACATTGTTCTATGGCTTCACCAACCAATTTTGGAAACCTCACAAATAAATCACTAATCATACTCATGGAAGTTATCTCTTGCCTTAGATAAAAGTATATGTGTAAAGTACCAGTTTGTATAGTGTATGCTTTGGACCTGTCCCACTCTTAAATACAGCATAATATAATAAGCTAGAATTTGCAATGGCTGCCTGACACACACAAAGGTATTTCAATTAACCTGCATGCAGAAATTAACCCTTAGAGTACTGCTTCAAATTCCTCAATTTATTTTGTTACTTAATTTTACCAGTGGGCTATGCTGCTTTTCTACTCAGTTCATAGTAGTGTACATAAAGTATATTAAATAGCCATACACAAAAAAGAAGTGGAAAAAGGAAAAAAAAATCCAACAAACCCAACTTCTTATAACAAGGGATTCTACAAGAATAAGTACCCCAGGTTGCTAATGGGTAATGTATTTCTAAGCAACTACTTTTTTTTTTTTTTTTTTTTTAAGGTTTTATATTACGACATGAATTAAAACCATGTAATGATTCACTGTAGCTGTGTGCTTGTTAGATTTGTTCCTAAAGTATCATAGGTACATATCCTATAGAAAGAAGTCAGTTCTTTAAGGGTTAATGTGGGGTTAAGGAATCCTGAGGTATTCTCTTGCTTGTCCTTTCTTAAAGGTATCTGCATGTTAATTCTCAGATATTACCTTAACAGGTGAATATAGAGACTGTATGAATGACTAACCAAATGAATGAAATAATTAATTTGAAATGCTTGCTTGTATCTTGTAAACAACTGGGAAACAGAAATGTGATTTCAGAATCAAGGTCTTTAATGAAAAGCATAAAAATCTTACCAGAGTAGAAACTCATATACTGAAAATTTACTCTTTTTCTTTCAAATAGCCCAATAGAATCCTGCCAGAATTTCTACAAAGATTTCACATTACAGATCGACATGGCTTTCAATGTGTTCTTCCTACTCTACTTCGGCTTGCGTGTAAGTAGTGTGTTTTTGATAGCATGAGACAGGGAGGGAATAGAGTGATTAGCTAGGGATAGTCTTTACATACAGCCTAACTTTACAATGGCTGGACAAAATTAAGCTAATTTCTAAGATGCATGAGCAAAGCATTTGATTAAGAACATTTAGGTAGTAATATTAAGAATCTAACATCACTGAGGAGACCAATAATTTATAAACTAAGCCATCTCTTGCGGAATGCTCTTATGTGGTAGAAAGCAAACTTATACTTCAGTGCTAGTCAGCGATGCTAAATCACTCCATTGAGAACACTGAAACTAGATAACTGCCTCAGCAAGACTAGTGAATACTTGATCTGTTCCTCTGCTGCTAGGTATGTCTTTGGCAGTTGAAGGTTGAGATAGCAGCTAATAGAGCTTCTATATTCAGTTTTATGACCATCCACTTCCCCAGACTGCTAATGAATGCTTTGCAGAACCTCTAAATACTAGTCAATGTGCTGAAATGTATATGCTTAGAATATAGTTAGCACTTTCTGAAAATCCAGTAATGCTTTTTTGGGATCTAAAATTTGGGAAATTTGAAACAGTTAGGCGCATTTAACAGTTTGGGCCAGTAACATTTGCAATTCGAGCTGATGGGGACTTTGTTTGTTGTTTTATTTTCTTTTTAAATATGCTTTGGAAACTAACTTAATTGAAATATGAGGGTGTCTCATACCACTCAGTGGACAAAGAGAGAGGTGAATCTTTGTGATTCCCCAAAAGAGGCTTTCCTTGCACTGCAGGGTGGCCGGGGCAGCAGTCACAATGTCATCTCCTGTGAAGACTCGCTGTCAAATTAAAGTATTTTAAGATATATTTTAAAATCTTACTCTTCTTCATCCATTCTCCTGGAAATGATCTTGCAACTCAAAATCATTTAAATATTACTGTATGTATAGTTCGAGAAGATACTTGTGTTCAAACACACATATCCATTTAAAAATCTTCATTGGCTAGTGTGCAACTATATGAGAACTCAGCAGCCAAGTCTACAAACTGCTGATGAAGACTAAGTCCAAACTGCAAGGTTAGCACATAATCAAGCAATAGGGTCTGGCAGACATAGGCAAATATGGATGCAGTCCTTCTTTGGCAGTGACAGAATTATGCTACTGCTTCTAGAAGAACGTGATATCTTCAAGCATGGCAGGATTGCTTCTGTAATGAAATTGGCTTTTATAGTCGCTAGTTACCTAAATGAAGAGCTCTTCAAATACTTACATTGAAAGGTATTAGTGACCTTTGCAATCAACAGACTTTTTGTTACTGAAAAACATACATTAACCTTTTTGAAAGCCTATAGGTTGTGTCCTGTGGAAAGATAAAATGCTGATTTTAATATATATTACAGGTTACAAAAATACTGATCTGATGTCTTAAAAAGCTTTTACTTCCAAATATTCTGATTACTTCTGAAGTTAACAGAAAGGAATAGAAAGCTTCGGCCAAAACTGGATATTTTTGTTTGGTTTTCACGCTGAAGCATTGATATTGACTAATACAAATTAACAGAATGTGAATTTATTTTTGATTTTGAGTCTTTTACTGAGGCAAATGCTGCTCATGTTGTCTGTCTTTGTATTTTCCTGACATCAGTAGGTCCCATTTCCAACATTTTATCTGGGATTCCAGCAAAGGTGGTATGCACCATAAACATTTTCTCTTAAAGTTGTAAAGGAATTCTAAAGCAAGGAGATGAAGTAGATGAAATGGAGGATGTCAGTATTTGTAATAAAAAATACAAGCACTGTTTTGAAATATCTTAGTCCAGGCTTCAAAACTTACATGATTAAAACTGCTTCTTTAAATATCTTTGTGATGCACTAAAATTTTATATTTATTTGTTATAGAAAGTAAATGTTTTGATTATTACTTGAATGTGAATAGTAGTTTGAGCTTATTTAAGCACATGGATGAATGGGCAAGTTCAAACTATGATATCCTTGGCATCTAAGTTTGCCAGTTTCCCTAGACTGATTTTGTTGTCAGGAGAGAAAAATTACCTCATCCATGGCACAATTTGAAGGACTGAAGTCCTGCTGCAGTCCTGAATTATGTGTTGTAGGAGTCATCGTGATTGCCTTTGGGTCGGATGATAATGGGACTCTGTAAAATACCATGTACTTAGAAACCTGAGAACAGCAGATACATGATAAGACTACTACCAACATGTTTGGTGTTCTAGAGCAAAGGTGTTACACCTACACTTTCCTATATTAATGAAGCATTGTTAATAAATGTGGAGAAAAAGTTTTTTAGAACAGGTACTACAAGTCATCATATATATAATCTGCCTCCAGTTAGACCTGTGATTTTCATCTCAATGTAGTTATCAAGCAATGCATAGTAAAGACTAGTTTCCAGTAAGACATGCTGGTTTTTGTCTGAACTGACTAAAGCATCTGTTACTTCTCCACTGACTTTGGAGTTTAGTATTTAAAACTAGAAAATATTCAACATACTTACAATCACCATGAGCATAACCTGACTCTTTCATCCCTTTTGGTTTTTTCATCCTTTTTTTTTTTTTTTTTTTGTCCCCCAGTTCATAGCAGCCAATGACAAGCTATGGTTTTGGCTAGAAGTTAACTCGGTAGTAGATTTCTTCACGGTCCCTCCAGTGTTTGTGTCAGTATATTTAAACAGAAGTTGGCTTGGTAAGTAAAATTTTTTTTCCTTTCAATAACTGTTGCAAAAGTACTTAATCTTTGCACATTTTGATGGATAATTTGTTCATCTCATGACATTGGGTAAGCAGAAGTTACCAAAGTTGTTTTTGCGGTGAATTTGCCATTTCAGCAGACAGATGGATTATGTCAGGAAAAGCACTTACTAGGTCCATTTTGTTCTTGATTCATTAATATAGTCTCCTACTCTAAGTGGTGGTAAACTCTAGCTCTTAAGTACTGTGTAGTATGAAGCCATTTTTATAAAATGGTGAATTTGATGTAATTATCTCAGCTTACAACCTTAACAGGTGATCCAGACCATTCATTCACTGAACTGGATCACCATGAATCATTGTCAACAACAAAACTAACAAATTTTCTTCACATTTTGAGACAATATAGCTAGATTTTAAATCCACTAAAACAACATATTGGGAAGATTTGTTTAGATGCTTACTGGGCTTAACATTTATGTAGGACTACTAGAAATGCATTAGAAAAGAGTATGCCACATGTAAAAGAGAATACAAAATGAGAGCAGAGCAGACAAAATAAATCAATTAAAGAACACCCATAATGTGTCATATGAAGTTTCTTGTAAAAATTGTATGTTTTCTCTCATTAATTAAAATGAAGGTGAAAATTTGGGATTTTTTGTTCAGAGAAAACTTGATAAAAATGGTATACTTTGTAAATAACATGTTTTTAGACAACGTATGAAACGTCACAATTTGACAATCAGTTTCTTCAGAAATACAGACACTCATTGTCCCTGAAAACTGAAGAGTGGTCATCTTAAATGTTTCACATGGAAAGGAAAATAAAAGGGAGGATCCTTTGTAGTATTACAATATTGTCAATTTAATACAGAAGTGCAAAGGTGCAAACAATATCGACTAATTTCTGTTGTATGAAAAGAAACGAATTAAATGTATAACCACGTTAGATTTATCACTGTCTTCATCACATACTTCTGTTGTGTATGTAAAACTAAGTAATGCTTTTTGAAGGGGAAAATGGCATGGAGTTCCATATTATGATATGAAGTCAAATGAAAAAAGATGGTATGTAAATAAAAAATAAGCTTCTGCTTAGAAGAAATTTGCTGAGTTTGGTAGCTGTTACTCAATCCCAGATTCTTTGCATTTTGTGAATTAAGGGGATGTATTTTCACACTGGAATGCAATATATCAGGAGTTTCCCAGAATTTTAAGATTTAAAACCTTGGAGATGAAGGCTCTCTAAGAGCAAAAACTAGAATCACAGAGGCCATAGAAAAGGAATATGAAATAAGAAAATAGCAAAGCTGCAAAATTTGGGAAGTAAGGCAGAGAGACAATTATTTGAAACAAATACCCTTTATGAAAGTGACAGCATAATTGACTGTCTCATGGTGACACAGCAATCTAACAGTACCAACAGGAATAATGAGAGAATTTGCCCGTTTAGCTGTTTATACTGTATAGTTTTTACAAGATTTATGTCATTTTGCAGGCAGAGTTAACCACTGTACTTATACTTACTTGTAGGGTCACAAGGATTTCCGTTGCTCTTAATTACACCAGTGTCACTTTTTCTTAATTTCTTGTTTATATTACCACTTTATCTGCTTTATCATGGAATCCTCCTGAGACATCTATCACCTGCTGAGGCATAGATTCTTTTTTTAACTCTTTTTTTTTTTCCCTTATGTAGTCATCTTAGGCTTGACATATTTACAATGTTTGAGCTTTGCACCTACTTCCACTATGTTTATTCCAAAGGTGGTTTTACTTTTTTTTTTTTTTAAGTCATCCTTAGTGAAATAATTCACTAATTAAAAAAATGTGAATTATTGAGGTCTGTGACGTAGCTGTAAATTGGATCAGCAAGTTATTATTTTGAAATGTTGTAATGACAGATTTTTTTGAAAAAATACACTGAAGTGTGTTAATGTGTCTATTCCTTTACACCTCTTAAAGAAAATTACAACATTTGCTCTGCCTGTGGGGCTCAAATACTTTGGATGTATTTGTAGGTAATAGAGTAGCAGGACTGGGAGTGTGAATGAAGGGGAAGGGAGAGTGTTTGGACCATATTATTTACAGCTTCAGGTCATATGACAACTTTTCCTTTCCCTTTTCTACATCTTCTTTGTAATTGAGAGAGATGTCCTTGTGTAGAGAGTTATTCAGAATGTTTAAGTTCTGGTTTCTGCATTAAGTGGGCCTGTGGAAATAGGGTCCACACAGAGGGTAGCCTTTTATCAGTCACTAGAAAATCACTTAACAGGTTTGGACTTTGATGTATCCAATTAATTCTTTGCATGTTCTAAGAATTTTCTACTGATCAAGCAGGATTCTCTTATATGCCTTAAATTTCAAGATCATTTAGGAGTCCAAATAAATACATTATCTGGAATGTATTGTGCATGAGGGTCTTTCCAGTTCATTTCACTATTGATTCATGTCAGCCAGCTGTGATAAGTTCATTAAGTACAAGACAGAATGAAAGGCACCAGAATGTGACTCCCTGAATTTCTGATTTCACAAGAACTGTCCTGGTTTATCTATCGGACAATAAAGTAAGTATGAACTGTAGAGTTTAAACAGTATTTAAAAAACCCAAACCATCCTAAATCAATAATAAACTTTGCCCTTAGAGCATTAAATTCATATAGAAAAATGTGAACTATAGCAGAGAGCATGTGTTCTGAATGTCTCATATTTTAATATACTGAAGTGAAAAGACAGTGTGTTTTTTTCCTTTTCTCATATTAGTTCAGAAATGCCACCCTTCAGCTATTAGTTAACTCCTACTATGTGAATCCTTCCATTTTCCCTACTACTCTTTTGCTTTCAGTTGATTATAAAATATGTATTTTATATCTCAAAATGCTGTGTATGAATGAAAATTTCAATCAGGATTCATAAAGAATCCTGATTGTTGTTTCAAATCTAGTCTTCCGTCTACATTCCAGTATGCAAACAAAATTCAATATGCAAGATGGACCAGATTATACTTTTCAATCAAAAGGTTCCTAGTAATGGTAGGGTATTCACTGTCTAATGTACAGCTGAAGGCAAAATAGCTTGCTAAACTTGAAAAATATGGAAGTTTTAGATTTGATAAATTGTATAGAAAGGATTTCTAGGGTATAATTTTTGCTAGTATAGGGGACCGTAAGAAAAGGAAGTACTTGAGTAGAATACAGTTTCCATGTGGAATGCTCTATATATTATTGAATATTGGGAATAGGGAAAGCTAAGAAAATTTTAAGGAATCTGTAATTCAGTGATATACGTTGCTTTGACAGTTGGTATAAAGATCTCTTATGCTCTGACTTAAAACTGTACAGATGCAAACACCATTGTGTTTTTCTGATGTTCACTTGCATCTAGATTCCCTTGATATTTTTCCAACTCTTTTGCAAACAGTAGTATTTGTGTGGATACTTACATATAAACTAAAACTGTGCTTTATTAAATGATAAATATTTTTTTTTCACAACACTGTACAAGAAACTTTCTGATAGTGATCAAAAGACAGTTCTCCACTTCAAATGAAGGATTCTGTGGAGTGGAGAGAATCTTCCCAAGGGAAGAATGATAATAGAATGGGTGGAGTTTCTGGCTCTTAGTATATTACAGGTAATTATGACAGTTAATTTGAACCAGATGATTTCAGTGCATTACTGAGTCTGGTCACTGTCTTTATAGTCTAAGTGAAAGTAGGCTAAAAAAAAGGTTTTGTATGAAAACAAAAAGATTGCAATGGGAAAAATGATGCCAAGGCAAAATGTAATTTTTTTTTTTTTAACACAAAGTCATCATGATCTGAGTATTGTAGCTAAGTTTCAGATTCAGATCTTTATTTCTGTTGGTATCTTGTGGTCTGTCAACTTGGAGAGTCCTGCAAAAAATTATCATCTTCCAGTATTCAGTAATGATTTACAAACACTCTACATACCACTTAAAACTGTTATTCTGTCTTCTGTGACAGCAATAGCACTTGAAATCACTAAGGTGCATTTTATCATGTACTTCTATGCTCCTGGAAAAGGAAATATTGATTTTCTGAGCAGACTGTATTGGAATAAGTTGCCTGGACAGGATGGTATTGTTAGAGGAAGATTAAACATGTAAAATATGATCTTGGCTTCACATTTACAAGGACATACAAATGAGGAGCAATCAGCCTTAGAACTACAGTGATTTAAGTAAAGCCTAATATATGTATTTTATAGTGTCTCTTATTACTGAATCACAGAAATTAAAGATAGAAAGGATCCATTAAACAATCCATTTCCTTTTCCGAACTTCAGGAAAAATGTGCTTCATGTATTCTACTGTACAAAATTTCAAGCAATAGAAACTGTTTGATTTCAAATAGATTCTATTATCAGGAAGCTTTATTTCATATTTTCTTTCCCCGATACCCCTTCTAGTCTAGGCTGCTGCTTAACCCATGCTATTTTTTTCAGAAATAATTCAAGATTTACAGTCGGGAAAAGAATACTGACAACAGCTGCAAAAGTAGACACATACACAGCATAGAGAACAAATCTCATTGTGTGATGATAAGCATAGTTATGGAAAAGAGAGGATTCTTTTTTCCAATTCTTGCTCAAATTCTCTCTGAGTCCTGGTACAGATACCTCAATTTTGGATGAGGTTTCTGGTCTCAGTATCAATTCTTCATCTGAGAAGACTGTTTCCAACATCTCTGGTAGACATTCAGTTATTTTTGTGAGTCAGAGAATGAAATTGGTTTCCCTTTGTGGAAGAAGATAGATGGCTTTAGAGAAAAAACAGTGTGTTTTATTAAGATAGGTAAGCTGATGATGTGAATGTCTCCTGGCAATCCAGCAAGTGTTCTTCAAGATGAAGCTTTGGTTAAAAATCTCTGTCATTAAAACTTTTGTTTCAGTATCCTGTAGACTTCTTTTACATAACCTCTACAGAACAGCTCAGCCTGAAACCATCTTTGAATCTGCAGAACACTTTATTCCTCACATATTTTAATGGAACTTAGAGGAGTATAACTTAGGTTATACTCATACAAAGAAGTTCTCTGATAACTAAATTGTAGAGATATCAGTGTGAGAGAGGAATTATGAGCTCTGAAACTTTATAATGTTCTGTCCCTTTCTTAGCACCTTAAATTTGCAATTATTAGCAATGATTTTGTTGGTTAAGTATTATGCAGTTCTGCCACCTATTGGCGAAAACTTTGAATACTCATCAAATTCTACAATATTTTGTACAAAGATAGGGTATTTTATAGGGCTTTAAAGCATGTAATGTAAATTTATTTGTATTATAAGATATTTATATGTAATGGAAGCTAAATTCTGTAAAATTTCCGGGGAGAATTGTATTTTATGTATATGTGCTACTTTTCTATATGATAACATTTATTTGTAAAATTTAAATGCTTTCAAAACAGGTATCAGAATGAATTTAATGAAAATAGTTCTGAATACTCAATCTTTTTGTGTCATACTCAAACTATACTGTGTCATTGGATGGAGTATATCACATTTACATTATATTGCAGACAAAAATTCTTTTCTTTCTTCTAGATGCCTTAACCAATTTGGGTTTCACAGAGCACATACATTTTGACAGAGTACCAGTTACAGTGATACCCAGAACAGGCTTTTAAGTTGTTACAGTATTAATGGCAAAAGGTAACCTTATGACAAATATGTATATGTCATAACATCCACAATGAATTCTTACAAATATTGTCACATGCAATTGTGAAACTGTGCTGCCTCTTTCCTTCACTGATAAGTCTAACAAGTTAGCCAAAATGCACTGGAGCAGAGGAGAAATGCAAGGACAGCGCTAGTCTCAAGTGTCATTACTTCCTGTCATCTAGCAGACGTTCATAGAAAGTGTTTACTGGCTTCCCTGCAACTCTGAAATTGAAGTAAACTGGATAATTTAAATCATTCAGTTCCCAGTCGATCACTGTCTGTGAGTGGTACTTAACACTGCATATAAAATCTACATTAAATTCATTCTGGTTTCTGTTCTGCTCTGAGAGGGTACATAGGTAGGGAAGTATCTTAATTTTTGCTGTGTGAATGAGCTTACGCTTTTGGGCTTAGCCCAGAAGTAATCATATCCTCTGAATGTTGAGGAGCTATTGAAACTTAATATCATAGCTGTTGCAGTTATATTGCTTTAAATAAATGTGCTTCCTAGTTTATATGGCTGTATGGCTGGACTACTTTGACTTTTTACATAATTTCTCCTGTCTTCTTCTGAGAGGGAAAAACTTGGTAGAGCAAGAATGCATCTTTGGGGGGGGGGGGAATCCAGTCTTAAGTTTATGGTTACCTGTAAACAAGTGCACAGTTTGTTGCCATCCTGTTTTACATATGATCCCAAGCCCTGCTTGTCACTGTGTTGTTCTCTACATTATCAAGCATAACTCCTTTAGTATCATTGTTTAACTTTATTAGCATGGATTTTACTTTTTCCTTCAGAACATTAATAGAAGTATTAAATAGCTTAAGGTCAAGAACACATCCTTGACAAGACTCCCAGGGAAGACATGCCAGGTTCATTTTAAGACTTAATGGTGCATGGTACCTTTAGAATCAAATAATAATTTTTGTTTGAAAGATGTTTAAGAACATCAAGTCCAACCATTAACCCTACTCTACCCATATCCCTAAGTACCACATCTATACGGCTTTTAAACACATCCAGGGATGGTGACTCCACCACCTCCCTGGGCAGCATGTTCCAATGCCTGACAACCCTTTCAGTGGAAAAATTTTTCATCATGTCCAGTTTAAACCTCCCCTGGTACAGCTTGAGGCTACTCCCTCTCATTCTATTGCTAGTTACTTATGAGTAGAGAGAAGCGCCTACCTCTCTACAACCTCCTTTCAGATAGTTGTAGAGAGCAAGAAGGTCTCCCTTCAGCCTCCTTTCCTTCAGACTAAATACGCCCAGTTCCCTCAGCTGCTCCTCAGAAGACTTCACCAGCTTTTTTGCTTTTCTTTGGACCTGCTCCAGCACCTCAATGTCATTCTTGTATTGAGGTGCCCAAAACTGAACCCAGTACTCGAGGCGTGGCCTCACCAATGCTGAGTATAGAGGGACAATCACCTCCCTGGTCCTGCTTGCCACACTATTTCTAATAACACGCCAGTATGTCATTGGCCATCTTGTCCACCTGGGCACACTGCTGACTCATATTCAGCTGCTTCTTGATAAGTTCCCACAGGTCCCTTCCTGCCAGACAGCATTCCATGCACTCTTCCCCAAGCTGGTAGCATTTCATGGGGTTGTTGTGGCCCAAGTGGAAGACTTGACACTTGGCCTTGTTGAAGCCCATCTGATTGGCCTCAGCCCATCAGTCTAGCCTGTCCACGTCCCTCTGTAAAGCCTCCCTACCTCAACCAGATTGACACTCCCACCCAACTTGCTGTGATCTACAAACTTACTGAAGGTGAATTCTAGCTCCTCATCAAGATCACTGATAAAGAAGTTAAGCAGAAGTGGTCCCAATACTGAGCCCTGAGGAACACCTTTTGTGACTGGCTGCCGGATGGATTTAACTCCATTCACCACTACTCTTTGGGCCAGGCATTCAGTCTTTTACCCAGCAGACCATATGCCCATTCAAGCCATAAGCAACCTGTTTTTCTTGAGAATGCTGTGGGAAACGGTGTCAAAGGCATTAAGGAAGTCCAGGTAGACAACATTCACAGCCATTCCCTCATCCACCTGTGAGTCAACTTGTCAGAGAAGGAGATGAGGTTCGTCAAGCAGGACCTGCCTTTCAAAAACCCATGGGCTGACTTCAGTGCCCTGGGTGAATTTAATGAGTTCCACTGCACTGCTGGGTAAATTGCATCAGTATTTATACGTTTATCACCCAAACATGACATTTAATGGAAAAGCTAGTGAGATAGGATGTTTTTCTATATATAAATATAATTCTTTACCTTGATCACTTAATTACTCTGTAGTAGAATTCTTTGTTTTGTCTGAGGTTGATTAATAGGCCTATGGTTACTTCTTTTAAACACGGAAATAATATTAACTTTCTTAAATATTTCTAGAATTTCTATAAGCTATATGTACCAGACTCACTGGAAAACAAAAGTAAGCAGTTCACATAATGTTGGGTTTTTTTAAAGTATTAGATGTGAGTTACTCAGACATGATGACTTTAAAATGTCTGGCATAAATGGGTGTTTTATGCTCCTTATATTACGTGCTCCTTAGTCACACTAGGCAGGCATGCATGCCATCATTACATGATTGACTTTTTCTGAGTTATAAAATAAAATATATATGGGACAGTTCTGCCTTTTGTCCATTATTACTGAAATGCCCACCATGCTGCTACTAATGGAATGCTACGATTAAAATGTCTTTTATTTGCAATGCAGTGAGTCAATGGTTGGTTAACATAGTTAATGAACACTTTCTTCCTTTTGAATTTTGATGTTTTAAAATACAAAATATGTATTACTAATTTGGGCTTCCATTTTATTGTTTTGCTTGGTTTGGGTTTTGGGTTTTTTTTGGTGGTGTTTTTTGTTTGTTTTGGTTTTGTTTGGTATTTTTGGGTGTGGGGTATTTTTTTGGTATTCTTTGGGTTTTTTCATTTTTTTCTTGTTGTTTGTTTAGGTTTAGGGTTTTTTTTATTTGGTTTGGGGTTTTTTGGGGGGATTGTTGTTTGTTTTTTGTTTTGGGTGGGTTTTTCCTTGTTGTTTGGTTAGTTTTATGTTTGTTTTGTTTTGAGGTTTTCTTTTGTGAATAGTAAATGTAATCAATATTTCCATTTAAACAGCCTAAATTTGAATTCCGTAAACACTTTTTCTCTGTCTGCCAAGATTAAGCCTATAGACAACCTTCCCTTCAATTAAATACTCTTAGTGTTCTTTTGTGGTTCTAATATTTAGAACCTCTAAAGGTATATTAATACTCTTCAGCATATGTTTTTCGGATAGATATTTCCATGGTATAAATCAATCTTTTTTTCCACACTTATTATACAAAAGAACATAAGCAGCTGAATTTACATTATCTGATATACCCAAGTTGTCTGGTTTCATAATTGATTCGTGTTTTATGTGTTTGGGGATTTTTTGTGGACATTTATCCATAAACATTCGTGACAATAGTCTGCCAAATTTATTGTTTCGGGAACACACAATGTCATTTTGGTATAGATGGACTTATAAACTTGAAGTAGTTGATAATACTGATTTCAATTTTTTCACTCACATTTTATTCAGTCATGCTCTCTCTAGAGTACTAATAGGATGGTAATATCAAGTATATGGGATTTATGCTGAAAAATAATTCACTTGAATTCCTCTTAATAGACAAACATTTTGCATGTTTTAATAAGTTATGTAATTTTCTTCTCTCTATATCCCTTCCTGTCTAATCAAATATATAATAATAATATATATAATAATAATACTGGGTATTATGTCATAAACCACTAATGTTTTCTTTTTACCTTGCTTTTTATTATCAGCTTAATTAGTTTATGACTGCTTTTGTGTTTTATAACTGTTTTAGTGGGTTTAAGTCCCTTCAGCTCAAATGAAGGCTAGCCAGACTGTACAGTTTTGTCTTTAATAGAATACAGAATAATGATCTAAAAGAAGTAAATCCTTTTCCTCAAATTGCTTAGGGAACCTATAATTCACTTATGCTGTCTTCCGGCATTTGTATTCCTTTACATAAGAGATGCTTAAAAATACTGTTTGTACTGTCCAAAAAGATCATTGTGCTATCATTAGTCAGATGCTTTCGAATGGTGATATGAGATATAAGATTAATTTTTTTACTTAATTCTTATTTTTTAAAAGATAGTTGGAAGACTAGTTGAAAATAAAATTTCATGTCTTGGCTCCAAGATAGTATGTTAACTTTTATCTAGTATCTTAAAGACATTCCACTTAATCATTCTGCATTATCCAGTAGCTTTCCCCCTCAATATCATCTTTCACTGATTTCTTGGTACCTGTTTTTTTTAATACATTGAATGTGAGCAATCTTGTTGGAGAGTGTGATGTTCTCAACTTTGAATTTTCAGTGCTTGTGGTTTACACTATTTTATACTTTATAAGCAATATAATTAATATCTGCATAAGCCTTAAACTGGAAGTCCATATACCTAGAACATGAGGATTTATATATATGTTTTATGATTTCTGGTGACTGTTTTTGAACTTTTGCTCATTTTGTATTCTAAACATTTAACCTGTAACACAAATTAAAAGATGTCTTAGATTTCATTTATCTTCTAAACCCTGGACTAAATGTAGTGAGATATCCATGTAACTCTCATTTTGATGAGACACTACTGGAACATGTTGTCCAGGGAAGTTGTGGAAGGTCCATCACTGGATGTGTTCAAAACCAGGTTGGATGGGGCCTTGCACAACTGAGTCTAGTGGGATGTGTCCCTGCCCATGACAGGGTGGTTGGACCTAAATGATCTTTAAGTCCCTTCCAACCCAACCCATTTTATAATTAATTCATAATTTGTCTGTGATACATGAGACTTGGTTGATGTGGAATTAAGAAAAAAAAGGCATTATGCAGTTTTAAGTACATAAAAAAAAACCCAAATAGAAAACAAAACAGCAACCTCTCTGTGTTCCTCCTGACCTTTTTGCAAGACTGAATTAGTCATAAGGAAATCCTGTTGAGACTGGAATTGGTATAAATTGATGCAAACATAGTTGGGATCTCACTAGAAAACTTAGAAGTTCAGAATTCCATATGAGACCTTAGAAAGTTCACATAGTGGCTGTTCTTACTGAGCATCAGAGCTCTAAATGAACTTATATATTCAATTGAGACTGGTAGTTTATGTAAGCCAGATTACTCACATCCTTTCAATAATCTTTTGGCAATTCCTTCATTCAACTTTACATATACCACTTTTTGTCATTTGTTTCATATCAATTTTTTGACTGCCTAAGGTTCTCTAGTACTTCTGTATTTAGTGTTCATACTTAAATTATATAGCACTTACTCTTGATTCATTGCTGACCTCCAGACATTTAGCATTCATTAACCTTGTTATCACTTTCAGCAATGTTTAGTGTCATACGATCTCAAATTCTAAATAATAAAATAAAAATACAAACAGAGCAGAGAAAATTCAGTCCATAAATGGAGAGACATTTCTCTGCATCACAAAAATGTCTCTGAATATTGACAACTCCATAACTACTTGCACTGCAGTGGTGTACTTCATGGTTTGCCAGAAAGTCTTTGCTAACAATGTTAATGATGCTCACAGTGCAGTATTTGCTTGTTCTTTACGTGTAGTTCTTTTTCTTCCTGCTACTTTCCCCTGTTTCTTTTGTTTGGAAAACTATTAATATCAAGCAGCATTAAATAAGCTGCTACTGAACTTTGGAGTGCACTTTTTTCCTTCAGACATTTCGATTTTTAATTCTTTTTGAAAAAAACGGTGCATTTTGTTTGTAGATTTTATATGGGCTTATGATAGTTATGAAACGTTTTGCTCTAAATCTATCTACCAATTTAACTTCTCTGATTTACTATATCTAAATGGATATGAAGCCAAAGATTTTTAATTTTCTTGGTATTTTAGGTTCCAGCTATCTGAGCTTATCTTGTCTTCAAAATTGCACAGGCATTTGCCAGAAGTAGGCTTTCTTATGAAATCTCTTTAGCTGTACTTCAGGTCAAAAGCTAAAATGATGGAAAAGCGCCTATCTGACATTATCAGCATTTTTAGTTGTTACTACTGAAAATATAGCAGATGGTAGATAAAGATCAAAATCAGAATAATGCATCTTTTCATTTAAAAATAGCATTTAAACTTAGAATTTTTTTTTTACAAAAGTAAAATTTCTAATATATAAAGATATTTTTTTTTTTCCCTAAATCCAATTTCCTGTTTCAGTTATAGGTGATTTATATAGGGGAATTATTTTCCCTTCTTTGAAACTTCTATAAAGGCAGATGGAAGTGTGCTGTACAGGGACAGGGCTAGTACACAGGATTTTGTTCAGCATTATCCTGCAAGGAGTGCTATTTGTATTGAAAATAATAATATTGTAGCATCACTGTAGATGTTTAGCTGAAAAGAATCAGCCATGTTTTAAGCATCAAGTTTAATTTCAAGAGGTTTTGCATTCAGGTCATGATATCTGGAGATGTTAATCTACATAATCAAAGGGAAAATGTTGTAGTCCTTCATAAGCAGAGACTGAGAGCAAAACAGTTTAGTCTACTGCATTATGAGATTTCCAAAGTATCCAAAACTCTTCAGTAATTATTTCTCCATTATCACCTAGTTACTCTGCTGCTCAGTATAAATTGTCTCTCAGCTTTATTGTCTTCCTAATTGCTAGTTATCTTTTTCTTTGATCAACCCCTTACTGTGTGGAACATTTTCCTTCACAACTGTAGGAGGTTTGTGTACAGGTGTGCTTGTGCTGCACTATAGAGATACACTGTTTCTTTTCCAACCACTGTGCATCTACCAGTTAATGCCAGTCTCATTCAAAGTTATTTTAATAGTGGTTAGTTGTCAGGTAATATATATCATGATGATGTGACAGTCAGTGAACATCTGAGTCCTTACATGCAAAATCTTGCAAGTATACATTCAAATGAGATGGGATAATGTGTAAAAAAAATTGTGTCATCTTAGCTTTTATTTTCTCTTAGATTGCATATTAACACTGAATTTGGATTCTTTTGCATTGTTTCACTTTCTGTTGTGGGCAAAGTGTAGATATCAGCGCTGTAAAAGCAGAGAAAACCAGAAAAAACCAATCCAAGATAGGTTCATCTTGATTCCCTTGTGCTCATCTTGGAAATTAATCTAAAGAAAATGATAAACAATTGCATGCAGGGCACATTGTGTAAGAAATATGTCACAATCAGTGTAAAATAGCAAATGAACCACACATTTGGAGGAACAGCATCTTCTAAGAAAACATCAGACACCTACTTTTCTAGGTACTGGTTCTAATCTACTCTAATGGCACACAGAAATTTTCCCAATCTGTCCTTCATGGTTTGGTAACATTGTCCTGTTAGTGCAAGCATTTGTATGCACTTGAAAATCCCTGAGAATTTGCTTCTCAGTAGGCAGATCACAGTCCGATTTTTTGTCTGACATGAATTTGAAGAGAGGATGTTTAAATGCTACTCCCTTTACTGAATTTATTCTTGAATCAGCCTTAGTGCTGAATCAACACTTGAAATTCTCAGACTTTGTAGTTAAATATGATACAATACTGAACAGGTGAAGACTATTTTTTAGTACTGGCATGGGATGAAATAAGGGATACTGAGAAGTGAGTGGTGTGTGGACCTATATGACAGCTATATTTACAAAAACTGTTTAAAAAAAAAACATACTCTTTGATTTCTATGAAATTTTATGCCTAAATTCTTAATCTGACGTCTGGTATGAAATACTGTTTGTTGTTGTTACAATATAAATGTAAAATGTTTACAAGGAATCATTCTCTACACTGAGTAAAAGGGCACCATTTCTCTTGGATAGACATAAATATTTTATGAAGTTTGGCACCCATCTGGTCAGAAAATGTTATAATTTTTTTTTACACTTGGAACATAATCACATACAGAATTTTGTGTTGTAGCATTTTCACAACCAGTTTGTCATAATTAATGCAACTGTAAGCACCTGCATATGTCTAGTCTTTAAATATATCTCTTGTGCAATTGAAAGGCTAAAGAAGATTCATTAGTGAGGTTGCTTTATATCATACCATTTGATTAGAATGGAAATATTTGACTTCTTTTCAAGTCTTATTTCATAGTATGCTCCTTGTGTCTTTGGCAGTTATGGCCTGTGCCTTGTGACTCACAGGAGCAAAGACAGGCAGAATTGCAAACCTTTTTTTAAACCAACGTCCCGCAGCATGAGTCAGTCTTTAGATTTGGCCTTTGTCCTTCCTTTGCCTTTGTTCTTACCATTTGTCCCGCTCCATGGTTACAACCTCTCAGAATAGCATATTCCTGATTTTAGTGCAATTTGTTCCTGATGAATGCCAGGGAAAATTACAGAGATGCTAACCTGTCATTCTGCAGGAAGAGAAAATAATTTATATTGAGTTGTAATGGGCACTTTAAAAACAACCCCCAAGTTTCCAACCTTTAGTGCCACCTCTCTGCAATGGTAGTTTGCTCTGAGGTGTAACTTTTTATTTCAAGGGTAATCTCGATTTTAGTAGAATAGTCAGTAAAGTTACTGGTTCTTCAAAAATTGAATAATTTTATATATATATATATATATATATATATGTCTGCTTGATCAGGTAGTGAGGTGGATTGGGAATTGGTTGAAAGAAGCCAGAGAACTGTGGTCAATGGGATGGAGTCCAGCTGGAGGCCTGGAACCAGTGGGGTTCCACAGGGGTTGGTGCTGGGACTGGTTCTGTTTAACCTGCTCATCAATGACCTGGATGAGGGCACAGAGAGCACTGTCAGCAAGTTTGCTGATGATACCAAGCTGGATGGAGTGTCCGACACCCCAGCAGGCTGTGCTGCCATTCAGCCAGACCTGGACAGGCTGGAGGGTTGGGCAGGAAGAAATTTGATGAAATTCAATAAGGGCAAGTGCAGAGTCCTGCACCTGGGAAGGAACAACCCCAGGGATCAGTATAGGTTGGGGACTGAGCTGTTAGAAGTCAGTGAAGGGGAAAAGGACCTGGGGGTCCTGGTTGCTGGGAGGCTGACCATGAGCCAGCAGTGTGCTCTTGTGGCCAAGAGGGCCAATGCCATCCTGGCATGTATTAGAAGGGGTGTAGCTAGTAGGCTGAGGGAGGTTCTCCTGCCCCTCTACTCTGCCCTAGTGAGGCCACATCTGGAATACTGTGTCCAGTTCTGGGCCGCCCAGTTTAAGAAGGACATGGAATTGCTGGAGAGGGTCCAGCGCAGGGCTACAAAGATGATTAAGGGAGTGGAACATCTCTCTTATGAGTATAGACTGAGGGAGCTGGGGATTTTTTGCTTAGAGAAAAGAAGACTAAGGGGTGATTTAATCAATGTTTATAAATATATGAAGGGTGAGTGCTGGGAAGATGGAGCCTGGCTCTTCTCGGTGATGCCCAATGATAGGACAAGGTGTAATGGGTTGAAGCTGAGGCACAGGAAGTTTCATGTAAACATAAGGAAAAATTTTTTCACAGTAAGGGTGACGGAACACTGGAATAGGCTGTCCGGGGGGGTTGTGGAGTCTCCCTCTTTGGAGATATTCAAGACCCGCCTGGTCGCGTTCCTGTGTGACCTGGTCTAGGTGAGCCTGCTCTGGCAGGGGGGTTGGACTAGATGATCTCTCAAGGTCCCTTCCAGCCCTTGACATTCTATGATTCTATAATTTTTTTAACTTCCTTTTTGAATATGGACTTCAGTATCTAGAAGAAAAATATAAAAATGAAAGATGGATAAATTCCGTTTCTCCCTAGCTCTTTTTTCCCATGAAGTGTGGATATTGTTTATCCTTCCTTCATGCTTTCAGCCTTTTTAAAAAATGGCAGCACTGTAAGTTTGGTGGGATAGTATGTACTGTATAAAATATGATGCTTACAAGATAATACACTGATTTTATATAAAGTTCTGCTCTTCATTCACTATGGGGTATATCTCTGCTTGCCTTATGGTGTGTGACATAGTCATTGCCTGAAGTGGTATAAAACAGCAAAGTTAATGTTTACCTATCTAGTGACTGCTTTTGTTATTGCTATTGCTAAGCTTTCTGAAAATAATTTAATATCTAAGACTTTGAGACTGGGAGATAAAAAAATAAGTAATGCAACTATATGCATTTCTTCAGGAACTCAAGTTTGGATTGTAAATTTGCCTTCTAAATCATTTTGTGAGATTAATGAGCAGTAAGTGCTTGGGAGAATGAGCATGAAATTCTATCCTTTTTGATATAGGACCAATGAAAATTTTATGGCCCTTTCCTTTAGAACATTGGCATTTACACAGTAGTTTTCAGGAGTATCAACCTGAAGTAAAGGAAGGATAATGTGGAATATTCTGTGTTGCTTTCCTGTAAAATAAACTTAAAAGTACTTTTAAAGGAGAGAATTGTCACTGGATATAACAAAGTTATTTTTCTCTAGAGCAGATTTCTCCTTGGCAGGCTTCTTTGTGTTTCATGTTTTTTCTAGGTTGTGGGCACAACTCTAAGGAGATAGTATCCTACAAAAGCACAGCAAATCAGTCATTAATGTAGAGGTCAGTCTTAGAATTGTAGCATAGTTTGGCTTGGAAGGGACCTTTAAAGCTCATCTAGTCCAAACCTCTGCAGTAAGCAGGACGTCTTCAACTAGATCAGGTTCTTCAAAGACCTGTCCAACCTGACTTTGAATGTTTCCAGAGATGGGGCTTCTACAACCTCTCTGGGAAACCTGTCAACTGTTTCACCACCCTCATAATAAAAATTTACTTCTGTATATCTGGTCTAAAACTACCCTCTTTAATTCTAAACCATTGCTCCTTGTCCTGTCACAACAGACCCTGCTACAAAGTTTTTTCTCATCTTTCTTATAGACGCCCTTTAAGTACTGAAAGGCTACACAGTGTCTCCCTGGAGCCTTCTCTTCTCCAGGCTGAACAACCCCAGTTCTCTCAGCCTTTCTTCACAGGAGAGGTGTTTCAGCCCTCTGATCATTTTTGTAGGACTCCTTTGGACCCGCTCGAACAGGTTCATGTCCTTCTTGTGCTGAGAGCTCCAGAGATGGACGCACTATTCTAGGTGAGTTCTTACCAGTACAGAGGAGAGTGGCAGAATCACCTCCCTCGATATGCTCAACATGCTTCTTTTGATGCAGACCAGGATATGGTTGGCCTCCTGGGCTGTGAGCACATATTGCTGGCTCATGTCCAGCATTTCATTCACCACCACCCCCATGTCCTTCCCCACAGGGCTGCTCTCAATCCCTTCATCCTTCAGCCTGTATTGATAATGAGGGTTGCCCCAACCCAGGTGCAAGACCCTTCATTTCACTTTGTTGAACCTCAAGAGGTTCACATGGGCCTATGTCTCAAACTTTTCTGGGTCCCTATGGAAGGCATGCCATAGGTGGCTGACTCAGCTTGGTGTCATCTGCCAACTTGCTGAGGGTGCACTTGATCCCACTGTCTGTGTCCCTGATGAAGATACTAAAAAGTGGTGGTCCCAATATGGACCCTGTGAGTGACACCACTTGTCACCAATCTCCATCTGGACATGGAGCCATTTACTAATACCCTCTGGATGTGACTGTCCAATCAATTCTTCATCCATCAAACAGTCCACCCATCAGAGCCATATCTCTCCAGTTTAGAGAGAAGGATATTCTGGGTGGCCAAGTCAAAGGTCTTACAGAAGTCCAGATAGACAACATCCACTGATGTAGTAACTCCATCAGAGAAGGCCACAAGGTTGATCTGGCAGGACTTTCCCTTCATGAAGCCACACTGGCTGTCTCAACTCACCATCCTGTACTCCATATGCCTTAGCATAGCTTCTGCTCCCTGATCTTCCCAGGCCTCACAGAGGTGAGGCTGACTTAGTTCCCAGAGTCCTCCTTTCTACACTTTTTAAAAATGGGTGTAGTGTTTCTCTTTTTCCAGTCACCATGGACTTCACCTTACTGTTAGGACTTTTCAAATATCATGGAGAGTGGCTTGGCAACCTCATCAGCCTCAGGACTCGAGGGTACATCTCATCAGTCCCATAGACTTATGTTTAGGTTCCAAAAGTAGGCACAAACCTTAACTTCTCTTACAGTGGGAGGGACTTTGTGTGCCTGATCCCTGTCTTTCGGTCCATTGACTCACTCAGGAGGTGTGAGGAGAGAGATTGCCATTGAAGACTGAGGTAAAAATGTTTTTGAGTACCTCAGCATTCTCTTTGTCTCTTGTTACCAACCTGCCGGTCTTGCTATTCAGGGGGAGAACGCTTTCACCTTTCTGTTCCTACATACCTGTAGGAGCCCTTTTTATTATTCTTTATCTCCCTTGTCAAGTTCATCTCCAACTGTGCCCTGGCCTTCCTGATCCCATCTACACTACTGGGCAATGTCCTTATACTCTTCCCAGGACACCTGCCCTTGCTTGAACTACCTGTGGAGTTTGTTCTTATTCTTTAGTTTGACCAGCAGGTCTTGACTCAGCCATGCCAGTCTCTTGCCTTCCTTGCCTGATTTCTTACATCTGGGGATTGAGAGCTCTAAGTGTCCTTAAAGATCTGCCAACTCTGTTTTGCTTCCTTGTCACTGAGGGCTGTTTCCAAGGGAGCCCTATTGACTAACTCCTTGAAGAGCTGAAGGTTTGCTTTTCTAAATTTCTGGGTTCCGACTTTACTCCTCTCTTTACTTATATCCCTCAGAATTGTGAACTCCAATTATTTCATACCTGCTTCTACCCCATACATTAGTTGTATATGCAAAAGGTCTTTTCTTCCCTTGCCCTCTTCCAAAATGATCTAACAAGTACCTAGTGTATGCATAGCCAAAGGTAAAGTGGAGCTCAGCTGCTGAGTAGTCTTACTTTCTTCTACATATATGAAATTAATAGTTTCACTTCTGGGATGGACTTTGAAAGCAAGTTGTTGTTTACTTGTAGCAATGCTTCCATAAGTATATCAATCCATTTTTATGGCAAGTTCAGGGAAGCTCACAGATTAATATGCTCTAAGGATACTCTTCTGTTGAAAATATTAAAAACTTGACTTATAATATACTTTAAATAACTTGGGTTTGTTGAAGGTGCCGTAGGTTTTAATAAGGCATCCCAGAGCTCTTTAGAATAGAATGAATGTTGATTAATTTGGAATAAATAATACAGAGCAGGCTGTACACACCTCTAGTGTTTCAGATAACACAGTGTTTAGGAGTTTTAAGTCTACCTCAGTCCAGGAAACTGACAACTGTGTCCGTCACAGGTAACAAAAAGTACAGAAACATTGGAAACAGTGTTATTTTCCTAGTGGCATCATCTTCATCTGCTTAATTGGACTACAAACTTTCATTCAGATGCTAATCTGAGCTAGATGATGGAGTATCTAACAGGTAGTTTTCTTGACAGCTAAAGAAATAAAACTTAGCCTACAGATAATAATTTTCTGTAATCTAATTTTACACCTAATATGAAAAATTTGGCCTAGTAATAGATAGATAATCTAGATGGTTGAAAATTTTACTCTTACGGAAAACAATAAGCTGTTTTGCATAAGCAGGTCTTGGAGCAAAACGCTAAAAAAAAGCATTGTAAAGCAGAAATATCTGCACCACAAAGTAATACAGTGTGGCTCTGTGTGGCTCTGTGATGCTGAATACTGCTTTTCAGCACAATATGTCTTCATCCTGCTGCTGCTGAAATTTAGGTTTGTTTTTTTTTTTTATCTTGTGAGAATGATTTATTTTAGATTAATTTACAGTTTTTGTTAATTTATGTTTTCAGATTTTGATATATGAAACAGATTTAGCAGTGCACTGAAAGAATAATGAAGAAAATTGAAAAAAATCTTGCTGTGCCAGGGAGCTGACAGAGTTAAAGGAACACTGTCAAATTACTAGACCCAAAATATAGGTTATGTAAACTAAACAGCTTGACTTTTGCTATTTATTACTTGGGTACTGTTTTCCTTTAGAGATGTTCCAAGCTCACAAGGTAAATGAATTCTACACCCAAACATTTGCTGTACTAAGTACAAAGTGCATTAATAATAGCTTTAAAGTTGGATAATAATAAGATTATAATACTATTCAAGATGAATTATTAAAAAAAAAAAAAAGAAAAATATTATGCCTTACATGGTAAAAAGTAAGTAGGACATTATTTCAGTTTGAGCTGTACAAAATGTGATTAGTAACATAGAAAAGTACTACCTTGTTCAGATCTTTTCAATTTGAAAGGAATGATTCAAGTCTCACAGATATATTGTATGTGTGTCTGCATACATATATGAAGAACCAGAAACTATTCCCACTAGATTTGAAAGTGTTTTGCCACTCACTCATTCACTATTCCTTGAAATTTGTGTGTATTGTTCTCCCCATTTCTATATTTGGCATTGTCACCCTTTAATAACATTTCCAAAATGCTTCGAAATCCTGTACGTTTCTTATAAGCACATGGTTCAGTCTATTTTTGTGTGTACTTTTCATTGTAGTCCAGATGGCATTGATATATTTTTGGCATATACATCTCTGTGGCTCCTCTGGGAACAAAAAATAGGAATGATAAGCATATTCCTCGAAATGAAGATAGCTTTTTCAAGTTGAAGTTTGTATGTTATGCTCAAAGTAGGAAAATTGACTAAGAAAGCATATCACATATCATGGAAGGTAATAGCTCACATTTACATTTTATTTTAAAGAGCTTTTTCTAGTTGAATGAGATGATAGCTGACTGAACACCAATCCAGTTTTGTGAATATTCACCGAGTGATTCTGCCTGAGAGATCTAATGCACTGTATTCTTGGCACACTTGCTTGCTCTGGCTAAATTGTTCTGGGTTTTTTGTTGTTTGTTTGGTTTGTTTTTCTTCAGTAATATAGCTGTCATTAACTGGGATTAGATGAAGGGTTATTGTGTTTATTTAGGTTCTTTTCTTATTTTATCTGGGATAAGTCCTGTAAGAGTTGTCTGATTATGCGATCTCTGGCTTCTGCATACTAGGTTTAACTGGAAGGACAGATACGTAAAGTTGCTGAAGAAAACAATGCTCAGTAAACAATTCTCCTTACGTACATGAACTACAAGAACTATATTCTTTATGAGAGTACCTGTTCATTCCAAATGAACAGCATCACATTTGTGGGTTTTGGATCGATGGGTGTGGTTCTTTGGTGTATCTGAAAGAAGCTTATGTGGTAATATCCGGATAGAAGATGGCTTTTAAGCTCTAATACATCACGGATCAGAGGAGCATCTGCACTGCCTGCCTGCTTCTGTGATTTGCTTTGTCCATCCAGTCTGTGATACTCTTAGTCTGTTTTGTGAGGCTGAGTTTTGCATTTGAATTAATTCTGTTTGTTTCATGCTAGAAGAAATGGACTAGATTATACCAAATTATCTTTTGGTAACAACATGTAAAGGTGAATTTTGTGTTATCTTGTGTCCAGTTAAACAGATATGCTTCCAAAGAGTTCTGTTAAAGAAAGAACTCTGAGCAATCTCTCCATATTGATACTGAACTAGCAAAAAGGAGAGTAAATATATGACTATCTTCACTATTAGAGGATGCTGTGACTGAAGACTGGACCACAATACTTAATGTGTAGTGCTCGTGAAGCTGAAGATACATAGTTATGATTTCCAGCAAGATTTTAGTCTACCACAACAGTTCTGGGGGCACACGTACAGAAACTTATAAAAGTACTAGAAGGCGTAAGAAATCTCTTGGAGAATTGTTCCCAAATGGATATCGTATCAAAGCTGGACATAATATCCCTGAAAAGGAAGAACAACATACTTTTCGAAACTCCTTGGTGTCTTGTTATAGGGTCGGCTCATACTGGGGTAAGGTTCAATTCTAAACTGTTTCTTCAGAACTATAGCTTGTGATTCTGTCTCTGTTTGCTAGTGTTATTCTCTTCTGAAAACATATTTAATTTTTCAACTTCAAAATAATGCTGCAGGTTTTTGGTTGCTTTGTAGGAAAAAATCCTTCACAAACACACACTGTAATGTGCTTATATTTCCCTCATCAAAGGGGTACAGTTTTGACCTAGAATCAAACAATCCAGTCTTTACCTAAAGATGGAATGTAATATTCTGCAATGCTGGAGTTATTAAGAAATTATTTTTAAAATGTCTGTCATTATTTTAACAGATGTAAAAGTTAAAGATGTGTATCAGAGAGATTTATTAACTAGTCTTTGATATAACATTATTTTACAGCAATGAGTGTATAACTCTGTAGATTATGAACTTGATGAAGTTTTACTCTTTCTGCTTCAGAGGTTAGTGATTTTTTTCATGCTGTGGGTTGTTATCCCTGCTTGTACGCTTGCATAACAGAGGCAGGCAAATATATAAAAATATTTTGGCTGTATTGCTTCCCAGGAATAGCTGATTCTCTTCCTCACATGCTATTTCTTCTTGTCTTGTTCTCTGAACTTTTGTTTTCAAACCTGCCTACAGGGAGTGGAATCTCAGGTTGCTCTGCTGTGCTGTTTGAAGACATTCAGAATAGGATTATTTTGTATCCTAAAAATTATCCCTCCATTATACGTGTCTCAGAAAAGGTTCTGATTTCCTAAATATGGATTCTGTTTTGTTCAGTCTTCAGTAAACCATATGGTCTTAATGAAATACAGTCTAGAAGTAGTCATTGGTAGGTTTAATGAAGATATTATTCTGATGAATGGGTGAATGGTTTATCAGGAGTAGAAGTGCTATATAGAATCACTGTGTATTGAATCCTTATACCAATATTTTGGATATGCTATTGTCAATAAGGAAAAAAAAGCAGCATATGGTAGCAAGAAAGGGATTATGTACCTCATTGATGAGAAACAATGTAATGCTTGATGCTGTTCTGGTAGGTTGACCTCTCATGTTGACTGAAGAAATATCCCAACCGCTGTTTTTTAGAATCGTGTTAAAGACAAATTTAGTTGTTGTGATTTCCTTCTCTTCCCCTTCACACATTTAAAATTATAAATTTCCTTTTTTTAAGGAGTTTGTAACCTACAGGTAATCCTGCTTCCTGCTGTGTAGGAATCCATTGAAAAGAATCAGTGCAGCAGAGGACTGCAAAACTGATGGACAGAAAAAAAATACCGTATTTCAGTACCTTTAAGCCGGTAGAGTCAAATAAAGCTTAAAATTATGGCTTTTGTTTTGCTGTAAAATTTAGAGAAAAAAAATTCTACTGTATTTATATTGTTACTGGCACGTAGTTTATTTTGCTTGTTTATATTGATATTCTAGTCTAAAGCATCCATTTTACTGGGTCCTTTTTAAAGACTCAGTTATAGCTGGAGAGTACGTACACCTCACTTGACAGAACTGAACAAGTATGTAGTGAGATAAATAAAAATATTCCTGTTGTATTCTAGATCTAGCCCAATAATTCAACATAGCATATTGATTCCTATTGCACAGATAATTGATTTCTGTAATATTTAAGATTGATTTCAGGTTTTTGGGTAGTATTTGGCCTCTTCTAGTGACCCTTCAACATCAGCCTGAAAGGTGTGGGTGTGTCAAATTTTCATATCTAAATTCAGTGTATAGAATTTCAGGAGGCATGCATTTGATCTCTTAGTGTCAGGTGTGGTTCATGTTTATTTTTTTTATTGTTTGTCTGGGTTGAACACTCAGAATCTGAAGGAAAAGTATACCACACATGTTATCTAGGAAGTTGCATAGTAAAAATAATAGAACACAGTACACACATTTTACATTTTCACTGTGCTCTCAAAATGGTCCGTTAGCTATACAGGCAACACAGGTAGAGAAACAAATATTTTCACAGTAAGAAAAGAATTCTGTGATGTGCTTGGAGGTTCATTTGAATATTCATACCTACAACTCCAATTGTTGTACTAGAGGCAGGCATTATTGACTAAAATTCTTTGTCTTGTATTGTTGAAGGAATCTGGTTTGATAATCATAAAAGTTTTTTCTGGTCTAGACATCTGTGAATCTCTTATCTTTATCCTGGTCATTACAGCTGTAATAAACCCAGCTCAGAAACATTCTTAGCCAGCCTTCTGCTTCTAAATGAATGACAAAATTGAAGAGGTCCTTCGTTTTAGCTATATATTTTTCCTGTGATTAGGGAAATTTTCTAAGTTAGTCTTATGATACTTACTTTTCATATAAATTGTAGTATAGAAGATATATCTTATTCTAGTCAGATCCTGTAAAAAAAAAAAAAAAAATCCAACATAAAACCTCTTACTAAGAAAAAGTTGAGTGATATGTTGGAGACAAAACAGGTACTTGAGTACCTGAACATTCCCTTCGGCAGTATGCAAATAACTTTATCAGGCAGAATCCTATGAAATGTGTAATCAACTATTGATTTTATCACTTAAATGTAAAACAATTTTGTAGTTATTTCATATTAAAAGAAATTATTCTTCCCTGCATATATAAAATACATTCCCAAATACTGCTAAGGAAAGAGAGATGTATACATTTGCATATGTAACCAAGACAGCTTTGGGAAAATGAATTTTTGTTAGTGCTCCTATTATGTAGAATTTTACTTACTATTCTTGATGCCTAAAAAAACATTAAAAAATTCTATTCTTGTCAAGTTGGTGGATCTGAAAGAGAAAACATCTTTTTAGTTATGAGTCAAATTTGATTTGAAAATGTTGAGAGATCATAGTGTAGGGCATTGTGTTACTGATTACATGTGATTAGTTTTCAGAGATAGCCAATTTTTTACAGACAATTTGTCAGTAATTACTCTTGAGTTAAACCTATCAAAATCTTTTCTGTTTAACTTGGTTTAATTTTGATCTTATGTAGATTAACAGAAAGCTACCTACTGAATAATTTAGGCCATTTTTAGTCTCATTGCAACAAGGTTACTGCTGTGAGGATTACTGTGTCATCTGTTTATGGATGCCTGTATGATTGCAAGCACACTTCTGGATGTCATTAATATCAGCACCAATATGAAGTACTTTGTGGACTTTACCTCTGGGAATTATTCAGTTGATTCATCATCCACTTGCTAAGTTCAAGGTGATATAAATAATTGTACATTTAGGGGCAAACTCATTTCACCTGAATTTTATTCTTAACAGATTGTTCACAGCAGCAGCTCTTTGTCCTCTATTTGAAGAATAAGGCTAAAACCTCTGAATTAGATGCAGTCTTTCAAAATGAACATAATTTACTACAGGGTCAAGCAGTCAATGCTATTAAATGGTTTAGGGTGCCAGATTCATTCAAATACAGCTTCTTTTATGTTTTTCACAGTTAAGCTTTGGAAAGAATGGGAATTCCTCTGTCTCTCTTGTTTCGGTTCAGCTGGAATTAGTAGATGTTGCCAATAGACCTCACCAAGTCTTTGCATGGTATAACCTACTGGGGAGGTGTGCATACTGGTGCACTGTACATTGTAATTTGTCCTGACTATGTAGAGTTGCTTTCACTAATTACTCTTTGCGTTAGTAGTGCTATGAGGGGTAAACACTGCAGGCATAGTGGGTTTCACTTGCAAACACTGAAATAACTGATGCTTATATGATAATCCACTGAAATCAAAATACCGAGTACCTGTAGGTACTCAAACCTACGAGCTGCAGCCCTACCATTATCCAGTCCTTTTATGTATTTTTTTCAGACGACTTTTCAGAATTTTTTTTTCCACTATTCTGCAATATCCATCTCTTGGCAGTAAGGCGAAGACCCTGGTGACTGGAAAAAGGGAAACACTACACCCATTTTTAAAAAGGGTAGAAAGGAGGACTCTGGGTACTATTGACATGCCAGCCTCACCTCTGTGAGGCCTGGGAAGATCAGGGAGCAGATCCTCCTAGAAGCTGTGCTAAGGTGTACAGGGCAGTGAGTTGAGACAGCCAGTGTGGCTTCATGAAGGGCAAGTCCTGCCAGACCAACCCTGTGGCCTTCCCTGATGGAGTTACTACATCAGTGGATGTTTCTGTAAGATCTTTGACTTGGCCACCCAGAACATCCTTCTCTCTAAATTGGAGAGAGATGGCTCTGATGGGTGGACTGTTTGATGGATGAGAAATTGACTGGATGGTCATATCCAGAGGGGAGTGGTCAATAGCTCCATGACCAGATGGAGATTGGAGACAAGTGGTGTCCCTCAGGTGTCCTTGCAGGGACTGATGCAGTTTACTATCTTCACCAGTTACATAGACAGTGGGATCGAGTGCACCTTCAGCAAGTTCACAGATGACACCAAGCTAAGTGGTGCAGTTGACATTCCTGAGGTATGGCATGCCTTCCAGAGGGACCTGGACAAGCTTGAGAGATGGGCCTGTGTGAACCTCTTGAGGTTCAACAAGGTGAAATGAAGGGACTTGCACCTGGGTTGGGGCAACCCTCAGTATCAATACAGGCTGAAGGATGAAGGGATTGAGAGCAGCCCTGTGGGGAAGGACTTGGGGGTGGTGGTGAATGAAATGCTGGACATGAGCCAGTAATATGCGCTTACAGCCCAGGAGGCGAACCATATCCTGGGCTGCATCAAAAGCAGCATGATCAGCGTGGTGAGGGAGGTGATTCTGCCACTCTACTCCACCCTGGTGAGAACTCACTTGGAGTACTGTGTCCATCTCTGGCGGAATGGTCTAGAGGAAGCCCACAAAATTGATCAGAGGACTGAAACACCTTACTTTTGAGGACAGACTGAGAGTGGTATATGCCTCATCCCTGGAAGCATTCAAGATCAGGCTGGATGGGGCTCTGAGCAACCTAATCTAGTTGAAGGTGTCTCTCTGCACTGCAGGGGAGTTAAACCATTAAAGATCCAACCTAAATTGTTCTATGAAAATCATATAAAATGACATGTATGGGAATCTAATAACAGATCTGCTTGGGTCTTCAGAAGTGTAGCATACTAGAAGAATTCGTTTGCTATCATGATCAGGAAAACTGTGATTTTAATTTTTTTTTTGTTCCTCATATTTGAACCACATAAAGCAGATAATACACTGAGGTTTCTGAAGATCAGTATTTGATACTTTATGTATAATAACTCCTTTTCCTATGTAACACAGCCCCTCAAATAATGTCCCAGACAAGATACAGAGTTTGCAAAGTGATAGTGACCTGTTACAACTACAAGCCAGTTCTATTTGTAGTTCACATAAACTGTTCAAGTAAGGTCTCTGCTTTCTTTTAAAAAAAAAAAAAAAAATCTATTCTCTGAAGGGAATTCTTTATAATATTGTAGGCTGTAGCAAATGCAGAACTTAATATATAACAATTTTCTTCTTTCACAAAAAGTACATTGACACCATAGTCTTTTTATTGTATCATTTGATGTCTCAAAAACTAACATATCTCTTAAATATTTTAAGAATTTGTAGATAGAGGTTTTATTGCTAACTTTTGTTTCTCATGTTTCATTAAACATTCCAATTGGTAACTTGGCCATCTCATTAACTTCAGATGCAATGCAAAGCATTTGAAAGGAAGAGTTTTTCTCCCACCAGCCATTTTTTAAAAAGTTCATAGGGAATGGAGTGAGGAAGGTAGCTGTGTGTAACAGAGCTGAGAAAGTTTAGGGTGGCTAGTAAAGGTCTTTTTCATCCCTGTCCATTCACATATTTTTGAACAGGTTTAGGAACTGTGGGAATTACTGCAAGTGGAGCAGAGTGACATGTCTCTCACAGTTTCAGCACTATGATCCAAAATGATCATCCTCTAATGGCAAATGTGTCTGAAGTTTATAATTATTAAGCATTATTTTATTGGTTTTGTTCTAGATCCCTAAATCCAACTTTCAAATTGTGTAATAGTCAGTAATTAAAAAGAAACTTCATATCCATGACAGGAGTGATTTTCTACTTTGTTAAGGCTAGTTGTGAGCCTTAGTGCTCCATAGTAGCCTTAGTAAGAGTGAAAATTTGATTTAAGAACTTTCCAAGAATACTGCAGAAATAAAGCTTTGATTTGTTATATATATCACCATTCATGTCTTTTCTCTGGAGAGGAATCTCTTGACTGAGGTGATCAAAGTTGTGACCAGGTTTATATGTTTGCCAGGACCTATTCTTATTTTTCTAGAAATAAATAGTGGTTTGTAGGACTGGAATTGAGTAAAATACATGTCAATAATGAGGACGTATGATAAGAAGCTGCCCTGGACCTAACTGCAATAGTCACAATACCATGTTACACAACTTTTATGTAACTCCTGGCTGTACCATCTAATAAAAATTATCCTTAAAGCCTTATTTAATTTTATAAGCTGTGCATGTGTATAATACATAGTGTACTTTTATTCATATGCCAAAGATCTGCCCACAAATTATTTACTATCAGCATAAGTCTCTTTTAATAATTTAAGCCCTTAATCTTCCATAGTATATTCTCTTGCGCACACTCTCTTTGTGTATGTCTGCTGTCTGTGTCGTTGTCTGGGAATTGCTAATCACGCAACTTGATTTGAAGATGAAGATGCTCTCTCTTTGTTAAAATAATTGCTTCTTTAATAGCTGAAGTGTATTCTATTTGTATAGTTATAGTCTGATGGAAAGAATTATAGCAGACTTGCCATTTTAGAAAGAATGAGTTGTTTCTATGTTCTTCTGCTTCAGTTTTTTGAAATTAGGGTGGAGGTAGGGAGTACTATTACAATAAAAGATTTTACGTCATTAAGATTTACCAATTTAATCAGGCATATACACAGTCTACTTTATCCAGGTTATCAGATATCTTGTCCATAATCTCTTATTTTTCACTAAGCAATGTGGGAGATTGGAGGACTGAGGAGTTTTGGATCTGTATGTCTTTGACAGCCTGAAAGAGAAGGACATGTGCACTAGAACTACCAACAGAACCACAGTGATGTTTTTTCCCCATAGCTTTTAGACTGTGTATCGCCTCACATGGCTTCCTGCATAAACTAAGGCTTTATGGTAGGATACTTCAGCTGTTAAGTAAATAAGTTTAAAACAATTTGAAAAAGACCCGGTAAGGATCTTGGAACTATTAAATATGGAAGAACATTTTAAAGGTATTTAACATTTTGTATGATACTTATGTTGATTTACTTGATCACTGTCATTGTAAGTGAATTATTGTTATAATTTGAATTATTCTTTACTTGACCTTTGTTTGTTTGTTTTCAATGCAGGTTTAAGATTTTTAAGAGCTCTTAGACTGATACAGTTTTCAGAAATTTTGCAGTTTCTGAATATCCTTAAAACAAGGTAAGAACTTTTCCTACATACTGAGTTAGTGGCATTGGTTGCAGGATGTAAATGGCCTGAGTCCTAGTAATACATGATTTTCTTTTATGGAAGAAACAACTTATTATCTGATCTTTAAACCTGATACTGCTGTTGGATGATCACTATCAGCATTACCAGTGTTAGCATCTTTTGATATGTGATCAGTTGATTTTACTTGATATGTGGTTACATTTGAAATAGCTGAGTAAGACTGTGTGCTGATCAGTTAAAATCAGAATTAATTATAGAAGTCTGCACTGATTAAACATTGCTTCTCACCACATAACAAGTCCATATTCTGCTGCCTTGGAAAATAAGAAATCAAAATTCATTCAATGGTTAAGAAGTATATTCAGTTAAGAAGTATTTTGAGAAATAATAATTGTGGCTCTTTTCAGGTTTTGGTTTTTTTTTTTTTAACTGACCATCCTTCTTTATGTCAAAAACATTAAAAATTAATTTTACACTGAGATATATTTGTATTGTGTCCATTGTCGTTAGCATTTCTTCCTCTGAGTAACCTGGCTTTCAATTCTTTGGGATATTAATACATAAAAGTTGTGCAGAAGAAGCACAACTTTGAACAAAAGAAGGAAATAAAAAGGAACCTTCCTGTGACTTGCAGTTGAAGATACATTGCCTTTCATCATTCCCAAAATTGATGATGCCTGTATGAGGGCTTTATATGGAAGTAACTCCATTTACTTTCTGTGTTAGTTAGTAGTGATAGCTGTTAGTAGTGATGGGGAAATAAATTCTTGAGATTTTTAAACTCTCATGGTACACAGCTGTTTCTTCAACCCTTAACCTTGAAACTATTCTCTTTGCTGTAAAACTCCCACTCTATCTCTCTTTAGCTGTTATACTGTAAAGAGGACAGTTCCTGCCAAATAAAGCAATCAAAGAATGAGCAGTGAAGATGTAGTCCAGTATCTTAGAACACTTCCAGTATGGTAAAGGAGCATAATTTGTGCAGGAGCTCACAATATCCAGTGAGTTTGAATTTAACACACATCCACCTCACCAAAAGAAACATCAGTCAATGGGGAAGCCCCTTAAAACCAAAGGATTTTGAAAACATGAATGGTATTGAAGGCTACATTTGAAGGCTAAAAGCCCATCAGGGTAGTGGATTTGTAAACTTCTAGATCCAGCAGTGGAGGGGTACTGCATTAATCACATCCAATGTATTGAGAGCTGCTTGCTTATTCAAGATTGACCTGTTCATTTAAATAGCATTTCTCTGGTAGAAAATTTATTCTTAGATTAGATGTCATCTTATTTGTCATTATTTATATGAATGTGAAAATATCTGTGAATCTCAAATGTTGATTATTAGAAAGCCTGTAAAGCAAAACATCCTTCTATGACTGTTTCAGTTTTCTCAGCTGATTAATCCACAGCAGTTTATCACTAACACATTTATTTAACTAAAAAAGCTGTCAGTGCCACAGAAAAGTTTTTTCTGTCTCTCTCTCTTCTGAGTTCTTCAGTAGAAAGATGTATTTGCTCTCTTTGTATCTTACTTAATAGTCTGAAATTAACAAAATAATTTTGAATACTATCACAAAACATGTTCACAAAACATTTTGTAAAATGCGTGAATCCAATTAAAACAAATTAGCAGAATTATATTTAATTTATAAATGTTTTAAGTTACACCTGACATAAATTTGACCATGTGAGTGCCTTGGATTTTATTTATTGTCTTGAATAAATTTAGCTTTTAGAAAACAAAAAATTAGAGAGTTCTTTTATTACTGCTACTACTAAATTCAATAAGAAATTTTAATATTTTCAGAGTGTTCTTAAGTACCATCACAAACAGGAGCTATGGTCATGTGGTGGGTCCACTTTTTCTGTTACAGTACCAAAATGCTTTTTAATTGGGAGTTTCTATTTTTACAAAATAAACAAGCAAGAAACAAACAAAAACAAGCAAACAAAAAAAACCCCAGCCAAAACAAAAAAAGCATCTTGAGCATTTGTGGTTAATGGACAATTCTGCAAAAGATCTCTCTTTGAGGTGATATGTGCTTATATGAAAATAAAATGAAACTAATTTGACTAGAGGCATTTTGGTGTGCATATAGTATTAATGTAACTTAATTAATAATTATTAATTAATAATTAATAAAAGTAACTACTGACAAGATGAGAAATTGACAGGGTATAAAGGGTACTGCTGTGATTTTAGTATTTTTGACAATTATAGAATTTTTTTTTCCTGTTGTGTCCGACCCCCCCCCAAAAAAAACTCCAAACCAAACAAAAATAAACAAACAAACTGTTTACTCTTACCTATAAATTAAAGTTAATCCTGGAATTACTGACTAAGATATGACAATTAAAGGAGTTTATATTATTTACACAAAGGATAGAAGGGCCATTCCAAACACTGGACTCCAAAGGAAGAACCTAAATAATGCAAAAATAGAGGCAGTGAGAAGATTAACAAAGTAGTGTAGGAGTATTAGATAATTATTAGAGTATCTGAAAAATTAATTATATTTGAGAAGAAGCAGTAAGTCAAAGCAAAATTGTGACATTTATATTAAAAGACTGAGCTCTGCCAAGCAGCTATTTGTTTCCCTAATTTTAAATTTAATGTATTTTGCTCAGTTTTTTTATACCTGTGTTTTATGAAATAGAATGAATTCTGTGGTGTTTCATTAAAAAATTTCTCTGCATTGTTTTCTAATATTTTTCAACAAAACTACAGAGGCTTAGGCAGGGCTCACAGTAAGGGATTTTGCACAGATGTTGGAAAGAGCTTAAAGAGGAGGAAAATGTTTGTGACTAATCCATCTATATTTAGAATCTGGCAGAAACACAGAGTATTTCATAAAGGGAAGATAGGGTACACTGTTTAAGGAATCTGCAAAAATAAAATGTACCAATTAAGTCATGTAAACTGTTATTTTAATGGCTTCTGCAATTACTTGCATTACAATAATGTGACAGTTAGTCTCCATATAGAACTGTATCAGAAGCCTCTCCTGTTTTGAGTTCAGGTGAAGGATGATATTTAACCTTTCATAATGGAGCTTTGCATCAGCATGATTCTGTTTAATCTAGGAACCTATTGGTCAGGGTCCTGTGCTGTGACTGAATGTTATCACCCACAATATACGAACCTTAATTAACCATACCTTAAGAAGAGGGAAATAGGGAACATATGTTGATGTAGGTGAATGATAATTGCAAAACTGCTGGTATATTATCTTATTTTTGAGTACAGTATTCTTTACAGAATCTGTCAGGTTACCCAATTATATTTCTTTCCTAGTATCCACAGATGCCCACTTTGCTAGTGGTGATAGGTGATAGTTAAAAATATTTTCACTGGAGCTGGTCTGATTTAATTTCCAGGTTAATTTCTCAACTATGCTTAGAAAATAATGGGTTTTTAATTGCTCTTAAAGTAATTATAAACAGAAATATTAAATAATTCTACTGCAAAACTACTACTGCTAACACTGATAGTGATTTTTTTTTTTCTGATTTTTATTTTTTTGGCATGTATTGCTGTAGGAATACTAGTGATTTTTCTGAGGCATGTCATAGAAATGTTTTCAAAAACAAAGGGTAGCTATTTCCAATACAGTTTGATGAATGAGAAAGATTATTTACAAATAGTAGTATATAGACTTCAGTTCCTTGTATATTTGTTGAATATTGTTCCTAGCTTTTAAATCATAGTGATACAAGGGCAAGTGTAGAGTCTTGCACCTGGGAAAGAAGAACCCCAGGCATCAGTATAGGTTGGGGACTGACCTGTTGGAAAGCAGCAAAGGGGAAAAGGATCTGGGGGTCCTAGTTGAGGGGAGACTGACCATGAACCAGCAACATGCTCTTGTGGCCAAGAGGGCCAATGCCATTCTGAGGTGTATTAAAATGAGTGTGGCTAGTAGGTCGAGAGAGGTTCTTCTGCCCCTCTGCTCTTCCCTGGTAAGGCTGCATATGGAGTACTGTGTCCAGTTCTGGGCCCCCCAGTTCAAGAGGGACATAGAATTGCTTGAGAGAGTCCAGCACAGAGCCACAAAGATGATTAAAGGAGTGGAGCGTCTCTCTTATGAGGAAAGACTGAGGGAGCTGGGGCTCCTTAGCTTTGGAGAAAAGGAGACTGAGGGGTGACCTCATCAATGTTTATAAATATATAAAGGGTGAGTGCCAGGAGGATGGAGCCAGGCTCTTCTTGGTGATGCCCAATGATAGGACAAGAGGCAATGGGTGGAAGCTAAGCATAGGAAGTTTCATGAAAACATGAGGAGGAATTTTTTCATGGTGAGGGTGACAGAGCAGTGGAACAGACTGCCCAGGGGGGTTGTGGAGTCTCCCTCTCTGGAGAGATTCAAAACCCACCTGGACACGTTCCTGTGTGATCTGGTCTAGGTGATCCTGCTCTGGCAGAGGGGTTGGACTAGATGATCTTTCGAGGTCCCTTCCAGCCCCTGACATTCTGTGATTCTGTGACATTTGACAGAAGAGAAGAAGCAAGCTTTACTTATATTTCTTCCACAAGTTTTTAAGCCTGGTATTTTCTTGCTAAACTGAGTGATTTCTTCAAAATCACTTAGGGCTACAATAGGGAACATAGTACTCAGCGAGGCTAAAAAGAGTTTTCAGAGTTTGACTTGTAGGTTTCAATCTTTCTGGTTTGTTTTTTTGTTGTTGAAGTTTTGGTTGGTTCATTTTGTTTGGTTGCTTGGTTTGGTTTTGGAGTTATATCATTTTTGTGTTTGGATTTATTTTTTTAATTAGAAAAATGTGAATGCAAAGTATGAATTACTCTAGTTCCATATGAATTTCTACAAAGAAGTCCATAGGAGTTCATGCAAACACAGAAATATGAAAATTACTTAGGTCTTCACACAGGAACTGGAAAATACCTAGAGTTATTTAATTTGGGAATCATGTGGATTTTTTTCACAAAAGCAGCATGACGTTTGCAGATTGACTACAATTGTTTATTAGTTGTTTGCTATAAGTCTAGGAAAATAGTCTTACCCTGTGGTCGTATATGAAAGTGTTAACATGTGGTGAATATGTAACAAAAACATCCTCTCGTTAATTTTTAAAGCCTCCACAGGTCTGGGGTCAAAAGCACAGTAAATACAGAAGAATATGAAAAGTAAATTTTTTTTTTTTAATTAGTCATTTATTTCTATAAATTCAGTGTTCATCAGCTACTATTAATTAGCATTACTCAGGCTAATTCATTTAACCTGTACCAGAATATCACAGAGTTGTAGAATGGTAGGGGTTGGAAGGGACCTCTAGAGATTGTTGAGTCCAACCTCCCTGCCAAAGCAGGATCACCTAGGGCATGTAGCTCAGGAACACATCCAGACAGGTTTTGAAAGTCCCTAGAGAAAGAGACTCTGCAGCCTCTCTGGGCAGCCTGTTCCAGTGCTCTGTCACCCTCACAGTAAAGAACTTCCTCCTCATGTTGAGGTGGAACCTTTTATGCTCAAGTTTATACCCATTGTTCCTTGTCCTACTGCTGGGCACTACAGAAAAGAGATTGGCTCCTTCCATTTGACACCCACCCTTCAGATATTTATAGACATTAATAAGATCCCCCCTCAGTCTTCTCCTCTCAAAACTAAACAGCCTCAGTTCCCCCAGTCTTTCTTCATAGGGGAGATGCTCAAGTCCCTTAATCATCCTTGTGCATATTTATATGTATACAATTGCCGAGGTGTACAGCAATGAAAAATGAGGTGGGGGGGGTCTATTGAGAGGAAACCAAATTATTTGTGAAAAAGCATGATTTAGTTCTTTTTGTTTGATTATGAGTGTAGATGTAGCTACGATTTCCATTTGTCCTACCATTTTCAAATGCACTGGAATTTTTCTTTCAAGCTGTCTATGCAAATGTGAACTCTCCAAAGACAAAATAATGCACATTTTGCATATGCTTTTGATTAAGCTTTTTAGGGAGCATGCTTCTCTTCAGAAATGAGGCTCTTTCAGTCTAAAGTATGCCATTGTATACAGGTATATATTAAAAATGTATGATAAATTCCAATCTAAGATCCTATTCATTGTTGGATTTTGTTTATTTTCAGTAATTCCATCAAGCTAGTGAATCTGTGCTCTATATTTATCAGCACGTGGCTGACAGCAGCTGGGTTCATACATTTGGTAAGTATATTTGAAAATACTTCATTGACTTTTTCTCATGGATCATCTGCTCTCTGAGCTACTTCATTACCTGAAATTGCCTTGCTCTGGGTAATCCCTTATCGCATCTATAGAATTCAATAAAAAAGACATCACAGCTTCCCAAATTTTAGACTTCTACTCAAAACTAATTCTGAATAGTAAGAAATACATCATTAACTTCAGCAATAAAATATGAGACTTGGATGTTGCAACTTCTTGAATGATACCAATGTAGCAGTAGATGGCAGTGTTTCCTAAATAACTACCTGGAGAGTTTCCTGGAAGGGGTTGGCAAAGATGGAATGATACAGAGGTGGCCCTGGCAAATCAGGGGTTCTGCCAGAAGAAAGCAGTTCTGTATTTCCACGAGAAATAATGGGATTACTAACATTGTGGGTAGCAATTTTTTAGAGATTATTTCCTTCTCTTATTTTTAATTTGTGTGTGTGTAGGTTTCAGTCACAGATAGCAGATCTTTGCAGTAGATTTTTATTCTGCATGTAATACCTGAAAATTATAAGGTAGTTAGTATAGAAGTATATATGAGTTCATAAATTTGAATATGCATATATATGATATGTCAGTTGTATATTTTAAACTAATAACTATTACTGATTAATTATATAATATAATTAAATACGGTTAAGTATTTGTAAATATTGGTAAATATAATTAAATATGGTTAAGTATTTGTCCTCTAAGCACATTTTATGATCAACTTTTAGAATCAGGAAAATTTCAAGCTGCTAGCAGTACTAAGCTATTCAGGAATGTGTTTGGACTAATAATTTAATGATACTGACATTAGTCCAGAGCAATTTAGTTGACTTCACTTGAATTACCTTGAGCTGCATCCAGCTATATAAGATTAAATGCAGAATGTTTATCTTGTTAAACCAGATGGTAATTTAATTTTCACTCTTAAAAAAACACCCTGAAATTTTCAATATTTTCATTTATGATATACTCTTTATTCATGGAGTACCATTTTTATACTCCTCTGGGCAATCGTACCATTTTTATCAGAGAAACATTAGCTTTTTTCTATTTTTGAACAACACCAACAAAAAAAAGTCCCTTTTTTAAAATTACTTCAAGAAGGAAGAATGCTATTTTTATATTCTAAAGCTTGGATTTTAGTGGTGTTTTTTGCTTTTTAGCAGAAGTGTCTCTATTCTACTAGGAATTCTCAAACTTCAAATATGTACTGTGGTACAAATTTTAGAGGGTATGCTCCTTTCCCACTGATAAATTTATAACTTTGTCACATACAGTACCTGGTATCCCAGAAAAGTAATAGTGTGTCAGTAATGCCTTTAATAACTATGTAATGCTTTAAAGGAAAAACATTAAGAAGTATAGTTGCATTACAAGTAAGATTCACTCTGAAAGAGTTCTGAACAAATTTCTGTAAAATGAAGTTCCTTAACTACATTAATATTATTTAGTGGTGAATGGAAAAGATACATTCCATAAATAATATGAGTGGCAAGGCTGTGCATATTGGCAAAAGAACTATAATGCTATAATTTGGACAGGGTTAGGTTCTGTATTTGTTCAGAATAAATTACAGGGAAGGACTCAGAGTTTATGTTATATGCCAAATTATATATATTATATATATACACTCACATGTGCAGACATATGTCAGTAGAGGTAATTTGTGGTACAACTCTACTATATTATTTCTCTTTTTTGTGCATTTTAGGTGGAGAACTCAGGGGATCCATGGGAAAATTTCCAAAATAATCAACCGCTAACATATTGGGAATGTGTTTATTTACTGATGGTTACAATGTCCACTGTGGGCTATGGAGATGTTTATGCAAAAACCACCCTTGGTCGCCTTTTCATGGTCTTCTTCATCCTTGGAGGATTGGTAAAACTGATTTTTTTTTTTAATTATTATTAATTATTATTACTACATTAATACTTGATCCTGCATATCTCAGTGCTGTAATTAAAGAAATAATAATACCTGTTTTAGTGAATTAAAATTAATTTTAAAACTTTAACATATGTTTAATATACCTCCTTTTTTATTTTTTAGATAAATATTTTGGCAGTCTAGTTTAGTAGATTCAGAATTTTTCTAATACATTTAAATGAGTAATGCATGTTAATACATCAAGTGCCTTAATATTTCAACTTATAATGTTATTTGTAGTCTATACAAATAGTTTAGTGACTGACTGTAGTGTGGTTTTTTGAGGCTTCTGTTGATACTTAAAGGCACTTTGCGGTTTCAGCTCTACCCACCCTTCTGTGTTCCTTCCCAGAATTCCAACAAACACTGTGGCTTTGAACTGTCTTAAAGAGCAGCTTGCCTGGTCTAAATGGTGGCATACCACATTCTCTTCAATTTCAAACATCCTTTCATGTCATTTAGCAAAATTTTAACTCACGGTTTTTCATGTGGCCATAACCACTGTCCTTTTATGTCAGCAAATTCCCGAGTTCTTTGTCCTCTGTACGTAGCACCAAAGTTACTAATTGTTTTATGTCAACTTTTCTATTATTTCCCAGTGTTAGTAATATTATAGAACCTATGGCAAAGTTATTCTCTAAAACAGCAAGGCTTATTTTAATGTTTACACTGTGCAAGGTAAGTGCTTTATGGATGACTCACAATATGTATTTTGCACATATATAGTTACTTGCATATATTTATTTCACATATGCATACATCCTACAGAGGTGGTATGCATATAACTCATGTCATGAATGCTATATATGAGACACATGCAGATATATGAGCATAAATATATGTATTCCCATCTGTGTGTGTTGACATATGAAGACAAAGACCATGTCAACTGGCAGTAGCTCTTTGAAGTATCCAGCCACAAGGAAGATGTTTGTTGGACAAAACATGGCAGAATAATTTTTATTTTCTCCTCAAAACTTTTTTTCTATCACATGTTATTCCAATCCTTTTAAAAACATAAACTTTTGGAAAATATTTTTGGGGGGAGTGCAGGGGTGACCTTTTGTTTCTTGATGGGGAATAACCCCTGATTCCATCTTGTTTTTGTCTTCTTTGGAATCCTAATCATGGGGGGAAAAAGTCTGTCTTAAAATAGAAATGTAGCAGTAATGATAATACTTGCTTTTGTTTTTTGCAGTGGAGCTTGGGTAGTTTTTTCCCTCTCCTTTCTTCAGGAAGAGTTAGACATAATGTATTTTATGATTAGATACCTGTTCGAATTAATTTTGTTCTTGTTTTGTTTTGTGTGCCTCTTTTTCCTCTTTTGACCATTTTCCTTATTTATAAGGTGTGCACCTTCTGCAAGACCAACTTTTACAGTGAGCCCTCTTGTTATGTTTGATAAGCACTCATATTTTTAAAATTTTCTTTTTAAACAACTTCATAGATCTAATTCTTTTGCGTTTTCAGATCTTAAAGATACATACCTTCTGAAAATATTCATCATCCCCCTTTCTTTGGCCTCTCTTTTTAGTCTTTTCTTCTGTCTCCTATCTTCTTCTTAGGCCATGTTTGCCAGCTACGTCCCTGAAATCATAGAGTTAATAGGAAACCGCAAGAAATATGGTGGTTCCTATAGTGCGGTTAGTGGAAGAAAGTAAGTATCCCAAGAGGCTCTGCTGCCTCTGCTGCAGTAGAACACTCTCTGCATGCCATTTTCTTTTTTTTTTTGTGTTTTTGTTTCATGCATGTAGGCAATGTTTGCTCGCTACGTGCCAGAAATTGCTGCTCTCATCCTTAATCGGAAGAAATACGGCGGGACTTTTAACTCAACCCGAGGCAGAAAGTAAGTCAAAGAAGACCAGGTGTGATTGTGTGGCTTTAAAGAGCCCCTGAAGGTGGTAATACCTGACTCACAGCTTACAAGGCTGTATTCCTTGACATCAGATGTTACCACTGGAGAGTTGTCACACTATAATTAGAGACCTGGGCTATGCTATGGTACAAGTCACAACATTTTGTCCCTACTTCAAGAGAACCTGGATACCACTAAGACAACACTTACATATCTTGTAGAAAATGATGCTACTTGCACATGCAGTTAACGTCTCGAACAAGGCTGACTTGTTACTTCAGTTTTGGGCATCAGATTATCATGTGGTCATCTCTTAACTAAGTGACAATGATAATTCACATGATTTTCAAACAGTTCGGTTCTTTGGAAAACTTAGGTCTACTGGAGGGCAAAATATGAGATTTACATTGATCAGGTATTTCATCAGACTATGTCAGAAGTCTGATAGTGCTGTTTCTCATTGTTCAAACAGTAGATTCAGATCTTATGCAGCTTATTTTGGCTTCATAAGAATATTGCAAACACCTGTGATTTTAGGATCTGACCAGGGGTTTTAAAGTGATTCGCTTCCACACACCATATAAAACCTATCCTAAGAAGAGGAAGTCCTAGACTTAGTGTCAGTATAGTATGGATGAAAACCAAACCTCTTAAAAAAATACTGTTTTACCTGGTAACAAAAGTTAAATTTTATTGGACCATATTAGCTCATTGCATTTCTGTTGAAAGCCTGCTTGTTTTCTGGGCCAAGTTAAAAAGAGCTCTCTCTGGCATTCCCAGCATCTAGATCAGCTGGGATACAGCCTTTAGTGAACTAAATGTACTTGGCGATATAGTAGTTTCTCCTCTATATCACCTTCAGTGTTGCCATCTTTTGTTTTATTACATATCATTGTGACATTCACTGGTAGAGATGAATTTGCCCTAAACGACTAGTCCTATGGAATCCTTTCCACATAACTTTAAAGAAGGTACTGCACGCAGCACATCTAATGAATTGTCCCTGTCCTTACTTGAAAAAGATATGCTTTTTACTTTATGCCTTTCAAATCATCCCCTATGCATCATTTTATAAATGTGGATTATGGATTTATCAAGTTGTTTCTCCTCTCTGTGGATGGGAAAGACTGCAAATAGCTTATATTATTGTATTTTCAGTAATACTGCTACATCACACAATTGAAAACTTCATTACTTATATTTTTTGAGATACCCTCAAATGTCTGAAATTTTGGATTTTGTTTGGGGTTTTTTTTGTAAACACTGATGCTGGAAACTTGCATCGTAATTCACTTACCCAAATTAACAAAATGCCTTAATTTATTTCTGAGATAGAATAGTATCATTAATTTCCCTAAATGCTTATTTGTGACACTTACTCAGTTTTGTATTTGTATTCATACTTGGTTTCTCAAAGAGAGTTTTTCAAACACAAAACTCACACCTCTGTTTTTGATGCTCCAAAGGAGTTATAGCAGAGGGGAATATAATTTAAAACCATTTTACATGTTTTAGTCTCTCCCCTTCTATATTGTCACTAGTACCCAGCATTGCTCAGATGTCTCTAAACTTGGACCTGATCTTCAGTCAGAACCCCACAACCTGAAAAGCTCAACTCCAGATTACATGCTTCTGCTGGCTTTGGGGCGTGCTTAATTTTTTTTTTCACCTTTTCTTTTTGTTTTTCTTCATATGCACTATCTGTTTGTTTTTAGCTCACACTGTTGTCAGTGCTTTCTCTGCTGATCTCTTGTTGCCCATATAACTTGTTTGAAACTCAGCTCTGTCATCAGCATACAAGCTGTTCAGTTTACTTTCTGCATTGTTTTATGGTTCAGTTATTAATTACTAAGTTGTTTAAAGATGTCCATTGCTCATGTGGGCCTTTCATCAGAGAATCTAAGCTTGGAAACTGCACAGTAAAAAGCCATTAGCACCCCTTGTTTGATGTTCCTTTTGCAGTCAGTAGAACATGATTGATGAAATGTTATGTTTGGCCAAAATTTAAGTTTTCATTTGGAATTCAGTGTTGAGAGAATGGATTGTCAGAAACAATAAGTTTTCCTTTGCCTGAGATATGGGCATGTGGTAGTAATTAGCAATATGAAGGTCTTTAGTTAAGCAACCAAGCATAGATTCTGGCAGAAACATAATGAGAAAGTACAGTTTCCTAAAATCAGAAAGTTTCCAGATAAAATTAAATACATGTAAAAAAGGAAAGCAGCTATATTTGTTGAGAGTTGTAGTTGGCTCTTAAAATAGCAATTGTGTATGCTTCTTAACTTTCTCCAAATTAGGCAAGCACATGGAATCTTCTTTGTAGCATTTGTATATATGTTTATATATGTTGCCTTATGAACGATGTCTGTGAAATAACATGGTTCTATATGATTATTAAGCATTTAGGTGGGAAGTTAAAAGTAACATATGATTATGTATGTTTTCAGTATTGCACTACATGCCTTTAATGCTAAGGAGAGCCTTGAGTATAGAATTTTAACCATTGAAGCAGCTAGAAAGTATGCATAGAAATTATTTCCACAAACTCCACTGGCTAAAGAAGAGAAACAACCAACACACCAGGAAATTTAATCTCACATTTCAATTTGCTTTTCAGCCAATAAAGTTCCCAAAAGACTCATATACCATATAGGAATAATTTTGCACAATGAAGGAGATTACTTTTCTCTTAGATGAGATACATGCACACAAAGTTTGTCAAGGGAAGTAGTTTGTAGGCAATGTGCAGTTATCACTGATGAAATTTGCTAGATACTAGGTGGTTTCATTACAAAAGTCCACAGGGGATTTTAAATTTTAAATGTAATTTATGATTCTGCTTTGCAACATATTCATGTAATGAGAGTGCTAAGGTGTCATAGACCACAAAGCAGGAATTTTAGTGAAGTTGTCTTTGATTGAAGTTTTACCTGTTAAAGAACAGTACTCAGTGGCGCTTATATACCAAAATGCATACAAATATATCTATACAGAATGTGAGCGAGACCAAGCATACACATTTAATGACAAATAGGGTAATGACTTTGTCACAATTAGGAACTAGTTCAAAACTGAAAATTAGGAAGCTAGGAAAAAAGCTAACAATCTTTGTCTTGAATTTCAAATTTGCAAGCAATGAGATATACTCTTTAAGTAATAAGATTACAGCTAAACAGCAGTTTTGCTACTTTTTACAGATCAGCTCATCAGAAGACTAATGTTTTTACTGTGTGCCCTGATACTCTAGAATCACAGCCTCAGTAGACAAAAAATGGTCCTCTTGTTTTTCCTTCTTGCTGTAGTCACCATCAAATACAAATGATACAGCGAAAACCAGACTATAGTTACAAAGACTAAAACCAGTTAAATATATATATGTAAGTTGTACCTGGAAGATAAAATTCTGTCACTACAGTTTCTCCTTCCTCTCTGTTTCCCTGGATGAGTCCTGTAGCACATGATTTTACATTTTGGAAAATATTTTTACAAAGCAGGCATTGCACATTATATTCTTTAAATTTTAGCCAATTTTCTGACTATTTCTGTGGAAATAGGTAACAGTGTAACCTTAGCAGTAGAACAGTGGGCATATTTTTATTATTAATACACCAGTAACTACCTGACAAAATTTTTGTGAGATTTAACAGGGTCAAGTTTATGCTTTCTGAAGATGAGAAATGCTTGTAGAATGCAAAATAAGACAAATTTTTAATTAATAATAAATAGAATTTATTAACTGTTTCATCACCAAACATTACATTGTCACACTAAAAAACATCTGCAGTATTATTTAGAACTTATCTCACTAAAATATTGTGAAACTTAACTAGATAACTAATGAAAGCATGTAATTGAAAGAAGTTATTTTCCAGTAATTTCATAATTAGTGACAAAATAGTATCATTCTGAACAGATAAAGCAAAGTAATAAAATTTTAATGAAAAAAAAACAAATGGAAAATTAAATTCCGAGGGTATTTTCAGCAACATCTAAATTTGTGTGTAGAGTTCACCACTTTTTCTGAAAAGTAGAATATAATAATTCTATGTAAACATGTAACATGTAGTTGCATGGAGAAAGAAAAAATCTGACCTTTTATTACAGTATGGTCAAATATCTACAAATGAGACTTTAGTTTAGAAAGCAATAAACAATTTTTTTATATATAAGAAGGGAAGTTTTATGCTTTTTTGTTTGCTTGACTTTTTTATATCTGTTACAAAGTGAAATGATATATAGCTTGAGTATTAATACTATTTCCTCTTAGTCATTTTTCTTAATAATTTTGAGACCAGCAACTGGCTCCCTACACCCTATCTATGTTTATCTCTTTTTAAGGCTTTCCATTTGAACTACTCGGTTTAATGTCTTTCTCTAACCTGTCTTGTAGAACTCAGGAGTTACTGTTCGAGGGATCATTTTAAAGTGATATTTTTAAAGTAAAGTATCATAATAAGATGAAAAGCTATCTGCCACTCTTGTCACCATAGCTGATAAGCTATTGTTTATAGAATGTAGCAATAAGTAAACAGGTTAGTTCATGCGTGCATACCTTTGGAAGGCTGGAAGAGGCAGGGATCAATTTGCTTTTGGATGATCTTCTTAAGTGCTAACCACAGCTATAAAATTCAGGCTCTAAGTCTTCTAAGAGAGGGATTTTCTTCAAGAAATTCTTGGGTTGGATAAGTAAAATTCTGCTGTTGCACTGCTTTTGTGTACTTGGAACTCACATGTTCAGTCCTAGCCAAAATAGGATCTGCAAGATCATCTGTGTTACTTCTTTTAAGCCAAAAAAACATCAAGGCCTGTTTATTTGTTTAAAATGTTCATATTACTCATGTCTAGTCTGAGATGTGGTTGAAGATCCAGATTTGTTTTACCTCTACTAATTTATAATTAAACTTTTATTGTGCATTTACTAATGTATTTGTGAATCAAAATTGTTCTTATTCAGATGTTTCATTTCAGTATTCATATGTTCATATGATTGAACTGGATTTTAATTCTGTGAAATATTTTCCGGTTGAAGACATTAGCTTATTGTAAATCAGCCTGCACAAAGCTTTAGAAAGCATATGGAAAGAACATTTGTAAACTGAGGGACTGAAAGAGATGCTGGATAAACTAATGATTTTGTCAGTTTTTACACTGAGTTATTGACTTTTAATTCCATGGACTAAAATCTTTTTGCTTTTTTTATTCATGCAAAACTACTATCAAATCCAATGGAAACTCTTTATCAGGGCAGCAAGCAAAACACCGCTTCACATGAATAGATACTGGCATGGAGAGAGAGAATATTATTATTTTACGTTTATATATATATATAAACTGTGTATCTTGTTCTTATAGTACATATTTATGATAAATGTTGTTACATTTTCCAAAGATTTAAAAAAAATAAATTATCCAAAGGCATTAACATAGTTAATATGTAAGATTCAAATTTGCATTTTAATGAAATCACAGTTCTTAACTGTATAAGCTATTAATAACTCTTTTTTTCTTATTTCTTATGATCTGAGAGATCTCAGAGAATCCCAGAAATTTCTTCAGGTTTCTTAAATTTACAAGCCATAAACTAGCAAATCATCAACATATCAACAGGAATAATCATCTGTTAGAGATTCTTTCCAGAAGGAAACATGGGATTCAATAGCCAAACTTCACAGAAGAAAATAAAAACTGTAGACAGATAGATATGGTAAACAGAAAGACAAACAGATAATTTAAGTTGACAGGCCATCTTGGACTCATTAGACATTTGAAGTTGATTAAAAATTAGAAAAAAAAAAGAACGTTTATCCAAATACTTTGGCAAAGGTCCATTTGCTGCATTAATGAGAGGCATAGCTCCAAAGAAAGTGACATAGATTATTATATTAAATAATTTGATACAATATGTAAGATATTATTTTTCCACTGGAATGAGAATGTAGTAAGAGAATGTGACATGGATTGCATTATGATTCCCAGGGGTGCCTCTATTTCCCATCTGCTAGCCATTCTTCTAATTCCACTATTTCAAATGAAATCTCTCTTAGTGATAAAGAAAATATGATCACTGTTAAATAGAATGACAGATAGAACTAATTGGACAAACTTTTTTTTCCAATTTTGCATGATTATTAAACTATATCCATTCTTACAAAAGCAAGAAAGGAAATGTGGGAAGTGACATACAACAATATTATGACTTAAGAAAAATGTGTATTCCAGAGAGAGCAGAAGTGAGATGACAGAAGTGGTGAACTGATCAGCAAGTTTTAATGAATTATAACTTTTTCTTTTCACTCAGGTTCTGTTGCACAAAATTAATAATGACATTTTGGGGTAATTTCCATTGAAAGAAATGTGTTGGCTCTGGTCGTGAATGAAGTGTTCAAAAATCCCAAAGCCGTTGCTAACTCCTGCATTGCTTACAAAGGATTAATTATTTTTTGAGTCTTTGAGAATTTAAAAAAATGCATAAGGCAGTTTGAAAAGGAGTAATGGTGGGAACATAGAAAGCAATTTATTTAAGGGAGAATATTTTCAGTTGATTTCAAAAGTGATAACTGGCTGTCTTGTGTATGTGAAATCTACTGCAAAACATATTACAAGAAGGAAGCACATGGTTTGGAGGGATTAGAAGAGTAGATTAAGGTCTGTTTGCAACTGAGATGCTAATGCTGGAGGTGCAGTTCACTCCTACATTTTAGTGTAAGCTTTCTAGTATGGCCTACTTGTGCATACTATAGCACTTAACAGTTTTTGCTTTGATTTATACTAAATTATTAACTCATTTCTTACATTGAAATAGCTGTGTTGTGTCTAAATGTTGTGCTATTTTTACAAAAGCAGAAATACACTAGGTAATATAACTATCAAGACTGAATGAAAGGATGAATATTCAGCCTTTACTTTAAGCTACAGTGGAAGATTCTTAACTTATCCAGACCCTGGAGAGACAAATCCTTGTGGTTTATTATTGCCATTTCAGATGTATGCAGCAAACGAAGAATATTAACTTTTATTTCTTTACTTGCTTTATAGATAAGCATTGTTCAATTCTTTAGATCATAAAAATATAAGATAAACTCATTTAGCTGTAAATGAGCAAGGAAGTTGAAATTAAACAGAGCAGCTCACAGTGAATCACTTAGGATAGCATGCTATTCCAAACACATGCAAGCCCTAATATGCAGTTTATACAAAGGAGTGTGCTATTAAACCAGGATTAAAGTATCTGATATGCACCTTATCTTATAGAAATTTCACTTAACTGGGTAGAAAATATTAGAAGACTTGTGCAAGTGAGTTCTTCTGTAATGTTTCTATGTTCTTCAAAACCAGTTTCTAATTAAAGGTTGCCAGTGAAACACCACCAATATTTACTGAGCAAGACTGAAACATGGATTTCTATAAGTGTGCTTGATATAGTTTCATAGGTGTAACTATTCACAACTAATTAGGGTCTTGTGTGTGACTATGTTTGTCACACGTTACCAATTTTGTGTTTAAGAGAATTTGAAATTATTCCTCCTTGATTCTGAATTTTACATACTTATACTAGTCACAAAGTAAATTAATATCTGCATCAGAGGTAACTTTCAAATGCCTGACATTAATGATTTCCCATTTATGTTAACCTGATGTATAATCCAGTTCCACTGATCTGTACTGTGTACTTCTTTTTAGTGTTTTCTGGTATTAACTAATTCCTTTTTCTTTATTCACAATATAAAAGAGATTCTAGAGACTGTGGAACCTATAGGAAAAAAACAGTTTCTGTCAGAATTAATTACAGCAGCTTCAGTACAGGCAGCAGTTCACTCTGGTTCCTAAATATTTGGAAGCTGTAGCTATCAGGTCCAGTTTATAGAACTTAAAGATACCTCAGACATGTTCTCACATACTACAGTCACGTCTTCAATCACAGTGTAGTCATATTTGTTTATACGGTTAATGTTGATCCATATTTGTAAATCAGTGCTTTTGGCTTCTCAATAATTTCAACACTTTCAAAATTTTTAATCCTTCAGGAGTAAAGAGAATAATGAAAATCTGCTTTCTAACAAATAGCTGAAGGAGTACAAACATTAAAATAAAATGGCTGGGTGTTACACACTTGACAGACAATTTGAATATTTTTGACCTGTTTCCTTTGTACTAGAAGATTTCTAGAGCCTGATTTGAGAAGAAGAGTGAGCAAATAGCTTACAGTTGAATTTTATAAGAAACCTGTGTCTTGATTTCAGAGTATTTTATGCTTTGTCTTCACAGATGTGAATGATTAATGCAAACAGGCAAGTTTGGGAATTACACATTTTAGTTTCATACCTGCTAGCGTTATTTAAAAAAAAAAACAACTGAACAAACAAAACTGGTGTGTGTTTTTTTGGTTCAGAACTGTCTGTTCTAGATGAGTGTTCTCAGGAATTGCTTTTGTTATTATGCAAGGAATAGGCAAGTTTTTTTAAATGGTTAAAATATTATATTGTTCTGGCTCACTATACACATTGGCTAAATAGATGGTCCTTAAAAGACCATCCTTGAGTTCAAGTCTTGTGTGAAAAAACGAGAAAAATATTAAATCAGCACGGTACAGCACCTATTACTCTATCTGTATTAATCTGAGAGGGAAATATATATTAAAAAAAAGATGAGTGTAACTGAAGAAGATATACGCAAGCATGCATGAAGTTTTCACTTAACTGAACTGAATAGATAGAATCTTGAGGAATGTTAGGTAAATCATGAAAAGCATAAGCACATAGAAGTATTGTAAACCAATGTGTTTAAGAAATGCATACAACTAATAGATAAACAAGAAGACAATATATACAGTCTCTGTTGACATTTATTGACTTTTCTTAAAAAGTGACTGAAATCCATCCTTTGTTGAGGAAAACAAGTTAGAATTTTCAAGAACCTGTTTACTGCAACCTATTTACTTCAACCACAGCAGGCTGATACTGGTATACAAAGAAAGAATTTAGATGGTTGATAGATGGAGGTGTGATCAGAACACTAAGCAGAAAGACCATAAAGAGATTTGAGCATATGTATTTGATATAAATATTATAGTTTTATAGAGACATCTAGATCAATATGCACCACACTTAATTTAGTTTCTTGACATGAGAATATCATGTATTCAACTGAATGCTTAACAGAATTTTGTATTTATTATCTTTGATTTAATATGACAGACTAGTTAGAGTGAGGTTTTTCAAGTTCTTTATACTTGTTCCAATAAAATGGATGTGACTTCTTTCAAACTAAACTGGCAGATTTGCTTTTCATATTGTGTCCTCTGAAGGAAGAACCATGCAAAAATCCTTTTTGAAGAATTCTATTCACAGTGAATCTGTTTTCATTTACAGTGCTATTTACAGGATTAAGTGTATGTTCTCAATTATCTCATGTCAGAATTATAGATGTCTTAGCTTTTCTGTATTTCATTTTTTTTGCTTCCTGAAACTGTATCTGTGGTAGCTTTGGATCTTTTATCATCATTTTTGGTTATTTTAAAAGAAAATAGTTTATTTTTAGCAAAAATATATTTTGTATTTGTACAATTTTGTATCATAATCCACTTGTGTGGAAAAAAAAAAAAGATAGGTACTGCAGTGAATTTCAAGTGTGTAGAATCACAGTTGGGTTCAACAGTGTAGAACTGTGCTGCTTTTTCATAGTTGATCACTAATTGATGAGATTGAGTACATATAGGAGAGAATGGATTAGTCTGGCTTTATCAGTTGTTAGAATATGCCTTCTGATAACCTTTTGATTAGCTGTAAAAGATTCTTTTTGCAGCATCACAATTGTGTTATATGGATTCCCACTGGTATAGAAAACCAGTTCCGTCTCTGATACAAGATACCAATGACAAGTAACAGAAACCTTAGTCCTACTGACTACTTATCAGCAGTAAAAATGTCTAAATTTTCTAAATCCTCATTTTCAGTATTATAGAGGAATTTCTAAATTCTATTTTTAAATTTTAAAAAAATTGTTGGAAGTCATAATAATTTAGCTGAATACTGTATTATTTTTGAGATTATTCATATTCCGAAGCTTAATGTTAGGCATTTCTATTGACCCAAAATTATTAATACAGTGTTTTCCTACCAACAAACTCTAGCTCAAAGCAAAAGATATCCATTATGTTGGCTTTACTTAAACTCTCAGTGCATGGAAAAAAAAATGGGTGGTACGTGGAAAGGGAATGGTTATTGGAACAAATGGATGAACTTATAAATCTCCAAATCATATACAGGACAGATTGGAACAATATAAGCTCTCCAAGTTTTCTTAAATAGTGTACCTAATAACTTTTTCTGGGCAAGGAGGAAATCAGTTTTCAATTTCTTCTATTTCTAAGCAAAAATATTATTTATTATTTTGTGTGTGTGTGTGAGTTTTCAACCAAAAATTAATTCAAGTATATCATCAGAAAATATTGTTTGAAAACCAGGAGGTTTTAGTTGCAGTTACTGCATAGGAAACTGTCTTGCACTATGTAAGTAGAGCAAAGAAGAGAATAGATAACATCCAGCCCCGAATCAGAGTGCTAAATTGACTCCATGGTGCAGATGCCTTCTGACTTTTCCAAATGAATCAGACCTGATGCTCAAATGCCAGAGTATTTGACAGCCAATTGGTTTATTTTCAATGGAGCAGACTGCTATGAGCCCCTACTGAATGGGAATCAACAGGATTGAATTACTGTACCAAATGCATCTGCTTTTAGTGGGAAAAACGTGGAGTAGATAACTTGTGGAGATATTTTCCACCCTGAATTATGTCTTATGATTCTATGAAATTTTCTTCTGCAACAGAGTAATTTGGGTTGCACACTCTGACTTTTAGTTTTTCTCTTCCATTTGCTCATATTTTAAAAATGTGGATGCTAATTAATCACAGAAAAGAACCCATATGAAGTGAAATCTTCCAGGAAGGAGGCAGATTTTCTGCACAGGAATGCACTGTAGCACAAAAGCCCTCAAGAACAGACTCTGTTAAAGCTAACAGCACAGGACCTGTACAAAGCAGTTGTTTACAAGAAGAAATTATTTCTAGTATTAAAAATAATGCATCAACTATGCAAATGGAAAGTGTAATTTCTTAATTAGTAATAGATGGAAACATTTGAAGAAAGTAATACCCATAGTTTAAAATTAGTCATCTGAAAGTGTGTACAGGAAGTATAAGGAATACAAATGAATATTTTCAGTTTCCATTTATAATTTTTCTGGGCCTTTGCAGTTTTTGATGCTAGATGGATTTACACTCAGGAAAAGTGCTGAGTACCATTTAACAGCTAGAACTTCCTAATATGTTAGTGTAATGTAGTGCATCAAACACAGTATGTTTGAAATTTAGATCTAGTAAACCAGAAAGGTTTCAAATATTTCTTCAGAATCTGAACTTTCTTGAAGGTTTCTATTTATATGGATATACTGGATAAAGATTCATCCATTTGGTGAGGGGTGTATCTTAGTGCTTGAAATCATATTTTCCCCTTCTGTGTTGTTATCCTGACCTAATTGTGAGTGCAATAATACATGCACACACAGTGCTAACAGCTCAGGCAATTGACCACTAGGGAAAATGAGGAAGAGTGCTTCTGAAGGGGGGAAGACAAGTGTGGTTTTATCCGGTACAGAGGCATCTGCAAACTCTGTCAAGCTGCAAAGATCCCAGAGGACACCTCTTAAGGCCCCCTTACACCAAAAAAAAAGGGTCAGCTAATATATTTTATGTTTTGTTTCTGACACTGTACTTACCACCTCATAAAATAGGAAAGCTTTAACTTGCGGGCTTTTGTGTTTTAAAGTGTTTACAGTCTAAGGATTCAGTGCTCTGTACAGTTACTGCATCAAAACCAGTTTAAAATTGAGGAGAATCTTACTGAAGAAAAAATACTCTGGATAGCTAGTTTATCGATAAAAGTTCATAGTATTGAGTCCTATGTTTAATAAAAAACCAGCATGATCAGAGTCTCATATGATTCCTTGCCTGTTATAAAGAACAAAATCACTGAAGTTTTTGCTGCTGTTTCTAAAAGTACATCTGAATCCTCGTGATGTCACTATGAACTGATGCAAGAGGAGTGATTGAGTTGATCATATTTCAAAGTAAAGCTTTAAAAACACTGTGCTACACTTTTTCTAAAAGTGGCAATAATAGAACAATATAAAGTGTGCTGGACTGATAACATTTTTTATTTTATTTTGCTTTTCTAGTCACCATCTGAACTACTTGGAAAGTTACAGTACATGATGGTGGTATTACTGCATTATGCGTATGACTGACTTACTCTTTGTTCTGTATAATTGTCCCTTTTCCAATGAGTTCTATGCACTTTTTACACACCTTTCACTGAGCATCAAATTATGAAACAAGAGTAGACACCTATTGTGGCCCATTAAATATGCTGCTACCTATTATATGTTGTTTCCAGCCAATTTGGTTTCTGCATTACTGGGTTTTCCATAGAACAGTTATGAAGTAGGTGAGACTTGAATGCTGTACTTCTTACCCTTGGAATTAGTCTGCTTTGGATTTGTCAGTTAAAGTGTCAAAATAAGTTTGTGAAATACTACAGTATTTTTGCATAAACTATATGACTATAAAGAAGTTGACTTTCTGTTAGTTTAGGCATTGTATCTATACCACCTCGTCCCTCTTCCTGACTTCTGAGAGCAATGTGGTTATTGTGTTAGAAGTAGGAATATCAAAATCACCATCTGTCTTAAACCTGTGACAGTCATGGAACCTGTGGTTGAATTTATTCCATGAAGGAAGTTGTGAAACAATGTAGGATATTCTAATCACAAATTTTTGGACTTTGCTTTACAATAATGAAGGAGCAAAGATCCCTTAAGGCAGGAGGAGTGCAATTTCCTAGACCTTTTCTTCAGCCTCTCAAAATTTAAGATGTAATATTCAACAATGTGTACATACATGTATATTTGGCTTCCATTTTACATGGTCAGATACATATAGTAATGGAAACTTGGAGCAATAGAAACCTTTGTGACATCACAATCTGTGCAAACCTCCATTTCCTAAGAAATCTGTTGCAATGGTGCAAAAAATAACGCTTTCTTATTCTAAAGTACTCTCCTTGTAGGAGGTATGGTAGGAAAAAGATTTACTTCTTATCGCCTATTGTTGTCAAGCTTTGCACTGCCTTCATTGGCATATTTGTCTGTTTTCAACCATGGAAAGATATCATGTCATTTTAGGGAGATTTGCTGTTCTCATGTCATAAACCAAAAATTTAACCAGTAAATCTCAGCAGAGGGAGAAAGATGTGTAAAAGAAAGAAATACACTTGGAAAGGAACTGGTTAATACAATGAATAAAAACATATATAGATGATGCCACTTAGTGTTAAAGTGTATAATACAGCTTGGCCAAGTGTTTGTTAATAGTAGTCTTTGCAGGTGAGAGTGTATGTATATTTGCAATTGCAAAGCACCTTTTGGAATTGACGTTTTACTTCTCTGACTTCATGGAATAGGATCTAGAGAATCATCAAGAAGAGACTAAAACTCTTTTGGACAATAGATAATAATTTCCTTCTCTTCTTTCTTGCTTGCCTATTTTACCTTTCTTGCAAGATTAACTCTGATTTTTCTGTAACAGGCACATAGTTGTCTGTGGTCATATAACACTTGAAAGTGTGTCCAACTTCCTGAAGGACTTCCTGCACAAGGATAGGGATGATGTCAACGTAGAAATCGTCTTTCTGCATAAGTGAGTAATCTTTCAAGACTAGTCTTATCATCTGATACTAAAACTCATTAAATTAAGCTGTACCATTTTTGGGGAGACAGAGGATCTTTCAAGCTCCAAATAACCACAAAATTAATAGTTGCAGTTACTTTTTAACAATATATTTTGAAAAGAGATTTTTTTTCTGCAGTTTTTTATAAATCACTGCTAAGTATAGGTGTTTCAAGCAGTCGGACCTCAGATGAAATTGTGTCAATTGTAAGGCAGATAGCTAAACACATAGTTGAAGTGGGAATACAATTATGAAATAAAAAATATTGAAATACTAATAAATAAATGTGATCCTTTTCTCTAGTGGCAAATCTTTCTAGTGCAACTAACAAAATTGGTAAAATCAGTAACGTTAGTGAAAAGTACTGTGTGTCATATGAATTTATGAAATATCTGAAAACAAATTTTCACCTTTGATTTCAGTAGGAGAAAATGCTTAATTCGTATTGCAAAATATTTTTAAGAAAAATGCAGTTGCAGATTTAGTTTTGATATAAAGTAAGTATCTTACAGATGTAGTGAATATAGAAAAGAAATTATTGTCATGGTGATAATTAGTACTGCCCTTTTACACATATATGCATACTGAAATTTAGCAGCAATTTCAGGACTTCTTGTCAAAGAAAGTGATTAAAAAGTTAAAAAAATCATTTGTGATGATTGAAAAAAGGAAGCTGTAAGAATAAAATCAGTATCACTTGCAGTTTTTTTATCCAGTGCTTTCAAACTGAACTATATGGGATATCTTCAAATAACTATATTGTTTATTTGCTTCTTTCCCCTCTTGAAGTAATGACAAGTATTGACAAGTGAGAGGAAAGCGAAGATTCCAGATTTCCACAGTGAAAATACATGGTGATAGGGATCAAAAAACTGAATATGCACATAAAGGGAGTTTAGCACCTGGCTGCTTGTTTGTGCCTGCATTCTTCTGTGTCTTCACAGACAAATATTTGCATATATCTCTTCTATTTTCTTATTTAATTTAGCATCTGGCACGGCAAGGATCTCATGCACTTACTATGTAGCAATTAAATCCCTTCTGGTTTAATAAATGGCATCAAGATTGGTGCCACATTATATAATAGACTGGGATCCATTTAATTTAATTTTTTTATGGCATAATGAATTGAGATGGAAAGTCACGGAATAATTATGCTTGTTTTAATTGTAGCTCGTACAGTCCCCGCGGTGCCTGTAGGGTTCTTTTTCCATCTTTTTGTGATTTTGCATTGAGCTCTCTTAATTGATGCAATTGGCTGTTTTGAGTGTGGTGGGGACATGCAGAGGACTCTTGTCTTACTAGACAATTTCTGTGGAGAGTGTTGCTTGAAGATGTTTTCAAATGTTTGCACCAGTTCTTGTTTCTCACGTCTGTGAGAAACTGGACAAATTATGAGCATGCGGAGTAGTGAAACAAAGTAGATGGAAGTAAGGAAGTTAAAGCAGTACAATATTTATCTTTTAAGTACTGCACACTGTTTCCACACCACAGGAAAACATTAGCAGAACTCTGAATATCAAAAATAAATAAATACATGGGTTGGTTTACAAATTAAGGAAATGGTGCAGTTATGAAACTGACTTCTCATTTGCTCTTGTGTTTGCAGTATCTCCCCTAACCTTGAGCTGGAAGCTCTTTTTAAGCGACACTTCACTCAGGTGGAATTTTATCAGGGTTCAGTCCTTAATCCTCATGACCTGGCGAGAGTGAAGGTAACAACTCTTTTGTTCTGCTCTCCTGCTAATTGATTTTTTTTCTAAAGTGCTCATTGCATTACCTGAAAAAAAAAACTAAACAGTAAAGCTCTGCTTCGTGTAACCACAAAACATTGTTTTTTCCATTTCTTACCCTGCCTAATAAATTATAATATCTATCTTTATCAACATTGTTTTCCCTATATCTTTAGATTTTCAATGCTACAGTAACACTGTGACTTAAGATACATTGTCTGCTATTGCATTAAACTTTTAATTAATTTTTCATTGGGATTTAGTTCAGGATTCTATTTTACATGATTGCTTGATATAATTGAACATTATCTTACAGTAATTGCTTACAAAGCTATTGTCTTACCTTCATTGGAAAGATTAGAAAATAATTTTTCACCTGTTAAATGCTTTTTTTGTTGTCTAGAATCCTGTGGAAAAAAATACAATTTCAGATTTTTGTTAGCAAAAATTACATGATTTTATTTTCTAGAATTCTTTGTAATAAATTGTTTTGTACTCCTAAAGCAAATCAGGAAGTTTAAATGAACAAAAAAAAGATAGCAAACTGTCAGATACAGCAGTAACTCTTCTTTGTTTTTTTTTTTTTTTTAACAAATTGTAAAATGTCTTACGCCAACAGTGTTTTAGGGCTTTGTTAAAACTTTCTGAAGTAGTAATCATGTCTTTTGTCTGTTTTGTCCTTTTGTAGCCCAACACACACTGTTTCAGTTCAATAGAACAAAATGATCTATTTACAAGCATAAAATTATGTGTTAATATTTTGTGTTGTACGTTCCACCCTTCTTTGGGTTAGTATTTGGTTGCATACACTGAAAAATACTTTTGTCAGCTGTTTTGAGTTAAGCAGAGCTAAGGTGTATGTGAATATAGTGGTCTTGTGAACAGATCAGTTCTATTCCTCATGCTTTTTAAAACTGATGTTCAGATTCTAAATCATCAGTTCTTCCTGTCTCTAACAGGAAGGTACTTAAATTCTGAAAAGAGGCTGGCCCCTTCTACACCCACCCTTCAGATATTTGTAAACATTAATGAGATCCCCTCTCAGTCTCCTTTTCTCCTGGCTAAACAGCCCCAGGTCTCTCAGCCTTTCCTCATGAGAGAGACTTTTCAGTCCCTTAATCATCTTTGTAGCCCTCCATTGGACTCTCTCCAGTATTTCCCTGTCCTGCTTGAATTGGGGAGCCCAGAAATGGACAAAATACTCCAGATGTGGTCTCACTAGGGCAGACTAGAGGAGGAGGAGAACCTCCCTCGACCTGCTGGACACACTCTGCTTTATGCACCCCAGGATACAATTGGCCTTCCTGGCCACAAGGGCACATTCCTGTCCCATGGATAACTTATTGTCCATCAGGACTCCAAGGTCCTTCTCCATGGAGCTGCTTTCCAGCAGGTCAACCCCTAACATGTACTGGTGCATGGGGTTATTTCTCCCCAGTCGCAGGACTCTACACTTGCCCTTGTTGAACTTCATGAGGGTCTCCTCCACTCAACATTTCAGTCTGTCCAGATCTTGCTGAATGGCAGCACAGCCTTCCAGTTTCATATCATCAACAAACTTGCTGAGGGTACACTCTATCCCTTCATCCAGGTCATTGATGAAGTTGTTGAACAAGACTGGACCCAGTAGTGACCCTTAGGGAATCACTGTTAGCTACAGCTCACCAACTGGACTCTGAGTCAATGATCACAACACTCTGAACTCTATTATTTGGCAGTTTTCAACCCATCTCACTGTCCCCTCTTCTAGCCCACACTTCCCAAGCTTACCCATGAGGATGTTATGGGAGACAGTGTCAAAAGCCTTGCTAAAGTTAATGTAGACAACATCCAGTGTCCCTGCCTCTATCCACGTTAACTCATGTTGGCCAGTAAGCATTATTAAGAACTGCCACTGCCACTCATGATGCCAGTGTTGGAATCTCTTGATATGATGAAAGAAGTGCTGGAAAGAGATACTGCTATTTATGTTTATTTTTTCTTTGGTGTCTCAGATAGAGTCAGCAGATGCGTGCCTAATCCTTGCCAATAAATACTGCGCTGACCCAGATGCTGAAGATGCCTCCAATATTATGAGGTAAACTCATTAGTTTTTAATAGGTTTTTGGTTCTTAACTCTGATTAGGTAACTTCTGGTGTCCAGATAGGCCATTGCCACACACAGCTTTACTGCTCATCTGTTGCATTTGAAGAGCATGGCAGTATTATTTTTTAGGGGGAAATTACAAGATTGTCTCAAACGTTCAGAGATGAAGATGCCTTAAATTCCTACCCAAACTGTTTTAGTTTATCTGCTTTAGAAAGAGTGTGTCAGAAGAGACACCTGGAGCACAAGCTTTGTTACTCATTAGGAAGGCCTGTTTTCTCCTTCCAAAATATAACATAAATTAAAATCGTGCATGCAACTACTTTTATCCGTTTCATGCTCTAGCTTCAAAGTGCAAGCCAGACCAGCAATTTGAAAGATACTTCCTAGAAAACACCAATACAAGCAGTATGGCCTACAGAGTCTTCTGAGACGGACAGTTCCATCGTAATTCAGATTATTTTTTGGTTTTGTCATTTTATCTTTTTTTTCTACCTTCAGTTTGCATATAAAGAATGGATTTCTTTTGGCCTGTTCCTCTCTTTAATTTTCCTCAATACTTTTTTAATTTTTAAATTGTATATTCCTCTCTTCATAATACCTCATAAATCCACTCATTTATCAAAAATTTTTCTTTTCAGTCACTTTTATCTGTACACAGTTGAGTTTATCTTAGACTTGTTAAATAATTAAGAATGCAGGCAAGCAGCAGATTATGGAAATAGAGCCGTATTTTATAAATTCAGATGTCAGTTTCAATATTGAGTTTTTGAATAATCTATAGAATTTCAGATTAATTTGCATGTGGATTTATATGAAGCAAAATCTTTTTTTTATGGTATTTAATTATGAAGAATGTCTAGCAACTATAGGTAAATAATATGTGGTGCGGCAGAAATACAGGGATTCTTTTCAGACATTTATCACTGGAAAACTTGACAAATTACATTGATTTAAAGACATGAAGGTAATCACTGAAGATGACATAATTGCAAGTGTATTATTTGCTTAACAGAATGAGTACAGTATCTGAACAGAGCTGCTAAAACAAGTCTCTTTTTCTGCAAATTCTGTAAGAGCAAACCATTCAACTGAATAATTCCTGAAGTTTGATGTTCTCCAGTATTAGCTGATGATTATTAACTGAATTTAACCAGGTGTAAATTTTGCATAGGCCTGACTTCAATCAGTATGCTTTATGGTCAGATGAATAAGAGGGTGCCTTTTAATTGTGAGAGTTGACAACACAGTAAAGTAGAGGTATTCAGATATGTTATATAAATATCCCAACAGCTAAATGATTTTAATTGTTTTCTCTTTGATTTATTTATATATATATATTTTTTTTTTTATAGAGTTATTTCAATAAAGAATTATCATCCGAAGATAAGAATTATCACTCAGATGTTGCAGTATCACAATAAGGTAACATGATTTCCAACAGTGTCTCTCTGCAGAGATTTTTGCTATGTTATGTTCACTCAAAGACAATTTTTCAAGTTCCACTAATAGTAAACATTTTTCTTTTCAAACAAAAACATCCTAATAAGCCTTGTCATGTAATCCAGTTACAAGATAATTCAGTTATGCTTATATATGCAATGAACCTTATAAAATCCTGGCTTTTATTAATTGCCTAGATTCTGATTCTCAAAGCTTCAGTGTCCATAGTTGCTATTGATTCCAGATGAACTTTTAACCACTCAGCTTCTGTAAGTTTTGCTCAGCTCATTGCACTAGAGCAATGATGAGTGGGTGGCCTCTAGGTAAGTCACCTGAAGTCAGTTCCTTATGCATACTTAAAAATACCCCAAACATAGAATTACTTACTTATTGGAGATTTATTGTGATTTTTTTCTTCTTACATGACAGTGTAGACCTGAAATTGACAAGTAGAAGGTACAAAGTAAATAGAATTAAATTGGTTTTGCATATGAAACATAATTCAGTTGTGGAATTTGTTGCTAAAAATACTGTGGACATCAGAATTATAAATAAACTTCATAATGGAATTTTTTTATGGTAAATCTGTAACCTTTAAACACAATTAAGTCAATTAATTCAGCCCTGAGATGAGGAGGTCCATAACCTTCTGATTAACAGGGCTAGGAAGAATGTATCAGAGGACAGACTAATCATATGTGACCTGCTTCTTTTATTATTTCTAAAAGCATCTAACACTGTCTAGTGTTATTGAAGAAGCTTGGCTGGGTAAACCTTCATTCAAAGAAATATGCAATAATCTTGGTACCTAGAAGGTCTGACTGCTAACAACTCCTTTTACTTGTAAACTTTGGCTAGAACAAGAGCAATTACCATTGTTTCTGATTTCCTTTTTGTGTACATGAATAGAAGGAGTCTGCTTTTTTGTAGGATAGAAACAAGGTGTTCTCTGCTTTAAACAAGTTCAGACAGGAAGATCTTGTAATTGCTGTGTTTTTTCCTTTGTATTTCCAATTAATGTGTGTTCAAGAATAGCTGTTACCAAAGTGCTGAATTGTGATATTAACTTATGAAGGGAGACAAGCGTGAAGGCCTCTGTTTCCCTATGTCTATGCAAATGTACAAGGTAGATGGAAGAGAGAATCAATACAGTTATGCCAATAACTGAAAAATATTAATACATATCTAACTGACCGGTGTCAATACTGGAGGTATGTCTTGATCAGCTATTTTCTTTGTTCTGTCTTTATAAATATCAGCCTTAGGAAGAAGTTTGGACTTTCACTAAGTGCTATCCTTCAGGGTGGAAGAAATGAAATAGAAAAGACTGAAGATAGTTTATGCCTTATTAAATGACAATGTGCTATAAAGATTGCAGCTTCACACAATTTGTAATCTAAGTTATATTACATTCCTGTATATTATGTATGTGCCTTATCAGTCAGAGAGTAGCTCAAGTGCTGAAAAAGGAATATACAGAACAGAAGGAAAACTTTACAGCACTTTGTGGTTTGTTCTGGTCTGAGGATGAACCTGGCAGTGACACAGACAGAATATGGCTTGAGAACTGTAAGATTTTGTCTATAATAGATAAGATTGGAACATTTCTTATGAGTGAATTAAACTCTCAAATATTTGATTGCTTCTGCCTACTCAGAAAAAGTCAAACCAGTAATAAAGAATGTAATTCACTGCTATCTCTTTCAATACTGTACTGTATTTGAGGATGTATTTCTGGTTCTTCACCTATGAGGTATTTTTTATTGTTTATTTGTTTTCCAGGCCCATCTGCTAAATATCCCAAGCTGGAACTGGAAAGAAGGGGATGATGCAATCTGTCTTGCTGAGCTCAAGTTGGGTTTCATAGCCCAGAGCTGCCTGGCACCGGGCCTTTCAACAATGTTAGCCAACCTCTTCTCTATGAGGTCATTCATAAAGGTAATGTCCTGTCTTATTAGAATTTATTAGTCTGCAATTCAGTTTGTCAGAGTGTTGAGTGGAGAACATGACTCAAATATGAAACAGATAGGAACACATTAACAGATTTTGTAAGACAAATATAAACAGCACGCACTTCTGTACAAAAGTTCACTGCTGCAAACTGGGCACTGAGTCAGGTTAGGTCAAGTTATGTTTTTAGGTTTATTCAGCAAGTGTTTGGCCTTTAAATGATTTTTCAAAGCATCGTCCATTTCTAGGGAGATGTTTCTGGTGTTTTGTGTTTTGCTTTGTTTTAGACAAACCACATGCTTATCTATGAAAAAAGCCCCTACTGCTAAAACAAAAATATGACATATATATGTGCCATGTAGCAACAAAGTGCCCAGAAAAAAGGACTGATCATTTTGGTCTTTTACATAAGTGGCTAGGGGACCTCTGACTGTGAGAGTAAATAAGGAAAGTGTTAGAACTGAAGCCTGAACTTTCTACAACGTCATTTGTGTATTTTTTTTTTTTCTCCTCAGTCAAAGAGATCTTTTGGACTTACATGACAAAATTTTAAACCAGTTTTTCCTAGGCTGTACTAGTTTACTGGACCAAAGCCTTGATTGCAGCAATCAGTGCTTCCTTCCTTGTGCCTTTCTGGGACACTGATTCCAAACATAAAGGATAGTTAGTTTCCAATCACCTGAATGCTATTAATGGGATGGAAGACATTGCAGTACAATATAGGCCATGGTCCACTTCAAGTCCATTATGCAAACAAGGAAAAAAAAAAAAAAAAGTCTAATGTCCTAAGATGAGAAAGGTACACCTCACTCATAGAGAAACACATGTCAGTGCAAGACAGTAAGTCTTTATATACTTCTTATGAAGTTCTGAAATTCTATTTAAGGTATTCTATTACATGTAGTAAAAAAAATACAGTTTTCAATATGGGAACAAGTCTGGGATATTCACTTTATTGTCTGCAGTTACATTTGTATATTTATTCATGTTCTGAAAAAAAAACCAAAACTGGTTTACTTCAGTAAAGCCAAACTGGGGAACTATCTGTGACTCCTCAGCATATGGTCCTTTCTGTTTATATCAGAAAAGAAAACTACATCTCTTAGGAACTTCATTCTTTTTGCCAGTTACTTTGGTCTCCCTAACTCTTGCCTGGTGTGGTAACCCAAGTCCAAACATTGGTAACACTCAAACTAATGTATCAAATTACTAAGGCAACTTGTTCTGTGCACTTGCTCTTGACGTCAAAAGTAGGCCTGAATCTTTTGCTCAACTTCCCCAAATCAGAAAGGATCCGTTTTCTTTTGAAGACATCCAAATATATGGGTATCATCAGAAGCCCTGGTTTTAATTCAAGTTATTTTAATATTGAATTTAGACTTACACTGAGATAACTGAGAGATTCAGAAGGTGATAAAGTATACAAACGTCTGACTGTGGGTGAACTGTGCTAGAGACATTTATGGCTTGGATTTGTAGTTAAAGCATTTAGGGAAGTGAAAAACTGCAAATGTAAATGTGGCATCTTTCCACAAAATATATCTAACCACTTATATCAATATCTTGCCTGCCTTCAATTGTCTGTTTTCTTATTTTATAAGATATTCTTATAACACTTTAAGTACAGTGACAGAGTGGCCTATCTCGCTGATGAACAGTTTTAAGATGAAGGCTCAGCTTTGCAAGGCACTACACAGATTGTATCTCAGTATTTCTATGTGTACAGAATAAACATAAAAATAGCAATGAATTTGATTTGGAGGAAGCTATCAATGTCAGTTTTGCTTTTGTATCTGTGATTATACGCAGTTATAAAAAGAATAATGTTCAGACATACCTTAGCTTGTGTTACTTCAGATGTCATCTTCAGATGACAATGAGAGGAAAAAAAAAAAAGTCATAAAGTAACGCACCAGGAGAATACAAGACTGGTTTTACTGGTTAAAAAGATGTCTGACACATAATTAATTTTCCAGGCAAGTAAAATGCATATCACCATTTCCAAAAATCTCTGCGTCTATTAAAATCTAAATCAAAATAAATGTACAAGTACTGAGACTATTTCTTCATGAGAATCTTACTTCATTGGTGACATCAAAAAAGTTTCTTTCTTTATTTAGCTGAAAGTATATTCCTTTTCCAAGCTGTCTCACTCTAAAAACTGTATTTGAAAGCTATTACTGAATGGTGACTGTGAAACAACAATGTCTTGTAGGAGAACAACTATATTGATGGGTATTGTCCAAGAGGACTTTATTGCAAAGAAAGATGTTGATTCCCCAAAAGAACTTCCACTCCTTTTCATTTAGAGCACTGAATTTAAGTACTGTCAGACCTTCATCATTTCCTTGGGCAAAAGTTATTAGCAGAGTCTCCTACAAGTCGGGGGATTCCTAGGAAAATGTACTGAAACTCCTGTATTTTTGTAAAGAAAACTTGAAATGTGTGTTTGCTCCTCCTCCTTCATAACATGTTTAATAAGTGATTGAATGCGCCATAAATGTTTGGTCAGTCAGATACAAATTTAACATGATTGATGGTGGCATTGCACACATCTAAGTCATTATGTGTTACTTTACAGCAAATGGTCTGTATAAAGAGTCTGCCCACTATTACAGGTAAAAAACCCTAAGAAAACTCAAAATATTATATTTCTTCCTAGTATTATTCTTTTGTTTTTAACAATGTAACCTCACCTGAAATCCTTAATGTTCTCCTTGGCACCAAACTGAAAAAAAAGGAAATCACCTTACAAAGATTAACGTTCTGTAAACACTTAAAGGAAGAAAGGTAGATTGCACAAAAAATACTGTTAAGGAAAAAAAAAAAAATTACACCTGTAAACTGTATTTCAATAGTACAGTCTTCTTACAGCACAGACTGTTATACTTTTATAAAGAATGGAACTGGGACTCTGTTACTTGCATAGTCTCAGAAAAAGTTGAAAATTCTATACTGTACTGCAATTTCTGTTGTCTGCAATAGCAAATGTGTACCAGAAGTCTACCTATAATAAAAACATTGCAGTAAGTAAGTAAATGGAATAAAAGGCAGTGGTGGTCAAATCTTGTCCCTGTATACAAAGATACAAACCAATCTGAGTTAGTGTTGTTGTGTAAATTAATAAAATGTGGAATGTGGTCCATCAGGGTAACAGAAGTCCACAAATTAATTAGTTTTGTCATTATTGGTAAGACAGTGCATCTCATTACAGATTAGAGCAATTCTCCTCTTAGCTATTTTGAGAGCAGGAATGTTCTGTGGACTCTTCTTGGCAGATGTTGCATGTGCCCACAAATATGCAATGATTATTTCTCCCACTACATTCCTTTCTAGTCCAGGCTGAGAGAGAGACATAATAAAACCACACAGATTTACATCAGACAGGTGCTTACCTACAGTGATGGAACAGTTCAGCTGGTTTGCTATTTATTTTTGTCCACCTAGGGTGCCTTGGACTGTTTTAAAGTATGAGACTAGGGTATGCACAATGAATTCCTTCAAATGAAGAACAACTTTACAAGGGGAGTGGGCAGAAAATGCAACTTCTTGATTTATTGTGAAGCTGCATAGTAAACTACCTGATCCTCCTCACAGGACTGAGAAAAAATATGAATATAGCCTGTTACCAAAGATATTTATTTTCTAAAAGGTGAGCCTGATTGTAATATTTTTAATTATTGAGATTAGGAATTAAAACCTGTTTGCTATTTACAAGTAGTATCAGTCCTTGTGGTAAGAGTCTATTTGTCTTGGACTGAAATCTACCACGGAATGCATTTTTCAGCCAGTTGTTTGAATAGTTCAACAGCAATCTTAACTTTTGCATTATGATTGGATAGAAATACTACCCTGTTCTGTAAATTTGAATATGTTAAAAGTAGAGCCTCTATGCTTTTGAGTTCAAACCCATCAAGACCAGTATCTAGAGAAGAATTCAGTGTCACAGTATTTCAAGGATACTCTCTTTGCTTTGACCTATTACAAGACTATTCGTTAGTATGAACAATGAAAAAGTGCATATATCTCTCATTTAAAATTAGAGCTAATATTAATTAGGATATTTGATGTTTTCTAAAGTAAACTGTTTTCATACCAGTTTTAAAAAACCTTATTGCATGCAGAAATAACTGTGGGAATAGTTGGGTGAGGTTATAAAATTTTTATACCACTTAAAGATACTTGTTAGCTTTGATTTAAGTAGACAATGGAATTAAGTAAAGAGGTAGATGATAATTTATAGTACTTATGGAAATTCAATTATAAGACTGTAAATCTAAGAAGCTTCACTCTTTGCTAGGAATGTATTAACTACTTTCAGCCAATTACTTATCTGTCAGATTTTGATATTCGTGTCTGAAGGCATAATAAAACCTGACATTCACACGAGGAATTTGGGTGGACTGAAAGTTCACAATAGATGAACATAAGGAAATGTTTAAAATACATTGCCGTCAATGTACATCTTATTTTCAACTACTAAGCAAAAATACTTTGTGTGTAATTTATTTTTATTCTCATCTATGTTAATACCCATAATGCTGTGGAGAAAAGAATTGTAAAAGTAAACATCAGAAAACCCTGGAAGTGTTCTGAACCTAGGGGGAGACATGAATCCCTGTGTTATGTGGCAGTAGATGAAAACAGCTTGCCAAGGGCTCACGAAAATTGCCCCAGTGAAGATGTTGTGGTCTAAGCAATTTTTTGTAAAACATTTCTCTACACGACACCTTCTGGGCATCTTTCAAGAGAAAATGTTGTATGTCTTTTAGAAATGAAGTAGGTTACAAATTTCATGTTGTTTGTAAAACTTTTTTTTTATTTTTTTAATTAAAAAAATATGTAAATTTGGGAAGACCATTCAAAATTTCTGTATTGTGTGCACTTAGACAAAAGACTGCATAATGAGACACATGCACTAAGCAAAAAAAATAGACCATTAGAATAAAGCAAGGTCACTTTAACAACACAACTAAACAATTCAAGTATTATTCTAGAGAAAGAATTAATAGAATTAACTCATTAATTACTGCACTTTTTGTGGGTTTTTTATCATTCAGTTAGAAATGGTTGTTTATCAAAGTAATATGTCTAAAATATCACATGGGTAATACTCTTCCAAACATCTGAAAATAAACTCAAAGGCTTTGTGTTGTTTTGTGTTCTTTCCTTGGAGGATATGAGCTGAGCTTATTCAATGCTAGGGAGCAGACTTTACATCTGATTTCATTGTAATATAAGGGAATTTTCATTGTATCACTTTGTTAATATTTATAAAGAGACCTCGCCACTTTTTACCTGGTTTTCCTAGTAAAATGCAAGAAAAGATTTTAGGTCATGCTACAATTCTAGCATTAATTCCCTGTCTTGATGAGACTTAGATCTTGACAGAAGAAATTGTATATCATTATCAGGTTCAGATATACTGACTCTTTTTCATGTAACTACTTACATCGTTACATTGAGCAGTAAATGCTATGAATAAGATAGATCAATTGGGACTATATAGCTCCTGATAATTCCACTGCAAGGGGTAAGGCTAGGTGTGTTAAGGGTTTAGGTTTTTTCTTGAAAATACTAATGGTTGTGCTTGCAAGATGTACATAGTTTTTTCATATCTCTGTCACCATGTCTCACTAGGAAATGATTGTATTATGTAAATACGCTTGCACATAACAACATTGCATCTATATACAGATAGAGGAGAGCAGAGGAGCATTGCAATTTAAAGATACAGATGAAAATTAGATTTTTTCTCTTGGGATACACTATGTCATTTTTCCAGACATTCTTCATATAGGCTACTGAATCAGTGCTTAGTTCATTTTATGGCTATCCAGGAGACAGAATTGTGGTGTAACACAGTCAGTGAAAAATAATCATGTACGTACTAGGGAGGAACTTGGATGATACACGTTCAAGCCACTGTGGTGATGTGGCACATTTGGTCTGAAGTCCAACAGTTACATGAACTCTTTTAACTTTCTTCCTAGGTATGATTGGAATAGCTTGAATTTTTGTTCCTGTTTGATAAAATTTCCTCATGAGATTTTAAGATCTCTGAAGAAAAATGAAAATTGATTCTTACTGTTTGTACCAACACAGCATCCAGTGATAAAATATTGCTGCGATTTAACATCAAAGTCAAAAGAAAATTCTATGTACATATTCTTAAAAATTTGTAGTGTAGTCACCAGTAGAAGGTAGTTACAGAATCACAGAATTACTGAGGCTGGAAAAGACCTCGGAGATCATCAAGTCTAGCCTGTGACCCAACACTGCCATATTGACCAGACCATGGCATTAAATGCCCCATCTAGCCTTTCTTTAAACACATGCAGGGATGATGACTCCATCACCTCCCTGGGCAGTCCATTCCAATGTCTGATCACCCTCTCGGTTAGGAAGTGCTTACTGATATTCAACCAAAACCTCCCCTGGCACAGCTTCAGTCCATGACCTCTTGTCCTGTCACTAGCTGCCTGGGAGAAGAGCCTGAAGTGGTTTAGTGCTGTTGTGTTTGTGTACTTCATGCCTTCTGGTGTTCTTGTGGTGTTCCTCAGTGCAGCTTTTCTGCTACGTTTTGTTCTATTCTAAATATTAGGTGGCATTAACTTCTGCCTTAATTAATTACTTTGCCAGCAAAGACAAATCCCCTCATTCCAAAGCAGTATTTGGCTGCTTAATTAGCTCAGGTTTTTTTTACCAAGACAATATTTTCCCGTAAGTAGTAAAGGTTTTATCTGAGGATGGCCTGACCCATCCTTGGAAGTTTTCAAGGTCAGGTTGGATGGAGTTTTGAGCAACCTGATCTAGTGAAAGATTTCACTGTACATGGCAGAGGACTGGAATTCAATGATTTTTAAAGGTCTCTTCCAACCCAAACCATTCTCTGATTCCATGATCTAAATTCCTAACTTCTCAAACTGCCAGTTATCCACAGAGATATCGTTGAAGAGATAAGACTGGTGTCATTCTCTGATATCAGAATGAAACCAGTGCATTTGTCTGCCTGGAACCCACAATACTTAACAAATATAGCTTTATGCTTCCTGCTGGAATGTGTTTGTTCAAGCAACAAGCAAAGCTTTACCACAGAAAACTTTTCCCTGAAATCAAATCCATCATCTTTGTCTCAAATGTATTAGTCCATACTGTACTGTCATGGTTTAGAGTCAGGGCAGCCCCTTAGACCTATAACAGACGGTCTCTGTTAACCCCCCTTCCTCCCCAAAGGGGAAGAGAAAGGGAATCAGGGAGAGAGACTGAGCGATCAGAAAAGAAAACTAGAACAGCTTTAATGAAAATGAAATTAATAATAATAAAAATGGAATATATACAAATATATACAAAACCAGTATGGAACCCAACCCCCTGATGGTAATTACATCACTGTCACCACTGATGTTGTGGAGCAGGCACCAGGGCAGTCCCAGACTGGGCCCCGCATCAGAGGGAAGCTGTGTTCAGGAGCTGGATTCTGGTACCAGGTTCAGGAACACACAGACAGGAATCAAAGGCAGAATGGACGGAGCCCTTCTTGGATGGTCTGGGGAAGAGGACACGAGTCAAGCCTAGCAAAGCTGGCAAAATGGTCCAAGAGGGGAGAAGAGCCCCAGACCCTTCAGGTCCCTCAGCTTTATGCCAAATATGATGTATATAGGATGGAATACCTCGTTGGTCAGTTTAGGGTCACTTGTCCTGTCCCCTTCTCCCTGAAGGTGCGGCCTTTCAGTTTTCTGCACCCCCCAGTGTGGTACACAGGACCCAGCAGTGGCCTTGGTCTGCACACCATTCCTTGGCAGTAACTCTAACCATGGGGTGTTATCACTGCTAGCAGCAGACACTGTCTGTGAGAACAGGCTGATGCCTTCAGAAAGTGCAGTTAGTTAGAAGAACTGAGCTGAAAAGCAAAATTACTGAACAGAATTAGTTCTGTTCTCACTCAAAGCAGGACATGTACAAAGATAGAAAGTACAAGTATCCAGATTCTGCTGTCAGAAGCTGAAATAGGATAGACCAGTCATTATTTGCAGTAACAAAATTACATTTATATCTGTAAAATTGAAACTGCCATATATTTTTCTTTGTTTTTCGGGTTAAAATCAAAGTTGTTTTTGTCTTTGTAAGAGCACTGAATATTTTCAACTAGGCTAATATCAAGGTATAAATTTCACTAACCAGATAAATAATTTTCATAGCTTCACTGAATGACATTTGTATTAATGTTGATTAGTAGCATCCTCAACCAATCTTACCCTATGAAAGTTCAGCTCTTTTTGCCTCTTTGAATTTTATATAACATTTAACTATTCCTCATAGTTTTCTGGAAACTGATAGGTGAAACATCCATTTCACTAGTGCACAGGGAACAGATTATTTAATCTCGACATTAACAGTTAAGTTTTGTCAACATACTCTTAATGTATAGATAAGTATGTGTAAGTAGTAGATAAGTATCAGTAAGTCCAGAAATGGACTGAATGACAATCACTCAAGTTATGGTTAAGTATTTTAAATGAAGAATCACATTTGGTTAGAGATTCAATTTTTGAGGTAAACTGCAGCAGCAGACTCCAAAATATCACCACAGAGCCTTAAAGTAGTCAAGAACATAATGAATCCTAAAGTAGTTTTGCTTACTTTAAGGATTTTGAAATGAGGACCTTACAGACATGGATTATAAGAGAAACATTATGTTTATTTGTGGAACTTTAGTAAAACTCAGGGTCAAGACTCAAGCAATTAAGGAGTATTGAATGCTTCAGGTTCTTAACCAGGTTAATTTCTAGCAGACCAGCAGGTACCACTTTTTTAAAAATAGCAAGCAGGTAACCATCTCTCTTTTTGAAATCACAGGGAAAACATAATGATTCAGGAAGATAAAATACAAAGATCGTATTTAGTTTGCTATTATCATTGTCTTAAAATAACATTTTGGTAGCATTGCAAATATCACCAGTTCTTTAAATTCATTAATCAACATTTCATAGTATCCTAACAACATTCAAATCACTTCATGAAGGTTAATTTAACACTAACCGATATCTATGAAGCTTGATCGGTGCTTTGTGAATGAGTTTGGTTTTTTCCAGTCCTTTCTTGGTCCTTGACTAAGGGTGAGTACTTAACTGTAAGTCTGATCTGTAGTTCCTTCCTCCAAATCAAAACCATCTGCCTTAAGAAACGAAAGCAAGCAAAGAAAGTACAAAGGAGAAACATTTAATGTATTTGATTGGTTCATTTTTACCAACTCAAGGTGGCATCGATCTAAGAAAAAGTCACAAAATATACCACAAGTTACAAACATGTCCTTGTTATCATTACTTTTTACCAAGCCTGCACTTCATCTGTTCTCTGTATATAAAGAGTTGCTGATGAGCAACATTTACAAGTTTCACATAAATAAAAGGGTTGTAAAAAGTATGATATGACTTCTCTGTGTGTGGTGGAGAATAACACAATGCAAATCCCATTTAGTATCCCACATGGTCCCTGAATAGTGAAACAATTTTTGTGAAAGAATTCCTCTTGACTGTTTGCAGCACACTTGTCAGGGAGTGTATGATTTGGAACATTTCCATACTGCAATTTATTCTTGCAGTTGTTTACTTCTCCAGAAGTAAAGTAACTGGTTACTTGGAAGCCTGTCAACAGGAGGAGAAAACTTTAAAATAAATTCCTTGTAATTTATATTTCACTTGTTTCTTAAGAAGTTTCCCATCCTTCTGTTCTTTAAAATGTTCTTTTGAAAGAGTGCCTTTTGACTAGTTTAACATGGGGAAAAGTTTGGTGAATCCACAATTAGTACTCAGTCTGTAGGATAAAAATGCAAAGTTATATAAAATGCTATACAAGTCCTGTCAAAATAACCGTGATTCAGATTTTTTTTTAATGTTGAAAAATTGTCCAAGAGAGATTTGTAACACCAAATTCTAATGGAAATTATATTATATTATAAAATAATTAAGAAGAATATAATAGCAATATTTAATAATGTAATGTAGCAATATAATTAATTTTATTTAATAACATAATAATACAGTAATGATATAATCTGAAATGTATTTTGATTTTTTTTTTCCTAACTTAAGTCAGTACATCAAAACACACTGTTGTTTCTTTCTGCTTTGTGCTGTTCAGACAATGTTTCTAAGCACATCAGAGTCATTAGAGAAGGTCTGAGTTGTTTAAATGAGCTGTGGATCAGGCTATTGCAAGGGAGAGGTGCTTTTAAGATGTAAAAGTGTTTGAAAAGCTCAGCATTGATGACAGCATTTCAATACAAGCCACGTGTGGACATGGTATGAAAATGCTTCTTCAAGTTAGCTCTTATATATGTTTCTAGAATACTGTACTCCTAACTTGTGCTTCTGCAACCATAGAGGCTCAGCTGTAATTCCCTTTCTGAAGCCTTTTAATGTGGCTGTTGCTTTATTTCTTGGTAATAGAAAATAGTATAATCCTGGTATTGCCCACTAAGTTTAATATGTACGACTGTGCTGCATTCTGCACATTTTGGTACTGGTTATCCATGAAGTGTTAGTTTGAGATGGAATTGCTCTTAAAGCTTTTAAAGGTGAATTTTTTTTTTTGGTCATGATTTAGACATTTTTTTCATTATCCTGATTAGAAGATAAGGTATCTGTATGATTCAAGTATAGAATAAGTGACTGGATTGAAGCAGGAAAGGAAGATAACCACATTATTGAGCCTAAAAGGGTTTGAAAGAGAAGGTGGAAACACCAGTAATTGGGAAATATGAAAGCACTGTCAGTTGGTGGCTCTGCATCCTCTAAGGCATGTCAGTTAGGCAGTCTGACATTTGGATAAAGGAGTTGAGGGAAATAGCAAGATATACAGGACATTAGCCTAGACAAACAGTGCTGCTGGTATTGTGGGTGATATTAGGTAATTATATGGTAGAGAAGGGAAGCATAGAGGCAGAGTCAAGGACAGAGACTTACAGAACTTCAGGCAGGGGAAGTGGAGATGAAAACAGCTCTCCAAAAGAGAAAAAAAGGAGTAGGAAATGGAACAGCACTGCATTTCTGTAGAATTCTTATTTTATGTGAGTTTTTGAGCTTCATGATTTGGAAATGGAGTAGGGAAATGGACTACAGAACTATGTCTTAAAACTTTTAGAAAATACTGTTTCATAAAAATGTATACAAAGAAACAAGAAAAATCTGTTCTAGATGCTTGAGGAATGAATAGCATTCTGTAACCGTTAGAGCTATTATTTTTTAAATGTAGTTTAGTTTTATATCTTGTGCTCATATAATTTAATTTTCTACAGCTTATAATATTTTAAAAGTTCCTAAAGATTTAATTTCAATATGTCAGATACTTAGATTAAAAGTTTTGTTAAACACTTAACACTTTCCTCTGATTATAACTTGTTTAGTAGAATAATTTAGAGTAGAAAAATAAGTACAGCTAAGGGAGCAACAATATAACCAAATCAGATAAAGAAAAAATAGAATTAATATGCTGAAAAAGTCTGATATGTTATTTATTTAGACACGAGTTCATTTTTAAATTTAAGAGATAGAAAGCCAGTTACTGAATACATTATAAATGCATAGAGTATGTTGTTAGTCACAGACCTGAACTACCTGGTAATTAGAGTATGTGCTTTAATTTTTTCCATCTTAAATTCTTATCCTTCTTTGAATTTACATGGCGAGATTTCCCTTAAGCCCTGTATATTGTGGAAGAACCTCTTGCTTTAATGTTGTTTTAAACAGCTGTAGTTTGACACAACAGACAAATATAACTTAAAAAAATATACAAATATAACAAAATAACAAATATATCACTTAAAGATGCTTTTCTCAATTTGATTTATTGCTGAATAGCTGAAAAATTAATTTGACCACCATTACCCACATCACTTACATCCTATGTATTAATTTATTTTCTTGAATACTAACGGAGATGTATGTTTATATTGCTGTTTGGAATATACATTCATAACAAAACCCACACTCCTAACATACCATACTGCTTTTACCGTAAGAGTTTACAGGCCTATGTTTTGCTCCCATAAGGAATTTCATAGCATTAAAATCATTGGCTGGATATTATCCAATGCATTTGACATAGTGGGCAGTAATGTAGTTGCACAAAATTTTAAAGCAGTAATATGTTGTTTATCTTATTGGACTGAATTCTTTGATAAGAATTTCTGAAACAGAGAGTTTTCTGTGTGAGATTGAGAGGAGGGGATCTTATAAATTCTTATAAATACCTAAAGGGTGTATGTCAAGAGGATGGGGCCAGTCTCTTTTCATTGGTGCCCAATGACATGACAAGGGGCAGTGGGCACAAACTGGAACACAGGAAGTTCCATCTAAACTTAAGGAAAAACTTCTTTCCTGTGAGGGTGATGGAGTCCTGGAACAGCCTGCCCAGAGAGGTTGTGGAGTCTCCTTCTCTGGTGATGTTAAAAACATCTGGACATGATCCTGTGCAACCTGCATTAGGTAAACCTGCTTTAGCAGGGAGGTCAGACAAGATGGTCTCTAGAGGTTCCTTCCAACCTCTACCATTCTGTGATTCAGTAATGGGAAAAACAAGATCTCTCATACTTAGCTTTTTTCCATCACAGTGGCTCTGGGACTTTAGACGAGCAAGGTCGTCAGTGGAGAATAAAGCACTTGAGCCTTATCTGCAGTAATTTATAAGGATACATGTTCCTGAGGCATCCTTCTTGCCACTTGATTGGGCCTGGCTACAGCTGTTTCCTCCAGGATTAGTATTGTCATCTCTTTACACAGTGTAGCCTGAGATTCAGGAAAACCTGAGGATATCAGAAAAAGACAAATTGTGAAATGCTTAGGAGATATATAGTTATCCAAGTCCCTCTCATAGCAGTTGGCATTTAGTATTTCACTTGTTCAAGTAGCTTTGCAAATCTCTACCAATAGTTTTTTAAAAAATACTTTCTCATTATGGAAATTTTTTGTCCTTCAAAATAGCTAAACTCAATGCTATCTCACTTTCTTCTCTGTAAAATGAAGGACATAATGGGGCTACCTGAAGAGTGGAACTAACAGTTTCTTTTTTTTTTTTGCAAAGAACAAAATGTAGCTTTTAGATGTGAACTAAATTACTAAATATTTCCATGAGCTCTAAAACCATACACCTTAAGAAAATTAAAATCTCTGATATCTCTTTTTCTCTCTCTTTTTACTTGTTTCCTAGTTACTATCTAGTCAGATAGACTGTTTAATGAGAATGTGGTAATGTAAAAAAAATAAAAACCACTGATTTTTCTAGTCTGATGTAATTGACTTATTTCTTGATAATTTTACATATACTGTATTATCATACATACATTTTTGTTGCTGTGTATAATTCTTGCAAATATTAATTTCTTTGTTCACACAATTTATGTAGCACAGTTAGTGCTATAAAGGAGATAATTACATGCAGGAATGTCCCATTGTGTTGAAATTTTGGAATGACAGTGAAATGCCAGACAAACTGGATGTGAGGGCATAAGTTATGGTGTAGAGAACTGGGATTTCAACAGTGCACTGCTTCAGTGTATATTTCCAGTCACTTCAGTTCACTTTGTATTTGCTCTTCTGAATTATGCTGCTATTCCCTCTGATGAATACTAAGTGGCTTCATCCAGTTACCTTAATATAGGTGTTTGTTGCTAATTGAAAGACAGTATAGAATGTCTGAGACATATGCTTTATAAGTATGACATGACATCTGTGGACCCCAGGCAGCAACTGGAAGCTAGGTGGGATTACATGCACATCTTAGATATCACTAGAAACTTCTGCATAGCCAAATATATTCAACTTTCGGTGGCTGTCCTGTAGCACTTCTGACTTGTTTTCCTTCATACCTTCAACAATAAAAGATCTCTTAATTTAGAAGTAAAGGTTTTCTTTAGTTGTTGTCCTAAAGCACTGATGACTGTTGAAAAAATTACTTCAATATGTTTCTCCTATTTCTTTGTCAGTTATAGATACAGGAAAGAAAAATTAAGCAATGAGTTTTGACTGCTGGTCAACTTCTAAACAAGGTGAAAATAATTGAAACATTTTTAGAGACTCAAATAACAATGATTTCACTACAGAATTTTCAGAAAGAGAAGCTTGAGAAAATTTTTTCCTGAAGCTCTCTACAACCTTATTTTACTTCATGCTTAATATGTTTGCCAGGAATTGAGTGTATTATTTTTAAATAGGATACTTCATTTACTGATTACATGGATATTTTAATTCATTTTTTTGGGCATTCCAGGAAATTCTGTAAAAATAAACAATATTAATTGCTCTGTCAGTCTACTGACTTATTTGTTAAAATCTGATTCATGTTTAAGCAGCTGTTCGTAAATTTTAAAGAAAGCCTTTGGTTTTACTCAGAACTCTGCATCTGTGTTTCTTTGTTTCAGATTGAGGAGGACACATGGCAGAAATACTACCTGGAAGGAGTTGCAAATGAAATGTATACAGAATATTTGTCTAGTGCCTTTGTGGGTTTGTCCTTCCCTGCAGTTTGTGAGTAAGTGGAAATACATACTAATATACATGAGTATTTACCTTCTTTCTGTTGTAATCTAAGGTTTCTGCAGGAGACCTTATCACTCTGCTGCAGTCCTAATTTTGCTACATAAGATGAGATCCAGTAAAATAATCATTAAAGCAATCAGTACATGGGAGTATTCCAGACATTGTAATGCATATTTTCAGAAGAGATTTGTAATTAAGTGATTGTAAATGAAAGCATAAATGTTTTCAGTGCTGAACAAACTAATCTGCAATCCATTTAAATAGAGTTATTTACTTGTAAATGCTGTCCTATTGTTTCTTCTAATCATTCCCATTCTTTGAATGGTGGTTGTCAGTGTCACCGTCTTGGCTTACATCCCATTCCAAGGAAACTATTCATTAACTGAAACAGACAAAGTGGAGTCATATAAGCAAGTGTGGCATCCAGAGTTCAGTAGTACTGGTTGCAAACCACTTGTAATAAGTGAAATATATTAGGAAAAACATGTCTGTTCTGTAATGAGAAACAAGTATTTGAATCATGTAGTATATAACCATAGCATAATCTATGCTACAAATTTATTTCTAGAAATTGCAAATCCTTGTATTTGTCCTGCAATGATTCTGTGAATGAGTGATTTGCATGCACAAGGTTTCTGTGATGAATACTGTGCCCACAGGTATAGTCAGGATAGCCTAGTATGTTCATATTTCCTGTTCTGTTGGCATTTTTCTTCTTTACAGCTGTACCAAATGGTCACAACAGACTGTGGACAGTATTTGCTAGGGACTCTTCAAATGCTTAAAAAGAAATGGACCCTACTCTGAATTAAGTGTTTGATGTCTGACTGGATAACATAGAAAGACTTCTGCGGACTCCATTCTTAGAGGAGGAAATAGAAGAAGATATTATCTCTTATGTAAAGGGGGATGATTTTGCTTTAACTCCTCATTTCTCCCACCTTTTCTGATTTTTGCAGTAGCATAAGCATAGGCTGTGGCATAAGAATGAAGAAGAAACAACTGTTAGACAAATGTTATCTATTTATAAATCTGTGTTTTTGTGGGATGTAGCTATAATGGAGCCTAGTCTTCCATTTGCTAGTAAAACAAAGGAGCTCACATTCCATACCTGCACTGAATTAATCAGAGCGTGATTACATTGTTGAGAGAAAATATTTATAACTATAAGCACAAAACTTTGCCTGGATATCTTGAAATAGAAAAATCTTATAATGTGTTCTAGAAATTTGCATTTTATTCATAATGAACGTCAGTTTTTGCTGTTTACACTAGCTACAAGCATGAAAACTAAATCTCCATGCCAAACCATTGTCAAACATGCTTGACTTTCTATATGAGATCATATAAACATGTGACTGAGACTGTATATGACACAAAGCTGACAGTCATTTAACTGTGCTGGTAGAACAGAGATAAAATAATCAACAAAGATAGGGCATTTGTTGAGATTTAGAAACATGCCTAAACTTTGGAGCTCTCCTAAAGCATTTTATTTTTTAGAGGCTTAATTAACTGTATTTTCTCGTTTAAATTAAAGTAGAAGATTTATCTCAAATTTTCTAACCATTTAATAACTCTATTAAATTCAGATTAATTAAATCACATTGAAAATTAAAATGTAGTGTTGCATATTAATGAATTTGAGGCACGGGTATTTTCGTTACTGTAAGAACTGACTCTTCAATTTCCAGAAGAAATGGAGGACAGCAAGAAGTCCATTGCATTGGCTTGTGAAGGGGAACTAAAATCAGTTGACAGGCTTGGTGTGATCACCTATCCACAAAATATACAGACTTTGAGAACAGTTTTTATAATTTAGGTTTTAAAATTCAGGCAGCCAGTGACATTTTAAAATCCTGAAACTTAATCATATGTACTGCTTCCTGTTATTGGTCTTGATTGCCAGTCTAGGAATGTGATTCTTTGGTAAACAGGCTGCCATACAGTTTGATAACAAACAAAGAGAAGCAGAAACATATCATCTTTTAATGGGGATGGGATACTTACTATTGTTGAAGAATTTCAAACTTTTGATGTCAACATCAAGGTGAAGAATTAGATAGAAATGGAAGTTAATACCAGTCTGCAAGTATTGTTTATAACTCTGAGTATATATGTGTGTATTGTGTGAACATATTCCCACCAAAATATTTTCAATATGTTGATGTAATTCCTATCATTCTGTGCCCTTGGATATTGTTAGACCAGGTGTGGCTGGTGCTGATTGAAGAGTAAACTAAGTCTGCATTCTCTGGCAGACCAACAACAGACTGGTTATAGAACTTCTGAATATGTTCATAGTGGTAGCACTTTCTAGTCTGCGAGTGACTCCAAATTAAGCCAGTCTTTCACAGAACAAGGACAGCATGGGCTACCTGTAACTGTGAAAATCTTGCTTCAATCTTTGGATCATTCTCTCTAACTAGATTTCTGACTTGTCTCAGTGGTTGAGGTAAATCTTAGGCACTTTTGGATTCTTGAGACTTAAGGTACATATAATACGACCAGTACAGTTGTCTGCCTCTCTGAAGGAGTGTTGCTGGATCAGTCCATACCTCTTAAATTAAGACTTTTTTCCTGAACCCAGGATTCTATTCAACATTGCAGATATGTGTCAAATTTTAAATTCAAGAAACCTAAGCACAGCTTAGGTAGTGGCTAAGGCACAAAATGGAAAGCTTCATTTAGAGGTTGTCTTGTGACTGCTAAGAGTAGCCCTTGGGAATCCAATACCCCGGAGGTAGCAGAAAGTCTGGAGGGAGGAAGGCTCTCCACTGGCCGATGAAGGTTGGATTAGAGATCATTTGGGTAAACTGAACACACAAAAATCCATGGCTCCTGATAGGGTTCACCCATGAGTGCTGGGGGAACTGGCTGATGTTGCTACACCACTCTCCATCATTTTTGAAAGATAATGGAGAACAGGAGAGGTGCCTGAGGACTGGAGGAAAGTCAATATCACTCCAGTCTTCAAAAAGGGCAAAAAGGAAGACCCAGGAAATTACAGCCCACTCAGCCTCACCTCCATCACTGGAAAGGTGATGGAGCAGTATATTCTGGCAGTCATCTCTAAGCATATGGAGGAAAAGAAAGTTATCAGGAGAAGTCAGCATGAATTTACTAAAGGGACATCATGTTTGATTAATCTGATAGCCTTCTATGTTGGTGTGACTAGATGGGTAGATGAGGGGAGAGCAAGGCTTTTCCCATAAAGTCCTTATGAGTAAGCTCAGGACGTGTGAGTTAGATGAGTAGACTGGGAGGTGGTTTGAGAACTGACTGAACAATAGAGCTCAGAGGGTTGTGATCAGTGACACAGAGTCCAGGTCATAGAATCATGAAATAGTTTTGTCTGGAAGAGACCTTCAAGATCATCAAGTCCAACCTTATTCATACCCCTATCAAAACCACTAAACCATGTCCTTAAACACAACATCTACCAGGCTTTTAAACACTTCCAGGGATGGTATCCTGGGGTGCATAAAGCAGAGTGTGTCCAGCAGGTCAGGGGAGGTTCTCCTTCTCTAATCTGCCCTAGTGAGACCACATCTGGAGTATTGTGTCCATTTCTGGGCTCCCCAGTTCAAGTGGGACAGGGAACTACTGGAGAGAGTCCAATGGAGGACTGGAGCATCTCTCTCATGAGGAAAGGCAGAGAGACCTGGTTCTGTTTAGCCTGGAGAAGACTGAGAGGGCATCCTGTCAGTGTTTATAAATATCTAAACGTGTGTGTCAAGAGGATGGGTCTAATCTCTTTTCAGTGGTGCCTATCAGGCAGAAACTGGAACACAGGAAATTCCACCTCAAGACAAGGAAATCTTTACTGTGATGGTGGCAAATTTTCTCAAGACATCTGCCACTACTGCTATATGCAATTTTATGTTGTGTATCATGTTTGTTATTATAACATAATGTGTTGGTGCTCATGCTACTGTTTGCAACTTGTCAGTTTATATTTTTAGGAAAATGTGTGTTCATAACATTCAAAATAGAAATACGTTAATGTATGTTTTGTGCATTCCTAACTGAGAAAAAATGGGAAAAGATTGCGGTGTATGTTCTCTGCACACCCTGTAGCCATCTCTACATATGTGATATTAGTTGTGAAAAAGGACTGACTCTTGGCCTCTTCTTTTCCTTCAGACTGGTGTTTGCGAAACTAAAGCTCTTAATGATAGCCATAGAATACAAGTCGGAAAAACGAGAAAGCAGGTATGTCCTATGCCTACAAATTTTGAAGTTTTGAAATGCACTGTCAAGAATTTTGCCTTCTTTTTTTTTCAGAGCGAACATAACATTCTTATACTTTTGAAACATTATAGAGCTTAATTAGCGTGTTATCACAATACACCATTTCATATAGCACTGAAAGGCTTTTATGTCTGCCTTGTTGTTCTTCCTTAAAATTAATTCAAGTAAGAACATTTAGTAGAACGTCTAGAAGTGCCATTCATTTTAATCAAATAAAAAATTAGTGATTTTTTTCAGTCAATCAGTTTTAATTGGAGGTCCAACTTATTTTACCAAAAATTGTAATGTGGAAGCCAGATGTAATATCAAAGCTCATTATGGCTGTGGGCATTCTCAGAATAATTTCATTTAAGTGAGTTTGGAAGAATCAATTTACATAGGATGCAGGATAAACAAATATAGGATAAGCATAGTGTTTATATTGTATCTGTTCAAACAAAACTGATATAACATGATAAAACTGGGAAAGATTAATTTAGTCTTGAAACTACCAATTGTAAGACTCCTTTCCTCAAACAAAAAGAAAAAAATCATTATTCTTCATACACATTCACAGACAGTGTTTCTTGCATTTATTTTTTTTTTACAAAAATTCAAAAGCATATAACTGAACATTGGAATCAATCTTCAGTCAACTTGATCGTCAGTGCTTTTACACAGCAGTCATTTTTGTATAACAAAAATGTTATAAATATGCTTTGCAAGATGTGGAGAGGCATATAATAAAAATATGACAATACTGACTCTGATCTGGAATTTCTTTTCCTCTGTCATAAAATTTTATTTTGTACTACTGTAGTAAATCTCAAATGATACATATTAGTTCATCTTATTTTTGGACACTATCTAAAACTTCTCCTCACAAGAGAACCAATTCTGCTACAATTTCTAAGGTTTCAAAAGTTTACTTTGATGCTTATTATTAAATGTTGTCTTTTTTCTTTATTAAAGCTATCTATAAAACCTCTGTGGGCCATTTGACGCAATGTTTAACTGTTTATAAGAGTATTTCCATGCCCTATAGTTGGTTTTGCTTGATTCTTTCCTATGTTATAAAGTGATATGTGAAGTGGTGTATGTGCTATTGGATATTATTTTTGTCCACACTATGTTGATTAAGATTTTTTTTGTTTTGTTTTGTTATAAATATCAGATATTTTTGTGTTTCCAACTCCCATGGGCTCTTAAATCTACTTCTCCATGAAATGATCTCATTCCACATGAGCTAAAATAAAGCAAATGATTTTTTATTCTTTTGTCTCTGAACAGTTTAATCTTTCCCTAGAAAAAAATAAAAATACAGTAGTAACAGCAGTGGAACTATTCACCAGATTTTGTATTTCCAGTATTAGAAAAGATTTGGTTTCTGTTGGTTCTCCTATTCTGCCCAATTTTAGGTTGTCATTACTTCAATTGTCATTTACATACATAAGTGCTAATATTACAGTCTTTTTCAGTAATAACAGATAATTCATGGCTTCCATATCATTCTTTTCACTAACTTCAGTGGGAGTTGGATTGAGTCCTTAATCACAAGGTGATGCAGAGGATCCCACAAAAAGTAACACAATGTGATACAATCATATATTCCTTCTTACTTAAAGCCATGCAGGTAACAGTTCACAATTAATTAATTTGGTAGAAAAAAAAAAAGAGCCTGCAAATCACAGGAAGCAATACTAACAAAAGAATTTTAACACATGAATTTTGTGAATATGTATGTAACAAGAGGAGAGCATGTGAGCTAGATACTCACATTTTCTTATAACTGACCCACGGTAATATCTGCTGACTTTATTAACCAGTGATAATTTTAGAGTCACTCTTCAGTGTCTCACAGAGGTAGATACCTGCAGACTATCTTTACTGTTCTACTTGTTCCTGTGCTCTTCAACCCAGATATGCTAAGTACATATTTGTGGTTTTCTGAGCTGGAGCCTTTTAGTCTAACCAGAAGGATAATTGAACAAAACTTCAGTTTCTTACTTCTTAGGTATACTTGCATTTCCTTGCATCTTATTAAGTGGAAAAAAAAAAAAAAGGGAATTTAAGATAAAAATAGAATAGCATCGTTTACTAGTGCAAGATGTCTTTGAACAAGATAAATTTGCCAATTATGTTTATTGATGTCGACTTTGGAAATACTTTATTCTACTTCATATCCTAAACCCTTCATTGCTATGTCTTCATAAAGGCGAAGGGGGAACTGATTATAGTATCGTATTGGTTTTCACTTTTTATGAAAGTGACCAACAGTAGATATGTGCTGATTCATTTTATTATTATAGTTTATATTAATATATGCCAAAAGAAATATAAATAAAAAATTAAGAATATTATGTAGCTGGCACCCTTTTATTATGAGTTAATACTTCCTGCCATAGCTGTAACAGGTCTAGGACCAGTATTTTCAGCAGTAGAGGAAATTGACAAAGCATTCTTTCTGCCTAAGGGGTGAGATCTTATTCCCACCAGTTTAATTTTTGTTAACTGTATGTAATACACTATCTATATAAGTAAATCATATATCTCTTTTTCTTCTAACATGGGGAGCTTCCTTTTAAGATTAGTTTCATCTGCCTTCATCACTTTGCACTCAGAGATGAAGCAGCACAAAGTGAATTCAGAAGTGTGTGTAGCTCTCAGAAGTAGTAATGTGAGTGCGTTCTAGATTTCCTAATCCCCTCTCTAAATTTTCACCTCAGTGATAAGGATAAAACCTAATACCATTTTAAGTCAATGGCAAAATTCTCATTGACTTTGTTAATATCTTCATTACAAGTAGAATGGCATAAGTACTCATTTACCTATGCACTTTGTTTTCCCCCCAGGCAGTGTTCTAGATGCCAGTTTTCTAAAGCTTTCTGATTTACACCCAGATTCTGTTAATGCTACCATGGGGAATGTGAGATCAATAATAACTGCAAATCATCAGAACTCTGTCCAAGCTATCTTAATGTACAAACTATCAGTAGCTGAGCTTCCTGCTTGCAGTTGTTTTTTTTCCTTCTTTTTTCCTGACTCCAAATAAAGCCACAGAAAACAGTAAGCACACCTTGATAACAACTTTTGACAGGATTGGATTGCTAATTGTAAACAAGTTATGGTTTTACAATGTTGCTTAAAAGCAGAATTTAAAAATTTTCAAGCCTAAATATAGATATTATAGATAAGACAAATACAAGCCCCTTTTCAAATAATGGGTAAATTATCTATGGTGTTTATTTTTTTAGACAACTGTCACTCATCAAGTTATCTTAAAGATATTTTAATTTAATCTTTATTAAAAGTGATTTTTAAATTTTTTTTTCCTTTATATTTATGTATTTAATAGTGTTTAAATTATTGCTCAGTTATCAAAGAAACCTCTGAGTTTGCAAAATGTGACTGAGTTTAGTGGGCTTCTGACCAGCTACTAAGGTCTACACTTAATTAGTTCCAGGTCACAGTGTGAGTTATCCATTCCTTCATCTCTAATTAGTATCTGGGAATCGTATTATCAGTTATTAAGAGCAAAAAGCATTCTTAAATAAGTTGTTGTGTCTCTGATGCAAGTCAAGTACTTTAGCTTAAAAAATTGTCTTACCTCATTTATTGAGAGATTTTATTTCTTCTGTAGAAAAAATTCTAAAGGAACATTGAGAACATCAATCTGAAAATATGCCAGCACAGCTTGCTAAATGGATACCAAAAAATATCAGTTCAAAATGCAGACATCTAAACTCCTCATCTGAAATTCCTTTTAGAGATTTTTTTTTGTCCTTTTCCCCTGTATTTTTTTTCTTTTTTTCCGCATGAGTAAGCAAGAAGGAAAGTCTAACCAGGATTCTTCCCTCCTGCACCCCATTGTTACTCCTCTTGTTAAATTTTCTCTTTGTCTATCTACATACTTGTTCTCATTCTCAGCAGAAAAACCTTTGAGCCTTGAAGACTTTTAAATAAAGGGTTTTTTTGCTTTTGTTTTGGTGTCAATTGATTTCTTATCAAAGTGTTTGATTTGCAATTTTTTTCTTGTCGTTTGCAGAAGCCGAAAGCGGTATGCCCTCTTCGTTACCTTTCCTTCCAACCTCAATCCTACCTCCACTCCTTCTAACTTCAGGACTAATTCCTTGCCAAGAACACAGGAAGATAACATCTTTGTCTATCTTTCTTTGTATATGCACACACATATATACATATATATATTCATTTGTCTGTGTGTGTATATATATATATATATCTGTGTGTATACTTACATATGAGCCCCCAGTCTCAAAGAGGAGAGAGAATAGCATTTTATCTCTCCATTGGTTCTTGTGACTCATGCACTAACTTCTTTGCAGGAAGTACAAAATAAAGCAGTATAACATTTTTAGGCTTTTTTTTTTTTCTTTCCTTTTTTTCTTTTTTAACCCCTTGTGGAGTCATTGGTGTATCAGATTGTTACATTTTTGAAAAGCAGACTTTACTGTTAACATCTCCCCTCCTCTATTTTTCATTTGTACTGTATTGTGATGTTGTATATTTAATCCTTATCAGCCCTTGTGCTGTCACATTGTCTCCATATTCACACCTTCATTGATGTCCTTCTTTTCCCAGAGTCTTCCTTCAAAACACGTCTTACAATACAGTAGTTCATGTTCTCTTATAGTCTCACCTTCCATTAACAACAAGCAAACACCTGATTCTTTGTATTGCTGGTCCTGTTCTGAGCCTGAATATTCATAATACAGTACTCATTAAAGCTATTGTACTGTTCCAGTGAAAGTGTCATGGATAGTTTGTACTATATGTCACATTCATTTTAATTACATTTATTAAGCTCATTTATGAAGATCTTACCAAATATATTTTTTTATCAGTTTGGGGTTTTTTTTGGGATAGCATGTTTTGCATTTTCTTTTGGTTTACCATGCTGTGAGCCCCTCTCTAGTTTACATTCTATCTTGCTGCTACCAGTCTGAATGAAGTAAATAAGGCATGTTCTTCCATATCCTCTCCTGTCTTCTCTTCATCTCTTTTCCCTCTCCTAGCTTTGGTTTTCTAATTGCTTATAGCAGTCTGTCTGATTGTCAGTGGTGCTCTTTGGAGATGCATTCTCATTGTCCAGACATTTCAATTTCCTTCTTCATCATACCACCCAAACTTTACTTTCCATGTCTGTTCTGTTGCGTGAGTTCTGTGTGTTATATTTATTTAATTTTTAGTCATTGTCTCCTGTGGTTTCTGAGTAGATGTGTGAAAAGAGAGGTGGCTTCCTGTCAGTTTGGCATTATTGATATGATCCAACTGCAGAGAAGTTACTGCAACACTTAGCATCTTCAAGGATCTGCAGTTGTTGCACCTCTACTTTGCTTCTGGCTTTTGAGTATATATTATCTTGTGGTGAAGGCATGTTAATTGCTGGCATGATGAGCAATATGAAGAAGTGTTGTATCAACTGAAGTTGCTTGCTCCCAGAATAAAATATATTTTGCTGCTTCATTGTACTGATAATCAATCACTTCTGGAACCAGAAGGAATAATTTAATTGTTTCAAAGTGTATTGAATTCGCCAGCACCGTTGAACTAGTTCGGACTATGCCCCAATACAGTACATCGTGCACATCCTATAGACCATGACTTACTAGTTGGTATTGTAAAGAACTCAACTCCTGGGAGCAACCTTTTATATGCTTGTAGTAATTAAGCTGTAATATACTGTAGCATGTAATGTGCACTGTGTCTTTTGCCTTGTATTCCTTTTAGTGTCTTATGGGATTTTTGTGTGTAGAGCAATATGGATCTGAATTAACATCAATGATAGAGCCCAGAAGAAAGAAGCAATACTTATGAGTTACAATCAGCGTGGAGCTAGTGTGCACACTACGCCCACTGTGGCATATGTGCACCTACCCTCACACTCCACTTCAAAACATACCCTGAAACAAAAAATACTGTCTCAAACTAATTTTGTGATTCTAATTCTATAGCTTTGTGAATGACAAGGTACATTTTAAAAGGCCATTATGCTAATAGTGGTGCATTTCATCTGGGCATGGCATAAAGCAATCAGGAATAATAGTTGTTTTTATTTTTAAATGCATTAGCTATAGTCAGTAATACCACATAATCTTGTTTCAGTTAATGTATTGATAGTACTGAAATAATGTTTTATCTTCCTGATTATGATGATATTAGTGCTGTTTCAGTCACATGGGGAATGGTACAGTACATCTACCACAAGGTTTAAAGCAGAGCTTTTGTCATTTGTTTAGTCAAAATTTTGCTGTTTGTGTTTCGTTTAATTCAGCAATTTCTTTGTTTTAGACAAGGATGATGGTAGTTACAAGGGTAGCCATAAATATGAAAAATAAAAAGAGAGTGTTAATGAATCAGACAAGTTTCCTGGATGCAGGGGTGAACTGTTCAATTGGTCACTGATAATGGGATTCATCTCACCTAACTTTATCAATCTAAATGTCTAATCATCCAGACTTAGTCCAAGATTGCAAGGGAAGAGAGAGATGGTTCTTGAAAGCACTTCAATTCTAAGACAAATGAGATGAATCCTACCTTTAGTTCTTTCTAAACTGTAACCTTGAAAGTAAGAACAAACAAGAATAGCACATAAGTGAGGCTGCTGACAAGGAAAAATCTTAAAAGAATAGTTCCAATGTACATCTCTACTGATTGACCTTATGTATATCTTCCAGTTTTTAGCCTTCATATAGTGCTGCTACAGTGTTGTTATCCTTACCTACTTTCTGTGCTGTATTTGCTGGGCATGTCCACATGCCTTTGTCATCTGTTTTAAGGCCTTCACTGCACCTCTTCCATCTTAATAAGATCCCTCATTTTTTCTCATAGAAGACTGACAGTTATAAAAATCTGTGAGTCATCTACTGTATAAATGCTATGTCTAGATTAAGACTTCAAACTTATGCCCATTTGCAACTTTAACAGTAATGGAAGCCTACTCAGTTTCAAGCTGTGCAAAACAAATTGTGGAGCCATGCTGCTTAGCAAGTGGTCTACCAATACGTATATACAATGTAATGATGGTTCAGTCTCTAAAGCTGATTGTTTGTTTTTTCCATGTGGTTTATCCTGAAGATAGCTGAATATTATAGGAAGCTATGTGAAATATTTTTCATCTATGAAATTTTTGTACATTGAAAATTTATTAGAAAATGTTTTATATATTACAATAACATGAAAATGTATTAGCCATCAAACTTCTGAATGCTATTTCAACCCAAGAAACATAGTTTGAGTCTAACATGTATGATATTTGAAAGCAGGAGACAAATAATATAAAATAAAAATCATCCAACAGCAGAAATTAGTAGAAAATAAACAGTTGGAGGCAATTAGTCCTGCTCCAAAGTGTCACAAATTGTTCTGCAGTTCAAAGCTCCAACTATCAGGTTCTCCACCAAATATCTTTTAAGTTCATCAAAACACTGAAGATCTGTAATATAATATTTATCTAGGTCACAATATTGTTCTATTGTGCAGCCAATCATACATGCAGTACCAAAAAGGTATTGAGCAATGCTTATGTTCTGGGATAGTTTCAGGTAAACAAGAATGGATGAACAGGTATCTGTATTTTACTGAAGGTAGTATGTATACTTAAAACATCAGAAAGATACAACCCAACAAATGAGTAAATTAATCAAAATTAACACACTGTCAGAGTTACTAACAGATATTCTCCACTAACATGAAAAAGTCACATCCTATCTTAACTTTTTGTGGAACAGTTTATTTAAAGAGATCCATAAGCATTCACCTAGAATTTACCTGACCACATTTGAATATTTCTGGGTTTTGTTTCTTTTTTTTAAACTGTGCATCTCAATGTGCACTAATTCCCATTTGTGATTCACCTGCTTATAATTCAGTTAGTCTGGGAACTCAGTTTCAACTGTATAGATACTGTTGTTCCTGATTCTTTCCTGATCTTGAAGTAGTCAAGGTGAAAATTAGTCTTTACCATGACAGGAAGGTTAGAACTAGATGACCTTTAAAGGTCCCTTCCAACCCAAAACATTCTATGATTCATTCTGTGATTCCTGAGAGTACAATTGAATGCTAGGCTGATTTCTACATTTTTGATGTGTGACATTTTCATTTCTCTTAGAGGCGTGATCTTGCATGTAGTCACCAACTGAATCTTGTTTAGCAGATGAATTATTCCTAGATGTCAGATGAGTATAAAGCAGAGGTTTTCAAACTGCATGTTCTGTTCCACAAGTGGCTTACGAGCTGTATTATTGTAGAGTAATGCAGCTGACTTCTCCTAAGTTCACGATGGTGCAGTACATTAAATTCCCATTAAACACATTAAATCTTACTTAATTTACACATATTTGATTTACATGGCTGTAATTGCCGTGTGTTCTAAATGTTCATGTGTGAAGGAGCAATCAAGTCAAAAGATAATCTTTTTTTTTCAGTGACATGTGACCCCTGCCATGAAAAGCTTTGTCCTGAGGAATGTATTTCTGGGACTGGAATTGTTAAGGAAATTGTGACTAAAAAGCATTTTGAGCTTGCTATTAATTGATAGTTTCTGAGGTAACCTAAACTATAAATATTATAAAATTATAAAATTGGATAAAAATTTTAGAAGCTGTTAAAGTATTTGGCATTCCTTCCTTGATTTAATGAGCTGATTTAGGAGATTAAAAAATGAAATTATATTTTATGATAAAAATATATATTTGGAAAAATCAGGGATGTCATTTTCAACAGCATTTTTTGCAATGTGTGGCACAGAATGCATATGGATTAGCTATATATATTGCTATTAAACATAATGAGTTTCTGTCCCTGTTACCCCTTTCATACAACTTCTTATATCTGCAAAACTCCCCAGCCTTGGAGATACATAAAAATGAATCATTAGATGAAGCTTTCCCTCTTAAAACTCCAATTTTCTTTGACACTTCACCTTCTCAACTGTGGGGATATATATTTGAATATTTTCATGAGCTGCTTAAATAGATACGTATGTCTCTAAATGTGGATGCATTCTTCTTGGTAAGCTCATAAGCTTGTTTTATTTTTCTGTTCTTAGTTCCCTATATTCTATTGTTTTAATTCACAACATTTCCCTTGCTGTACATATTAGAGTGAGTGCTTATCAAAGCATAACTTTAGCTAATGACACTACAGGTCTCATAAGAAATAATTCAATTGCTGCTTTAATAAGCAGCATATTTAATAAATCCATATAGACTCAGTAGAAATTGCTCATGATTTTGCTCTGGTTAAATATATGTGTATATAAACCCAAAGGTTTATGAGCCTTTCCTGTAGCTCTTTGCCCACAGCAGTGATGGCGCAAATTAATTTTTATTCACAACAGGAGATTTGACTGCTGGGGTCATACTACATTAACTGCAATCATATCTATGTTTTATAGATATAAATACATTGTATTTGTGAAAATAATTATTTGAAAATGAAGTATAAGATCTGACAAAAATAAAGTCTATACACTAACCTAATTGATTTCATGTGTCTCAGATAACCTTGAGATGCAAAATTATACTCACAGTATATTGTATCCTAAATGAAGCCAGTTACTTCTGATTGAAGATTTTTTTCACTGACTCTTAAAAGAACTGCTTCATTTGCTTATTACTTGGTCAAATTTTAAGTTCTGTGAAGGTGAGTTTTACGTAATTAAAATTTTACATAGCTAGGTGGTAACCTCATCTTGTGGAGTTTGGGTTGTTGAGCTTTTGTTAGGGTTTTTTACTCTTTGGATATGGTTTATCTATCTCCAAGAATGGGATGAGGAAAAGTAAAAAGGTGGGTCTATGCAGAGAAATGTGTTCTGTTTTCACTGAAAAGAAATAATACTTCTGTGATTAAGGGCAAAGAATAAAATAAGAGGGGGGAAAAAAAAATTCTGACAGAGCAGTACCCATTTGTACCTAAGAAAAATAGCCAACCCTATCCTTTCAAGCCATTGTGTATTTTCACGTAATTTAGAAGGAATGGTTTAGTGGAACTAAATGAGACTAGTGTTTGTAGAAGATTTTTAAATTTTACAGCTAAATTTGCAGATTGCAGATTAAGGACTAGAAGACAGGGAAGAGAAAAGTTAGAGACTGAAACATGGATGCAGTTACAGACATAATAGAAAGTTCTGACAGACTTTGGAAAGTTAGCAGCAGAAGGATTCTCTCCTGGTTCTTGAGAAGTGCCTTATGCAGGCTCACATAGTCTCAGAGACTTAAAAAACCCTTTTTTTCACTCTGAGTCTACTGTTAGTGCTTATGTCTCATCTCCCATAGTGGTCACCTCTTAAGGTATCTCTGTAACAGGTAGTAAGTGCTGTGTGGTCACAAATGACAAATGTTTGTGCAGGGAATCTTTATTTTCCAACCAGTTTCTGACTTTTGAGTGAATGGTTTCATATGAAGAAATTCTTGTGGGGTTGTTTGGTCTTTTTTTTTTTCCCTGTGAACTGTGAAATTGCAATTAAAAACTGCATTATGCAATGTTTCAGTTGCAAGTGCAACCATTAAGCCCAATACACTGAACCTGCTTTCTGTGGTGATGACTTCCATTTTCTGTAGTTCTTCTCTCCTTTTTGTTGCAAAGCTTGAAACTGTGAATGAAGGAAAAGGAAGGGTATATGGGCAAATGCTTTATTTGAGATACAATTTCTGTTCCAGCCTCTGCCTCAGACTATTTGTGTGAGAGTGAGCAAATAGTTTAAACCAAACTTTCTGCAGATAACCTCTGATCAAGTGTTTATTAGTTTGGGAACCAAAGACTGGGCTTTTGGAAATGCTGAGCATTCTTACTTAGAGCAAAAGTCCCTAGAAAGTGTATATGGAGCTCTGAAATGCTAAAGACATACAAAAAATGTCCTGTAGGCATCTCAAATTAATAGCTACTATATCTCATAGTGACTCAATATCTCATCTGTAAAACAGGATAATACTGTATCTTCATTCTTCTTGTAAAATAAGTTATGTACTTGTGAATCTTTTGCATGCTATAGTGATGAACACTGCAGAAAAACACGTATGAAAAATATGATGCTACTTTTAAAGAAAGATAAACTACATGAAGCTATGCCTTGAGTAATGACAGTAGAACACCACTGAATGAAATTCCAAATTGTGAGGAAAAAAAGTAGTTTGTGGCTATTAAAATAAGAATTGTATCATAACATTTACATAATGGAGACTGAATTATGGCTGCTTAACCAAACTTTTAATTCTTAACTCATGAGCACTTCATTTTGGATCCTGCATATACTTTTCATAGGGCCTTGTGAGCATTTATAATCACACAAAACAATGTGCTCGTTCTAAAGCTCTCAGGTATATTTTTTGCCACACTAATTTATTAGTAATATATAGATAAAAAATAACATCATGAATAAGAGGTCTACTAAGACCCATTTTCCCTCCTAAGAATAATATAACATATTTTTTGTCTTGAAATTTTAGTAATGTGTCTCTGTTCAGAAATGTGCTTTATTTATTTTTGTATGTAAATACTTCCCCAAAATCAATTTTTGCAAAATCCACAAGCATTTAAATTACTGGTAGTCTTTATTTACTAAAAATTTCATATGTGTGTGATTACGTTTTGACCTACAATGGCTAAGGTTTAATAAAAACTAAAAAAGCAAGAACTTTTGACAAGATTTATTAAGTTTTATTACGTCAAAAGCTTAGTTGTATTACACATTAATAAAACTTATTGGAGACTACATTTTCATCTATCTCTATCTGTATATTCATATTTAGCTTGGTACTTTGCAAAATACCTAAAATCTAGTGTTATTTATGAAAATAAAAAATATATTTCATAGAGACACATGGATTACCTCACTTCTTGATAGCATTTTTTAATTTCCTTCGTCAGATTTAGCTGAGGCTATTCTGTCAGCGTGGTTGGGTTATTTTTGTTCTTCCATGGCTGCATAGCACTGTTGTAAAAATTTTCTATTCATCTTTTTATGTTTTTTCAGCTGTCGTGACTGGTTGTCTTGTACCATTCCCCTTGAGTGTATGTGTGTATTTATTATTATAAAAAATAACATTATGTGTCCAGATACAATCCTATTAACGTCCTACTTCACTAGAAACTGGCAAAAGTTTGCATCAAAGGATTTAGCTTCATAAGTGATACTCTGTATTGTTATTGATTGGTGGTTGCTGGTTCTTCACTTTTCACCATATTGTGAATTTTTTACCACTTTGCATGACAGCAAAAAAGGTGAAATGCTCAGTTTCACACGTCATGAGAGGCTTTGTTATTTTTGCATAGTCTATATTTAATGTGAAAATGGATGTAAACACTTACGTGATGTGATTATAGATAGGCTGTCTCAAACTTAAGTTTTTGTAAGAAGCATGGGAAGCTATTATTTGATTGGAAATTTCAAGGAAGAATGGCCTAGAATTTCCTTGCAGCCTTTCTTAACTAGTGGGTCCTCTATAGCAGAACCAGATAAAGGTATTTGGGAATGTTCAGTTAAAAGTAGTTTAAACTTATGGTTTTGTTGTTTTTGTTCTTGTTTCACTGAGCAGTATATTAATCAATCCTGGAAACCATGTCAAGATTCAAGAAGGTACTTTAGGATTCTTCATTGCAAGTGATGCCAAAGAAGTAAAAAGGTAAATCATGTATTTTTATTTTTAGTTTTAAACATATAGCGTTTAATTTCTGTTTTTTCTTCACCTGTAAACATATCACCTAATTTTTGTTATTATTTAAAGATTCTCAGGGGAAATTGAGTTGATATTCTAGTAAACCAACCATGTGTGCATGTAATTTTCTTAAGTATTCTAATACCCTAAGTATCAAGAAAATGAAATAATTTTAGAGCAGAGGTGAAGAGAAACAAAGAGGGGTTTTTTGGGGTTTTTTTTTTTTTTCTCTCCTGAGTCCTACTGGAAAATGTAAAATATTTCGATCTGATTTCTCTACAATTAATTTGTCCCAGTGAATTTACTTTGAGGGGACAGAGATTACAGTTTTGTCTGAGTTTCAGGTTTAGAATAGTTCTTATTTATGTATACTTCAGCAAATATTTGATGTGAAGAAACTACTCATTCCATAACTGCATTAGCAGAATATTTATGTTCTTGTCAATTTTCTTTACTGGAACTACATATTGTATGGCCTCATAATAATAAATCACCCTACAATAGTCCAGTATATCACAACAATTGTAGGCAACCTCACAGGTTATTTGTACTTGGCTGTATTAGATTTGAGTTGAATGAAAAAGAGTTTTATGTTGCTGTGTTTAGGACCAAATGTGTGTACTCTTGTTTGTTAGGATTAGAATATACTTGGGAGGAATAAACGAGCAAAATGAGAAAAGATTTTTTAAAAAAATAAATAATTATTCAATGTCTTTAAGAGTTAAAAAAGAAAAGGAATATTTGCAGCTCGGTGCTTCCTCATAGTTTTTATTTTTGTTTTTAAGTCATACTATCAAGAATCTGATTTTTACTTGATATTCTGCTTGATTTAGATATTTTAACAAAGTCCTATATCTAGAATGATAATATATTCAAATGGTAACTTTTACTAAGTCCTAAACTTTTTATGAATAGATTACACTGAAAATAATACTTAAGCAATACATGTTTGCTACAAGTATTTAAAGAAAGCCAAAATATCAAAACAGTGAAATCACTGAGAACTTCAATTCTATTTTCTTTGAAAAAGATGAGATAGTTTTTGGGTAGGTGAAGCATACAGAACAGCACAGCAATGCTCCTGTCCTCTCATATTGCTAGCACCATCTTTGAAGTATTTGCATCAGCACTGCCTTTCAGCATATAGTTCTTTTGCTCCCTTCTCTGGTGCTCTTCTCAGTTGAATATACAGAAGTGTCTTCACATTCCTTTACTGAAGTGCTAGGGTGTTTTGTTATTTGTTTGTTTGTGGTGTTTTTTTGTTTGTTGGTGGGTTTTTTTGTTTTTTTTTTTTCATTTATAAGGCATTTTACACACTCCTATAAAATTATGTCAGACTGTAAGTAAAAATTACCTGGCATAGCATTTTTAACATGGAGAAGTTGACTGTTCTTAGAGAAATTTTATAGATTATTCATCTAGCATGTTTTAACTAATGGCACACTGAGACAAAATTCCCAATTCTGCCTTGCTTTTTTGCAGAAGGTTTTCTTCAGAAACATTCTACTTCTCTTACCTTATTTCTTAACTGTTCAGTGCAAAGCAAATGATTATCAGATGTGTTTCAACTAATAAAGCCAACTATGTAAAGTGTTGATTTCACCCTTTTGAGTTATGAATTGGAGTCAGAAAAGTCTTCTAAATCGAGATCTTTTGGAGGGGAAAAAAGGGATTTTTAACAAAGCCAAATTAAGCATGTCGTATACCTGAAATTCAAATTAAAATATTCTGGCTACATGTTACATGCTAATGGAGAAATTTCAGCCCTTTAAGCCTAAACAGTTTATATTTATCAAATATATATTCCACAATGAAATGTAATATGCAATGTTAAATGACTCTTCTTGCTAGAATTACTTTTGCATTTTTAGAACAATAGTTTCACATTAGTGACAATTATACCTAGGTAAATAGCTTCATGTAAAATGTTGAGTGTTTTAATATAATATAAATGATATGAATTGCTTCTTTATTATCCTTTATTCATTTGCATGTTAGTTCTAACATCAGAAACCCACATGCTTCAAATCCACTTAATTCAATCCGATTATATAGAAGGATAATTTTATTACAGGAACTTGCTCTTGACTTTAGACATAGGATTGAAGGTGCTTTTTAGGACATTTGTTCTGCAGGGGACGTCAGAGAAACGATCTGTAGAAATTACCTACGTCCAATTTGTGTCATGAAGTTCTGTGAGGAAATATTTGTCATGGTGAATTCTTGTTCAATACAGGGGCTTAAAACTGGAATGGGGAGAAATTGTAAAAATTGGAGGCAATTTTCTCCTTCATGCTTGTGTCTTGACATCAACTCATGAATTGAAAAACATTTTATTCTCATTCCCTTGGAGGCAGCTTGTTTTCTTTTGGTGGAAGGTGAATATTTTGAAGACTGAAAACTTTCTGCAATAAAGTATATATATGCTCAAATAAGACTTTTTCATTTTACATTTTGCTTCTTGAAATAGTAAGACAATTTCATAGTCTGAAAGAGTAATCTTCCTCAAAGTTTCTTAGAGAAATTGTTTGCTACGTTTAGGACTTGCATCTTCCATCAGTAGCTTGCATGCTAGCTTGATTTTAGAAATGTTAATAACATTCCATGAGATCTTAGTGAAAATTTAAATTTGTTTTCTTTGGTCCATATCTCATATGGTAAACCTTTCTCCTGATGGGCCATTACCAGAGCCATGGTTCAGAGGTGTAAAGTAACTGAGATAAATTCATAACTTGGAATTAGGTATTTAGTTCATATTTCTGAACATTTAATACAATTCCACCTGTGGTGGACAACAAATAATCTAGAAAGAATTCATAGCAATCATCCTATCTGAACTGACAAAGGCTGTGCTTATTCAAAGGCTATGTATTAATATTATTTATTTTTCTTGTTATATTTTGGACTGTAGATTGTTCTGTTCCAGTGACCTCCATACTGTTAACAGCAATCCAACCATCCAGTACTGTTGGCAAGATTCATGCAAACTGGCAGTTTTGTTTCTTGCTCCCAGTTTGTACTAAGAAGTATTCAATGAGAGAGGGTTGGAAAGATAGTCATGGAGTTGCCATATCCTGAATATGGATAAGTACAGGGAAATTTCAGTAGTTGAAAAAGTTGTTTAATTTCTTATGCCAACAAGAATTCTGGTAACTGTAACTGTCCAGCTAGAGGCCAGCTGTATGATCTTCACAAAATGTGTCACAGCAGCCTTATATGACATGTTGATTTGACAGTCATGATTAAGCTCTCCTGCGGGGCAGACCAATATATATTTATTAAATTGAAATTTTGTTTTAATCTTATCTAAAACTCAGATATTTACCCTTTCTCACTTCCTTCATTTGCCTTCCGCTTCACCTTCATTTGCCTTCCGCTTCACCTAGTGGTGATCCATTTGATAAGAGTGTTCATAAGCAAAATTATTAAGTGGAAACCTAGGTGGTTGACCTTGTTAACTGCATATTTTTATTTGAAACTTTGTATTTTGTTTGTTCATTACAAAAATGGTTCTCCTTTATTCACATATGAAGGACCAAAAAAATATTATTGCAGTTCTTTCATTTATATGTTCCTTTAGGAAATTATTTTGAGTAGATTTTCCCTTTCTGGTTTTGTTTGGATTTTTCATAAATAGCATATCTAACGTTAGCGTGGCATTGATCTCATTCCAATATTTCATTGTATCCAAACTGAAGTCCTGTTTGTGACCAGGCTGAAAAATTGGCCCAGGATGCTAGGGAGTATTTGAAAAAAATAATCATCTGGTATATCAAATAAGAACAGAGAACTCGTATGTATATGTTTTAATGAAAAAATACAGTGTTTGCTTTTTTTTCTAACATGAAAGACAAATGTACTGATACACTTTGTCATACTATCATCCCTTCTCCCAATTACTTTTCAAATAAAAGTATATTAAAAGAAACACTAATTTGGAGTCATATTTGAAATTAATGGTCTTACAGCAAATATTTCCTACTTTAAATGTCTAAACCTTTTCAAAGATTAAAGGAAATTAGTGCTGGCATGTTTCATTAATTTGGCACTGCAACAAGAGGAAATGTGGGACTAATTTCATTTATATGGATTAAGAAATGTGTCAGTTTTCCCATTCTGTCTCTCTAGGGCATTTTTTTACTGCAAGGCCTGTCATGATGACATCACGGATCCCAAAAGGATAAAAAAATGTGGCTGCAAACGGCGTAAGTAATATTTCTATCACTCCTTCCGTTTTTATGAACTGTTCAGCCTTGAAGAATATCTGTACATACATTTACACATTTTATACAGTGATACAGAGAGGCTAAGAAATAAATGCAATAAATACACAGTGACATAGTAAGTGCCAATTGCATTTCTGAAGTTCATATACTTTTATTACATTTCACACCACTCACACATGTTTCTTCATTAAAAAGTCTGTTAGGGTTTAAAGCTAAGAAAACCTGAAAAATTAAATCAAGCTAGGTCTATTTGTGAAGGTTTCTGAGTTAAGAATGAGCTAACAGTTCTGCTCTAACTCATACCATGCAGAAATCCAGTAATTTCAATAGTTTTTTGTAAAGAACTTCTGTCTATCTTGCTGAAAATGATTCTGTAAAAAAAAACCCCAGGGAATTATATTCTGTCATATAAATATTGAAATAAATTATTATTGAAATAAATTATTAGTTTTACTATAGGAAGGGACTGTCTGAAAGAAATTAAATAGTAGTGCCTTTTCCATATATCCTTTTAGAATATTCCATAGCTGCAATGCTATATTTGGTTTGGTTAAGTTCTTAGTTCTGCTCTTTAAACTGTTTGGAAAATTTTGCATGAAGAAATAACTCAGTTTTGTAATTGAGATCAGACTTTGCAACTGTATAATTATAGAAATATTTTTATAGAAATTAGCATTTTATGTATACTTCGAAAGAGTTTTTGCACGAACCATGAGAACCACATTTTGGCCAAAGGTGTGTTTGACCCTTGTGTATTTGCAATACTTAAATCAAAAGGTTGTAGGGATCCATTTCTCAACGAATATCTGAATATTAATACCATTCCATAGTATTCTGCTATGAAAAAGATCATTTAGTTCAAAAATACTGATTAGGTAAATTGAAAGATCTCAGCAAAGTTTGATCATGTCTATTTTACCATTACTTTTAAAAGGGAAAATCCTCTCTTATAGATTTCGGTCAAAGTGTTATCACCGCACTGCCTTAGAAGACGAATGAAAGCCTAAACTTGACATTCTCTGCCTTTAAGGGCTGCCTTAAATTGATGAATTCTTGAAGATGATTTTAAAGAGCAAAAATATGTCACTGGAATTTTTAAAGAAACCTCTCTCCCTTTACCCCTCCCACCCCCTCCAAAAAAAGAGTGTGGAACACTCTGTAGTTGAGAGAAAGCACCTGAAACACTGACACAAAATAATATTTATCCTCCCAGTAGCCACAAGGAGAGCAAAGTACATGGAAAGCATGCCTGATGTGGAAGGAGTATATGCAGTGCCTAACATATTGGAAAAAAATTGTTCAGGAACAGTTTATCCATGGGAGAATGTGACCTTTGAACTACTGCCAAAGCCAATGACGCTGCTGAGTAAGTTATGGTGAAGCCAGTCACAGATGCCTCAGGGTGCCTGTAACTCTCAAACCCAAACTTTTTTCCAAATTACCTAACAGTTAAGGAGAAATATGTTACTTGTTTGATTTTATATGATTCTGTCAAAAAAAAGACCTATTTTTTTAATATTTTCTTCTTTACTCCTCCTTCACACAGTATATGCTTTTTCACATGTGCTGGTTAAGACAAAAAATTATTCCTAAAGATGTGTCATTTTAATATGAGTTCTACACTTTTAATGGAAATCTGTTAGAAGATCGTAATCAGGAATTCATAGTATAAAGGGCAAGAGCCCTTTATTATACATTAATGAGAATCAATGTAACCTCCTCAGTATTGGGAAACGAGAGAAAAGAGCATCCTGTGACCCAGCAAACACGATGGGTATATTTCCATCAGCAGGGCCGTGGGGAAGTGAGAGTGACAACTTCTGTGTGTAGCACTAGGAAGTGTTCTAAACAGCACAGTCACATGTATCTCCTCTCCCTCTCCTCCCATTTGCCTTCTGCCTACCTACACAGACATATGGTCGCAGACACCACAATAGCTTTCAGCTCTCAGTACAGCTGAGAACAACTTCTACTTAGCAGCATGCTCACAACTGTTAGGAATAATACAATTGCTTTGCTTTTAAAGTTCTGTCAATCAGCAAAAAATGTAGTTGAAATATTTCAACAGTAATTAGTGATTTTTGGTCTCTCAAATTTTGGTGCCAGTCTTGAGATCCCTTTTATGGGACTTGATGTTTTTTGTTTTTTTTTTTTTAAAGGTAAGTTTTTAACAGTCTGTTATTCATGTCTTAGCTTAGGCTTTCAAATCACTAATCACTTTTGAAAAATATGTTCTCCATCTGCAAGCTACACAAATCATTGGTCTTAAAAATGCCATCTACCCAAAACAAAACATAAACTAATAAAACTCTTTCCCCATTGAATTATGAAACTGTCAACAGCTAATATTTTGAGTTGATTTTCAAAGACACTGCAAATAGTCACACATGAGATATGTAGTCCTGTATGATAAATATGTATTTTAATTAGTAACATAGCAATTAGAAGCAGCTGAATGTAGAAAATGTGTAAGACTAAATGAAAGGTTGTATGAAAAATATTGACACATTCAGGTGAATTAAATGTGAAAGAATATCTTTACATAGAAAACTTAATTATGGTGGCATTAATTAACGCAGCTTCCTGTGACACTTGAAAACTACATTCTTTAATAATGCATCTGAGGTTGCTCATCAATTTAGATAGTGTCTCAACATCAGCTTGTGGTATTGTTGGGGTCTAAATGTGAATCTGACCTACATAGGCATTTGTCCAAACCTGTTAGGCCTAATATTAATAATTCAGGGCAGATCAGCACGTTTCCACAAGGCTAGGGATGATTAAAGTAACCTCGCTTTCCTTTTGCAGTTTCTTTGCCATCCCTTTCACCTTATGCATCCCACTTCCTGAATAACATATGAATGCTGATATCACATTGTCCAGATAAATGCTTGTGTGGAAATTTTATTCACAGATTGTTAGTTTGTTTTTTTTTTAATGTTTTCAATCTCTTTCCTATCCCATTTAACTGTAGTTTTTGCAGCAAGGGGACAAATACATGTATATATTTATGTAAAAATGAAGCCACGTTGGGATGGTATCTCTAAACTGGATGACCTACTCTTCCTGTTTCTTTCATTTTGTGCAACAGCTATGGTCTAATTCTCTATATATTTTTTTCCAGTGACAGTGCTTGCTGTGAGCGGTGGGGTTTGTACCCCAGAGGGGACATATCATGTGTACATTGATGTGTTTGAAGGAATTTCTTGTAATCTATGACAATTGACAAACTTTTGATTTATTTTTCCTCTTGCTGCCTTGGAACACGGCCCCTACTATATTTTAACTACACACTGATAGTGATCTATTGTGAGTAAAAATGGGTTCCCTGTAGCCCAGAGTGCGGTCCAACCTGTCTTTCTCTAGCAGAGAATATTTTTGTTCAGTATTTTGGTTCTTTTCTTTATTTATGTTGCATGTAGCAGTGACGTCATACCCACAAGTTTCTCATCGTTTACACCCATGGAGATTAGGGTGACGTTGAAGAAAATACAGCAGTTTTCCCTTCTTACACATTTTTGCCCCTTTTTTTTCCACAACCTTATTTTTTATCCCTATTTGAAAATGAGATCTGGGCAATAATATTTCCTTGAAATTATTCTAGAGATAGCTCATGAATTTTTAGGCATATTGGTTAGTCTGGGATAATTACCACTATTGCACTGTCTTCCTGGTTAAGTGCAATTCATTCAGACCTGTGTTTGATTTTTTTTTTTGTAGTTTCTCTTTTCCATTGCATAGCTGACACAAAGACCAACACACCAGTCTTTTTCTGTCCTTATCTAACTCCTTTCTCCCCATCAGTAGGAAAAAAATCCAAAGTAGATGGGAAAAAGCCAGACAATGAATTAATGTGTGGCTAACTTTTAATATGTAAACCTACAGATATCTTCAACAGGAAACAAGTTACAGCAAGTATTTTCCCCAGCTTGCTGGTTTTGAAATTAATTACCTGAGTAGAGTCACACTGACTTTTCAGAACCTAAGCTGTAAGTTTTATGTTATTATTATGTACAGAATATGAACTTTATAGACCACTTCATGTCAATCTAAGTCACATCTCTTTAAAGGGTACAGAATCTATGAAGGCTCTCATTGGACACTTTTAGTGTATACAGTCACGATAATTTAAATAAACACAGCATTTGGGACATGGAAAGAATTTGCTGCTTTAAAATACAAGCACTGCAAAGCAATGTACTGATTATAGGACAGTGTTGGGATTTAAGGGGCTTGTTCTATCAAACAGCAAGAGGTATCAAACATCTTGTAGCTGCCGTAAGGCATTACCATACCAGATTGAAGCTAATGACCATACCGTATAACTGCAGCTATTCTGAACAGGTGAGGCTGTGAGACTTTTTCAACATTTCACCAGATATTCTGAATTTATTATGTGATACTTCAAGTCTTAATCAGGATTGATTTTTTTTCCCCTATTAGCTGTACACACCGTAGGATCTTGCAAAGAATACAGGAAAAACTGACATTCCTGGAGTTGCATGATAAAGTGCTAGCTGTATTGGAATCATGATGGCCTTCATTATGGTTATCATTATTTACTATTTATCTTACTCTAGTGCCTGCAAACTACACTAAAGGATTCAGATCCTGTTGTGGTAGAAAGTGTTCAAACAGAGAATAGGAATGCCTCCAAAGATCTACTTTCAGCCAATAGAATGACAGAGTAGAAAGATGGGTCAGCACAGAAAAGCAGATTGTGAAAGAGGTCAGCATGATAAGAATCAATATTTAATAATACACCAGAAAGAAAACTAATTTATATGGATAAAATAATGAATCCTATTGACTTTGAGGCACAATATTGGAAGTAATTTGTATTTATTTGAAGCAATGTATTTATTCAAAATATGTTGAGACCTTTCTAGACTAGAGAAATTAGTTTAGATAGTAATAAATAGACAAATAAAAAAAGCTCTTCATTCCAAGAGAGTATTAAAAAAGAAAAGGTGATGTTGCTTTGACTTGTTTTTTCCAATTCCCAAATAGCTTTAGTTTGTTCAGAAGTACAGTTAGCTTGGAGATTACACTGGCTGAGAGTTCTTTAAGCTGTAATGAAGAAAAGGTCATGATCACATTTTAAAATTTAAATGAATTGGTCTATAAATGTGCCATTACTTCAAAATCCAAGAGTCATTCTTATTGCTACTAAAATAGGGCAAAATGTCCACTCAGGTCACCTGCTGTTTCTACTGTTTTGACAAAGAACAGCACCTTATGTTTTATGGGAAACAACTAACAAATTGCCTTTGATTGCAAAAATTGCAAGATAGTGAACAAACTGACTTGGTGGTCTAGAATTTATTTTGTAAAACTTAAATAATGGAGAGATAGTTCTGCCTGTTGTTTTATGAGAAAATAAATTCCCACAAACAGTTTAAGATATGCTGCTGTATTTTTCAGGAAACTGAAATTGTACTGGGGGAAGTCCTTTCAGTATTTCAGTCTCACGATGCTAACCAGCATTGCTAAAAGGCAATCAGATCGGTCTGGTCGTCCTTTAATGCTGCTGTTATTTTTATCATAGTGTCGATCATGAGAACTTTATGAATTGAAATGACACAGTATGCATTTCAATTCTTAACTGTAGTGCGACCTTTTTCTTGCCTTTTTCTGGTCAAGAAACCTCCAGTTCAGCTGTTATCTCGTAGAGATCCACTAGATGTCCTCGTAGATCTACTTTTTGTTGCCATTGAGGTCGCAAGGAGAACTGCTATGGTGACGGGTGGAATACGAAAATTGTGTAGGCTCTATGGTTTAAAATAAATAAAAATCAAAAACCAGCAAAGATGAAGGGATACTTCGTTCTGTTTACTTTTTTTAAAATAAAAAAAAAAAATTAAAAGTGAAAAAAAAAAAAAATCTGTTCCTTGACGTCTTAGGTAGAGAATAATCTGCAGTTTTCTTTGCTTATTTTTGCAGATAGAAATATTTCCCGTTACTGTTTGTGAATTCTAAGCAACACCTCAGAGCCAGACAATCTAGAAATTTTGACTGTACTTTTTGAGTTTTTGCGATCATAAATTGAGTTAGTGCTAGAAGCTTAGACATTCCTTCACTATTAGAATGGAAGTCTATTGCCTTCTGAGAAAAATTGCACCAAAAAAAAAAGTTTTAAAAAGTATTTATTTAGTTTATAAATAACTGACAGAAAATTTACTTTCCTTTTGCTCTTTACAAATGAGAAAGTTCATATATGTCTTGCTTTGTCAGTAAATTATTTAAGTAGTCTGATTTCCATGTCCATGATAAATTCCCCTGATATTTTTACTAATTTATTTTACAAATGCTGTGGGATTGTCATCATACTAAGTAAAAGGATCTATTCTTCTTTTTTGTCCATTTGTTATTCGATTTAAACTAGGGAAGTAATTTCCTTCATGTCCCAGCTTACATTTTGACTAGTTGCACATAACAGCTCTATTCAACATCCATAACATTTCTATGAATAGAAATGAGTTGATTTTTTAGGCAGGTGCTACAGGTGTCAAATGAACTTAGCACCCACCCAGAGGCTGTTCTTAAGGTCCCCCTGTCTCTGATGATTCCCATTTTTTTGTTTATGTTTATAGAAGTTTTATAGGAAATGGTGTGTGTGTGGCTGAACCATTTTAAAATCATTTCTGTCTTGTCTTTGATCTTGTCACTAGTCATCCCTACTAATAATCCATGTTTTGTTTTATCTAAAGTATTGTATTTGGTATGAATGTAACAATGACTGTATAAAAGGAATGAAGAGTAACAGCATGTTTTCTTTCCAAAATGTATTGCTCTGATATGCGGTTGCTTATATACTGGTTGAAAACCTTACAGCAAGTCATTTCTGCTACTTATATTTCAGGTCCAAGCCTGTTTTCTGCATGTTAATGATGTGAAATATTAAAATTATGCATGATCTCTAGAACAACTGATAATAATAGTTAAAAACAGTCCCTGAAAGGGCATTGCTTTTGAGAAGCATCATGGAGTCCTTCCCCTATTGAACAGAAGGGCTTAAATTTCCCACTTAATTGGTTTAATTCTGATGAAAATGGTACAAAAAGTTTTCCTTCACAACTCTTAAGGATGATTTCTTTTAATTTTCGTAAATGTGTCCTATCCTGTTATTGACTGTTGACAAGATATGGCTACAAGTAAATGAAAACCAGGGACTGTTACTAACCAATGACATAGCACTTGAGAATTTCTGAGTAGTGTGTTTTGCTACAGCATTTGATTAGAGAAAGTCCTTCAAAACAGCTATGATTAAAACAAAATGAGCCTGCCTTTTTCCTCACCTACTGTTAGTATGTCTCACAAATGCTATTTATTTTTCTTTCATTTCTTTAAAGTGAAAATATTAAAATAGGCATAATGGAAATACTTACACGTTTTTGGCAACATATTTCACTTCTCTTTTTCTGCCCAACTTTTCAATTTTAAAGAATGTGTTGGGAAGAGGTAGACAGAGGGAAACCATGGGAAAACAAATGCTGTTTTGAATTTTCTGTGTAGTTTGAATGTGTATGCATCAAAAGCTGCAGTGGAAACCTTCTTACTAAAAGCCAAGCTCTGAGGAATGATGTACCATGCAATGAACAAGCCTGATGCTGCATGATGACTTTCTGAACAGCTGTTAAGATAACTCTACTAGGATGCTAAAAGAACATGGCATTAGTCATGTGAGCAAAGATTTAGAGGAATGGAGTCACTGCTGAAGAGATCACTCATTCATCTCCCTCAATGCCTGTTTTCCGCAATCATAATGTTACCCTTGCTTGACAACTATACTGTATGGCAAGTCATCAAGGCCTTAGAACAGGACTTGACCCATTTGAGCGATTTCAATCTCTCTTCCCTGGTGACTGTGGCATTAAGAAACTGGGAGAAAAAAAAAAAAAGAAAAGAAAAGAAAAAAGAGAAATTATATTATACATTTAATGTTATTACTATAATGCAAAAAGATATCCTAAACTGAAGGTACAGGCCAGAGAAACATTACCTTTTTTCTGCATTTGGTTTTAAGGTTTTGTTTTTGCCTGTCAGTGTTCTGTTTTGTTTTTAGTATAATCGAGTCAGTTCAATCTAAACCATTACCAAAAGTGTTGGTTCAGTGCAACATGTGAAGCAATCTAAGTAGCCTTTGCATTTTTTCAGATTTAAACATACCTGTGGTTCAGGTAACATACAAAATGCACAATGGTAATTACATATACAGGTATTAAATAGGATACTATATGTTTCTAGAAATATATAACAAAGACATCAGATGACTGAAGGATATAAATGTATTCTAAGCCAGAATTCTTTTTGGAATTAGCCCCTAATTCTATATTCAGTTATTTGGTTCTCAATATACTTTTGAATCCAGAGCAGAAAACATGACAATGATTGGTTCGGCATGTTTCAGTGGACCAATGCTCTGTGTGCTTTTGGTGATGCCTTATTTGTGAACTGATTTTAATGTCAAGAATATTTACCATAGTTGTGTTTCTTATATGGGCAAATTTTGGTATTCTGTCAAGAGTTAATTTGAATTCCTGAAGATACAATGTAAACAAAGTATATTTTTCAGAAAACTTTATGAACGTCTTGTAACTCTTTAGTAATGTGTAATTTATTGCACTAAAGGGAGTTCCCTGGCACAGCTTAATACAGAGAAATTATTAGCATATGATAAAGAATAAATGTATTTTTATATATGTATATATATGTATGCATGTGTATAATATATATGTGTGTGAGTGTGTGTATGTAAGAATATATCTGTATGTGTGGTTTTGTGTGTGTATACATACATATATATATGGATATATAAAAGTCTGTGATTTTTACAGGAAACAGGATAGGCCAAAAATATCTAATGGATTAGCAGCTTCGGAATTTTCTTTTCATTTTAGCACAGTAGTATTAAATGTGCCAAGGGAAAAATATATTCTTAGGAGTCTCTGTTTTTACCATGTTCTTTTTTGATCCAAACACTTGACTGTAAACAGTAATTCCTCCCCATGTCTGCGGTCACCCTATAAGACTGAACAGAAATAAAGAGCAATTTATCTTTTGCCCTACTTTTAATGTACAGCCAAAGTGTTATCAATAATTTAATTGCATTTTTTTTCCTGGGTCAAGACTGTTAACATAAACTAAGGCCTGTATTAAATCCCTTAAATTACCTTCCAGCTGCCTTGTTATATATATAACCTTGCCATTAACCTGCTGCTCTTCCTCTCCTCCCATCCAACACATGGTTATAGCCAAGATGTCCATCTACAAGAGAATGAAACTGGCATGTTGTTTTGATTGCGGACGCTCTGAGCGTGACTGCTCTTGCATGTCAGGCAGTGTACATAGTAACATGGACACCCTTGAGAGAGCCTTCCCACTTTCTTCTGTCTCTGTTAATGATTGCTCCACCAGTTTACGTGCCTGTAAGTTTTAACACCAACATGCTGTTCCATGTCTGTGGTGTCTGTGGTATCATCCCCGTCTTGTGTCGTACATTGTAGTTCTGTGAGTTTTACTGGGCTGATGCTTTTTAAAAAACTCAAACCCAAAATTTAATACAGCGTTATATATATATATTTCTGTTTTATTTTTAATATGAAAAATGTAATTCATTATTTTGCTTTGTGTGCTCTTTATGAAGCATGCTTTTGCAGTAGCATGCGGGACCATAGTAGTGCAGTTTGGTGACATCTTTTTTATTTAATTCATACAATATAAATTGTCATTAATTAAACACGAATTGCTTCAGTGGAGGAACAGGACTATGACTAAATCTATGACAGGTTCTAAGCAGACAGCTTTAATAGTACTGGCACTAGAGAAGCGTACAATAGGCAGTGAATAAATAGACAGGATACAAGTTATCAGCTGTGTCATAGCTTGAATTCAGTTCTACGCTGCTAACATTATCTTTAGTTTTGTTTGTAACATTTTAAATAAGGCAGGACCTTCCATCTAATACTGAAACCACAGAAATCTTAGTTGTACTTTTTGTAGTGGCTTTTTAGAAGGACTAGCCTGATGCAATCTTCCTTATGCAAATTTTTTGTCATTAACTGTGTAATCTGTTCCACAGAACATTCTGGAATATTCCCCAAACACTGTTTTGAAACAGAATTCAGAGAGACAAGACAGAGAATGAAGAACAATTCTGCGTAGCCATTAATTCTAAGGGAAAACCGTAGGGATTCCAAAGCTTGCTTTATCAGTGTGATGTCAACATTTGAGGAACACTGTTAAATAAAAAGGGGATTTTTAAAACTTTTTCTTTTCCATTTTCGTGTCCTCTTCAGACATTCGTAACAGCCAAAACTATGTCTTGGGACAGGAACTGTTTTCATTTTCTTACTCGAATGGCAACGAAAAACTATATTATTCAGATACATCTATAAATTTTGATCAGGAAGCATGTCTGCTTTACATTACAAGTCATCATAGATAAAAATGCCTTCCACTGCTAAGAGTATAATGTTGTTAGTATTTTTTGCATCTGGCTGCCTTTCAATACCATACATATACTGCAGTGCATAGTCCAAGGGTTGAATTACTTTGCTTTAACTATTTTGACATTTGAACTAATTTTCCAGACACAAGTGTGGAATATATAACAATATTATGATTTTTGTTAGTGTTTTTTGACTAACGACCGTGTCAATTAAACTGTTTCTACTGGGATTACTGAGACTTTAACAGAAATCTTCTTTCTGTATATGCATATAAGCACTCTGAATGTCCTTTTCATCTACTTGGTTGCAGTTCTTGCATTACCTAAGGGGAGAGGGTTCCCACTTTTTTTAAGTTCTGTTGTAAGCTACAGGAGTTTTCATTCTTTAAAGAGACCATTATCAGAATAAAACATAGCTAAGCATATTTTGTGAAGAAAAGTGAACAAGAAACCCTCCTGGATCGAGAATTATTGCAGACAGTGCTACTTACACAGCCTAACAGCCTCAGTAACTCAGTACCTGGTATAGTTTGCGTTAATACAGACTAGTACAGAGAGTATGTGGTTGTGTCCTGGCACTGGTATCAACAGCAACCAGACCAGGCTAAATGAATATGTCCCCTACAAATGGGTAAAATTTCTGCTATTAGCACTGTTTGGCAAGGAAATAAAACCCATAATCTGTAGGTTTACCATAGCTTTCAAGTTCACTTAGGAGTCTGCAGAGGCAGATAAAGTAAACATTTTTGATTATGTTGCCTGCTGAGCCAAAAACCTCCACAATAATGGTATTATTTCCACCAAAACCCAGTACTTTTGGGAAACACATTAGATCTATTCTATATTTTGAAGTATAAGTGATATTGACAGCTTTGAGGAATTTTCCTATCTTTCAGGGGCCTTTCCCCTCCTTCATCACTCTATCAAATCAAAAGAGATCTCACTCTTCCCATTGTGAGACTAATCACCTTTGACTGTTAATAATAAGTACGGAAATCAATACCAATTCACACTCTTTGCAAAGCAACATAAGCCTTTCTTTTCCAATTAAAAAAAAAAAAAAAAAAAAAAAAAAAAGTCTATACATACACATGCAGCATTTCACTGGCAGGGTTTCAACAGAAATCTGTGTGTTTTCTTTGCAGTGCACAGGGGTTGTATGATGCCCATCTTGACAGAGCTAGTTAACTCAAAGAATGGCAGTGAGAGTCAGCTTTTCATTAAATATGAGCAGATGTGAAATGTAGAGTGTTTGACAATTAGAAATGGCAGCAGCAGGGCCCCAGAATCAAAGTGAGGTCAGATTGGTGGATCAGATTACCTCTCTTACATTCTTTAGTTGTTCTGAAAATCATTTTGAATTAGTGTCAGTGGAGCCATGATGGGTTTTGCCCTTTGTCTTTTATGCTAGGACTGTATTGTTTCCCCAGACACTCATTAAAGGTCATTATACTATTACAAGGCTTGCTTTGGTCGTTGTGCCCCAGTTGGGTTGGTTTGCTTCTACAATTGCTTAATGCATTTCTTTCTTTCCTTGTCTTTTTTTTTTCCGTTTTTTTTTCTTTTTTTTTTTTTTTTTACTTTTGATTATAAAAGCAGGCTTTTTTTTCAAGATAAATAAAATCACAGACTATGATATGAAAGTTATTGAAGCAATTAGTAGCTTTTGTAAGAAGTAATGCTATTTGTAAGAATCTGATGTCAAGTAGAAGATACTGATTTACATATTCAATGATGTACACAGGATTTAGTGTATTAATCATATAGTAATGTAGAGAAAGTAATAGTTGCACTGTATTTTCTATTGTGAATGAGTGTCTCTGTTGCTGCATTGTTGCCTGTACTTCCAGCAAATGAATATCATTTTTATAATACAATACATTAAAATAGTTTTTGAGTTTATAGGCAGTTGTCTGGAAAAAATGTATATGATCTTTCTATACATAGGGAAATAGAATTTTAAATATTTCCATGTCTACATTTGTTCAGGTTTAGCTACTTTTGGTAGACTGCTTCATGATTAGTCAAATGATCCAAGCATTTTTTGCACTAGGGACTCAAGTGAGTCAAGAGAGGCACTCAGACACTGAAAAATATGGGATGGTTCATACAATGAAATTATGTTACTGATAAGTGTGATGTTTCTGCTTAGGCCTGTGCCAAATCTTGGAAAGTGCTATTCAAATGATTAATTGATAAAGACAGAAACTTAACCTGAACTATTTAATTTCTGTGTTTCTGAATCACCATATGGCTGTACTTCTCAAGAACATCAGACATTCATGTTCCAAAAGGAAACATTTTCTAAACTTGTTGCTGTGCCCATTGCCATGGGAATGTAAATTTCTAAGGACATTCTTGATACTAGGCCCAGATGTATCTAATTCTGCTTGTGAGAAAAGATGCTTTAGCATGCTCTGATAGTTCTGAGAAGCTTTATGTGAAGACTTTGCCTTTAGTTAATATCAGGGATCTCTGGAAACAAAAGACAAGACTAATTATCACTGGGGTGCATTAAGAAAAGTGTGTCCAGGAGGTCCAGGGAGGTTGGTTTCCTCCTCTGCTCTGCCCTAGTGAGACCACATCTTGAGTACTGTGTCCAGTTCTCCCCAGTTCAAGGGGGATGGGGAAATACTGGAGAGAGTCCAATGGAGGGCTACAAAGATGATTAAGGGACTGGAACATCTGTCTTACAAGGAAAGGCTGAGAGACTTGGGGATGTTTAACCTGGAGAAGAGAAGACTGAGAGGGGTACTTATTAATGTTTACAAATATCTGAAGGGTGGGTGTCAAGTAGAAGGGGTCACTCTCTTTGCAGTGGTGTCCTGTGATAGGACAAAGAGGTAATGGTAGCAAGATGAAGCACAGGAAGTTCTACCTCTTTCCTGTGAGGGTGACGGAGCCTGGAACAGGCTGCCCAGAGAGGTTGTGGAGTCTCGTTCTCTGGAGACTTTCAAAACCCACCTGGGTTTTGAAAGAGGGGTAATCTGATCCATGTTTCTGTGTGGCGTGCCCTAGGTGATCATGCTCTAGCAGGGAGGTTGGACTTGATGATCTCCAGAGGTCCCTTCCAACCTCTACCATTCTATGATTCTGTGATTCTACATTTTGAATTCAGGATTCATCCCAAACTCCTAGCCATCTTATGTGGAAAGAAAGACCATGCTAAGTCAAGCTGAACTTCCGAAAGTAGCCAAAGCGTGCACCTGTGTGCCAAGCCCATTTTAGAACCATATATCCCATCTGGTCTTCTAGTGCCATCACATGGCTTATGCCGAACAGATGAGTTAGCTGCTGAGACTTTCTCAGAGAATGTCAAAATCACATTGTACAAATTCAGAGGAACATTTTGGGTAGCTCAAATAAGGATGGCTGTTGAACCAAGGTTGATACACTGTTCTGAAGCTATGTCTGGCAGCGTGGTTTAACAAGTTAGACCAAGGAAAACTATCTTTTTCATTGACCTGTGCTACTTAGGGCAATATATACTCTGCCTGTACATCTTTACAGCTTAGAAAACAAGATTCTATAATGAGAGTTGAAGTGACATGTCACTTACTGATTTAGCCAGAGAGAAGAATGCATAAAACACATGCATCAGTCAGTGTATCTAAAACTCATAAGTTGTGTAACTGTGCTTGGGCTTTCCTAAATGAATTGACTGTTAAGTCCTGGCTTCCTACATTGCTATCTGAAAAGACAGCATAGTCTTTATTTCTTCTAGAACGCAAGAGCTGTATCTTCTGCTTTCTAAAGAACAAAACTAACTACTACTTTTTTAGTCCTGTTGAAGTAACCAGGACAGCAAGAAATACTTGCTTTTATGGATGAACCTAGGTGCAGGAAGGACCTGCATATTCTTAGCCAAAGAATAACTATCAGAGCTAGAATTTTCTTTTCACCCCTTAGTGACAATGGTTTCCCTTTTACAGGATGTGCATACCAACTTGTGGTGACTAGAGACTTGGAGATTCTTTAACTATAAATATGATCCCATTTATTTTATATTATATTTCTAGTACTCTGAGTAGGAAAAGGTGAGGTACCTACCACTGCTTCGTCCCACTACACACTTTTTCTGAGCTGCGAGAATTCTGTTCTCACAGAACAGGGATGGAGACTCATTTTCTCTGAAATTCTTTTACATATGTTGCATAAGCACCTTTCTCTGTAATAGAACCCATTGATCCCTCTGTGGTCACACTATCTCATCTTGGTCCTGCACAAAAAACCAACAGCACACCTTTAATTTTCTGAGGAAGAAGAAGTTGAAGGAGTAAATAAGTGAATGGCTCTGCTTGGAAAGGAAAGACAGGTGTTACACCTCAGGAATGGCATCATAAGTTCATAAGCAAGTGATTATGGTTTTTTACAATTCATTTCTGTGGAATGACCCCCACCTCTCCATACTGGAGAATGATGTAGAATTATGTAGCCTAGAATGTGTTTTGGTTTTTTTTAAAATGAGAATAATGAAAATGAGATCTTAGAATGAGATGTAGTGCCAAATAAATTCCTGTTAATTCAAAGCCACAAAGATTATAAATAAGCCTGTGAAACATGCTGTGGGTGATATATTGATTTATGTAAAATTAGTTCCAAGTATCATTCATTCTTTTTGTGTGATGGTTTTTTACTTCAGTTATATTAGTTCCTATATATTCAGGGTTGTGTTCCTGAGGATTGACATGGTCATGATGTTTTCTGTAAATTTCTCTACAAGACCTCATGTGTCCCCTTACAAAATACTGAAAATACTGTAAAAATGGACACCTGTGTATATTTTAGTGTTCAGTTTTGCAAAGAAAATAATATTCTAGTTAACTCAGTTAAGATACAAATCCAATACAGCTGGAAAAATGCAGTTGTGTTGCTATTAGGTAATGAAGAAGACCAACTTACCTTCTGTAGCCACCTTCTCAGAATGAACTACTGTGAAGAAAGCTGCTGTTATCAAAACTAGCCAATGGGGTTTTGAAGCATATAAAATCAGACAATGGAACAAATGAAAAAGAAAATACCAATGTGGGAGATTCCTGTGCTGTTCTGGCTCGTATGGTGTAGCCTCTGACAAGAAGTCAATGCTTGTATACGCTAGAGATTTGCCATATTTGCTCCATAGCTTGTGGTACTGGCAAATCTGAAGCCAGACACTGTCAGATATGCTTTTCTGAGAATTAAAATCTCCTAACTACTCTTCCACTTTCAATTTAGTTTATATTTGTAATGTGCCTGACCTACTTTATTTCCATCTTCTTCTCCTTGTCACAATCATACAGAGGTGCTTGCAGGTGTCTCCACAAAAGAAAACAGGGTGAATTGATGCAATGTATGCAGTCACAGTCTTAACTAGCATTCAAGAACTGCTTGCTGGAACAGTGGTTTCACTGAACCAATCTTTTAATTCATCTGTCTTTCTCACTCTTGATGTGCAGACCTTCATGTGATCCTCCATCTGGCTTTATGTTTTTCACGTTGCTAACATAGAGATAGAATCCCTGATCAGAATGGGCTGGTATATGCCCTCCCGAGACTTCAAATATCTGTTTGATTTTTTTTTTCCATGTGTATGAATGCACTGGGACTTTTGTATTTCCTTTTCAAACACTGAATAGATAACATTAATTATAGAGGGGGGGTGGGAAAAGTAAGATGAAACAGTAAGTCTTTTACAACAGATGAATTCAAGTATGTAGTTTGACTCTAACATTTGAAAAATTAATCCTTTTTATTCTATGTTTTAGTAGAACCCTAATGCTGCTAAATTATTTAATTTTCTTTTGGATATAATATGAACGTATAGATGAATATTGAGATGTAGAAATGCAAGAGCTGAAAAAAAACAAAACAACCCTTCCCAAACCAAGCTGTTCCTTTTCAGTTGGTAGAATGGTAAAATCAAGACAATCTGACTCATTACTATGACCAGAAAATATAAATAGTGAAGTACACACCTTTTCAGATGAGTTTTATGATGCAGCATATACCACTACCCTTATGAGGCTAGTGGTACACACTAGCCAGTGGTCACATCACCATGGGATGGAGGCACTGCTAAGTGTAGCAGCAAGTCTGTTGCAGAATTAGGAAGGTGGGGGAGGTAGAGATCAAGAAGTCTGCATTTAATTCCTTCAGGCCTTTGCATTGCGTAGTGATTCTTACTAGGGTCACAGGGAAAGAGACTAGTGAGTGGCTTGCTTTGACGGGGACAAGCTAGAAAAGATGTTGTCTGCATCCTGTGGAGTGAATTTAGCAGAGGGTCTTATGCAAGGTGACATGGAAATTATGTTTGCATTTTTAGTTCCTGAGTGTGGCTGGTTGTCATGAAACTCACCATGACAGTTTCTTACCACCAGGCAGCAGATTCTTCCTGTTACCTCCTTGGTGTGGGACAGATGCTAGCCGGTTAGGTCTCCTTCTCTACTGTTTCCGAGCTATTTCAAGCGACAGATGCCAGAGCTGGCTCGGTTTCAGCTTGAGCATTTCTGTCATAGCCCTGCCTTGAGCCCAAATTCTGACCTTTACTGTATGAAGTAAAGTATTTATGAACAAGCAGTGGCTTGATCCAGAGCCGGCTTAGAGCAAATGTCAAGTGTCAAGTCAGTCTCCTGCCTCCTTATACCACCTGCATTAGGAACCTGGATTAGACCCTAGACTACAGCACCGACTGCCTTAGGCTTTATGGGTCTGGAGAGACATAACTTATTAACAAAGAGTTATTAAATTTTTATCAGTTTTATAACAAAATGTAAATGCCTTCTATGAATCTACATTGTATTCATTATCATTTAAAATGTTAATTAAGTCAAAGTTGCATTTAATTCAGTTCTAAATGTGCCTTTGGGAGGAAGCTTTTAAAAACAGCTGCAGGATTGAGAAGCTCATTGATGCTGGGAAGTTGTTAGTACCACTTTTCAGTATAGGTCCCCCAAGTTGATTGCCATCTTGAGTCTTAGCTAATTTGTGTTGATGTTATTGGGCAAAGTCTCAAATTAATATTGAACCAATAACAGCAGAAAGCTATCAACTTGTGCTAATCAGAGATATACTTTGATCTGTAATGTGTGTTCTTTTCAAATTGCTTCCAAACTAAAATGAACAGTTGATTCTTCAAGTCTCCTATTTTCATACTCTTGTATTGGGGTTTGCTTGTTTTTTTCATTTGATATCCTTATTGGTTGACTGCTTGTATAATTCAGGGAAAAATATGTTCATTGACTTGGAATATGGTCCTTCAGATTCATAGAAAAAGAAGTCCTTTGGCCTAGGTCTTCTACATTTTGTGTGATCTGAATCAATAAGAAGCAGGTTCTTATTGAAATATACGATAGACTACAATATAGTCTCAACATATAAAGTTGAATGCAGTTTATTATAAATAAACCAGAATAAAAGCCCTCCAAACCAAGTTAAAATCTGCTTGCAATATGTATTGGACTGTTACTGCTTTTGATGCATTTTGATAGAAAAACAGGAGAAGGAAGGAAAAATTCAAGCGCAGTATTTCCACCATCTCATTATTCCATTGAGACCTCTAGAATCTTAAATATATGGGTACCTTTATACAGGTAAGTAGTCACATTAGCTTTAGGGTTGTGATCAGTGGTGCAGAGTCAAGCTGGAGGCCTGTGGCCAGCGGTGTTTCCCAGGAATCAGTACTGAGTTCAGTTTTGTTCAGTATCTTTATCAATGACCTGGACAAGGGGATAGAGTGTACTCTCAGCAAGTTTGCTGATACAAAACTGGGAGGCATGGCTGACAAACCAGAAGTCTGTGCTGCTATCCAGTGTTATCTGGACAGGCTGGAGAGCTGAGCGAAGATGAACCTCATGAAGTTCAATAAGGACAAGTTTAAGAGTCCTGCATCTAGGGAGGAATAACACCAGGAACTGGTACAGATTAGGGGTCATCCTGTTGGAAAGCAGATCCACGGAGAAAGATCTTGGAGTCCTAGTGGACAGCAAGTTATCCATGGGACAGCAGTGTGCCTGTATGGGCAGAAAGGCTAATGGCATCCTGGAGTGCATTAAGAAAACTGTGTCCAGCAGGTGTATGGAGGTTCTCCTCCCCCTCTACTCTGCACTAGTTAGACCACACCTGGAATACTGTGTCCAGTTTTGGGCTCCCCAATTTAAGAGAGATAGGGATCTACTGCAAAGAGTCAAGCTGAGAACTGTGAGGATGATTAAGGGACTTGAGCGTCTCCTCTATGAAGAAAGACTGAGGGAACTGGGTCTGTTTAGTCTTGAGAGAAGACTGAGAGGGGACCTTATTAATGTCTATAAATACCTGAAGGGTGGGGGTCAAATGGAAGGAGTCAATCTCTTTTCTGTAGTGCCCAGCAACAGGACAAGGAACAATGGGTATAAATTTGAGCATAGAAGGTTCCGCCTAAATATGAGGAGGAACTTCTTTCCTGTGAGGGTGACGGAGCACTGGAACAGGCTGCCCAGAGAGCTTGTGGAGTCACCTTCTCTAGAGACTTTCAAAACCTTGTTTGGATGTGTTCCTGAGCTACGTGCCCTAATTGATCCTGCTTTGGCAGGGAGGTTGGACTTGATGATCTCTGGAGGTCCTTTCCAACCTCTAACATTCTATGGTTCTATCAATGTACCTATGATGTGATTTGTACTTCTAGAACTGCGACCAGAGGTAACCATCTAATGCTTACCTAAGCTTGGAGGGACCATTGAATTAGAACTAGAGATCTTCAGAATTTATCAAGTTCCGTGTATATCCACAGAGTGGTCCAGCACTCAGCCTGGAGGCAGAAGCAACTTGCAAGACAAGTGTTTCTGGGTCATCTTATTTTCTACTGAGTACCTAGAACCTTTCCAGGCATTTGTATATGCCAAGCTACATAATATTATGCGTTCTTTATGTGCTACATAAACAGTGGAGATTGTTAGCATGTAACTCCATATGTGGTCCTTGAAGTGACACAAAACAAGTACCCATCCTATATTGTTGCTTTGATTGAATTTATAGTAGACAGGAGGGAGTTGAACAGGTGAGGAAAAGTTTTAATTTATTTTAAAGAAAACATAGATATATTTATTTTAATATGTAAGTTCTTAAATGTTTTCAAAATATACTTTAAAACAGGTTAAAGTTCAGTTGTTGTACTTTTACTGTTTGAGACTATTCAGTATTCCTTATATAGCTTTCCTTGTGATACTTACTACTGAATGCTGTAATGCTGTGGTTCACTTCTTATCAATGACTTTAGGAAACATACTGTGTACTACCTCGCACACTCATGCTTCACTGATACCGATCAGATCTTGTTAGAAGAGTAGAATTATTCTGAAAGGGAAGGGTGGAAAAAACATTATTACCGTGTAAGATGTGGCCAGTGTCATCTGGTTAAAAATTCATGTGGACATTTTAGTTTGACTGGAAATTCTACCTAGGCAAATGTGGAAAAAAAATGGTACAAGACAAAGATCCCAGTCTTGACTGTGCCTCTGACTTTGTACATCGCTATAGCTCTTTTTCCATCTAGAGACTGACTATTGTATTCTCAATATATTATGTTACATATTTTGCTAAAAAGTGCTTTGACATCCTTACATTTTGAAGTCCTGAATATAAGCCAGGCTGTCCTTTTGACATAGTGATTCCCCTGCAGAGGCCAATTTTCATGTCTTGTGATCTTTGCTGAAGAAGGTCGTATCCACAGCAAGGAGGAGAGGAAAGTGAAATGGGGTACATGACAGAAAGGAGGAATTGAGAAATTACTAGAGCTGCTTTGCTGCTTTCTAATTTAGAGACGTTTTTAATGGGGATAATATCTAAGAGGGCAAGAAGAGCTTCAGTTTATCTGCATCAGCAGAGAAGAATCTCTTTATGTTTCTGTAAAAAAAGAAAAAATTAAAAAAACCAGATTTTAGCTGTTTCTAAGCCTTAATTGGAATGTAGACCTTATTTACTGTGAAGAGCTGCTGAAGAAAATCCGAAAAATCATTATAACATCTCTGATCTTTTGTAATGGAATTTTCTTTTTTCATTCTTGCATAAAATATTTTGCTTGCACTAAGCATGTTGCTTTCTCCATTTCCATGTTTCTGGTGTTATCTTCACTCTCTGACTCAGTGGTGTTATGTGTTGTCTGACACAGCATATCTGACAGTACAGACAGAGATTTTATGTCACCATAGCTATGTTATGGAGGAAGACTGGCAACAAGAAATTGAAATCCTGGTCTTAAGCAAACTCTTGCTGGAATGGATTAGCATGTGTGACATCTAGCAGTGTAGATGATTTATCCTACAACTAGCATCTCTTCTATAGTACCTGCATGATCCCCTATGGGACATATTGCTTGGACTTTCAGTAAAAATAGAAGTTGTAATATATGGACAACAACTTAGAAGTCAAGATGAATATTTGTGTAGTTGATAAATTTTCATCACCTAATAGAAGCCAGTTTTTATCCTTGTCTTGGTTTTGACAAGAAATACTGGATTTTTTACTTGGTTCTGTATGTAATCAATAAGCTTTCCAATGTCAGGGCAAGCAACAAAATAGCAAAATGCATTTTACTAAGTCTTGAATGCTAAGAACAGCTTTTGATATTCCACAAAAAAATATTTTTTTTGTATTTTGTAAGGTTACACATTTTCAGAGTGCTATTTAAATTAAATTGTAATTGTAGACAAATGGTATTTTGTGTAAATTGTGACATGAAAATGTTTCATTTTACATATTAAAAAAAAAAATCTGATGTAAATTTTCATTTGTTAGAGATCTAATGTTTTCCGCAGTTCTTAAAAGCTGCATTTTTTGCACCAAGAGCTCGTGTTCCATAGAAGAATTGTTCAAGGAAAAATTAGTATATACATTTTAAAAGCATTTAATTGTGTATAATTGGTTGTTTCTAGTCCAGAGTCTTATTGCCCTGGGTAACAATATATACCTTATTGATTTCTTCATTCAGACAAAGGAGAAAAGGTGGGACAACAGTAGGCTTGGGACAGATGTCAGTCTCAGCACAGATTCTGTGGTGATAATCGTAATGCAAGGACCTGTAGAGACTGGAATCAGTAATGTAATCCCAGCTATTTGACAGGATCCTTCCATACAAGGAGTCGAACTTACAGACATCTTACACTTCGAAGAGTTATATATGGCTCAGCAAAGGCCTTTGCTTATGTTTGGAAGAGTAGCAAATGAATACACAATTTGCAGTAGCATAGAAGAACCAAGCCAAAGTTTTGTGATCGCATAGTATAAATTTGTCTGGAATTCTGTAAGAGCAGGAATACTTTTAACCCATTGACACAGATCCTTCTGAATGTTGATTTATGTAGTATACTTAGAACACCTTACACATAAATTTGCCTCTTTTCATGCATGAGATTATTTTAGTTTTTGTTTCGGATATCCCCTGTGATCACTACCACCTTATTATAGCGTAGTCTGTGGAACTTTCTTGCTCTCTGTCTGTATGTCTGTCTGTCTGTCTTTACTGAATAACTCCAGAAAATACTATCTCCTACTTGAATGACAATGCATACTCTATTTTTGGATTCAGGAATTACGATTTTATCATGTCTAGTAGCTGATCAAGCTTTTAATGGTCTTTTTGATTGGCTGACTGAATCTGTGAGTGCATCTCATTCATTCACTCACAGTTTTACTGGTATTTCTCATGCTAAATAGCTAAGTTCTTGTTTTGCATCTGAAATTGTAGCTTGAGGGAATGCAGGTTTTATCTTTAGGCTCATATATTCAGCCTCAATACTCAAGCCCCACATACTCATCAAGAAATATCCTGAAGTTGTCCCTTGGGTCCCACAGATTTCCTCAGCAGTATCCTTGAGTTCTGCCCATGAGGAATATCAAATATGTCAAAATATGCATTTGTTTTTAATCTGCCTTTAGCGTATGAGTCTTTTGCCTGCCCTCCTTCTCCTCAAGCAGGACAAAATAAAATCCTCAGAGGTAGAGCTCCAAGCAATTCCCTTCGGGAAGATGACTTTCTTGACAGCTGTCAGTGTGCCCTGAATGCTGGATTTCTGGATGCTTTCAGTATCTGACTCTCAAAACATCTGGCAACAACATTATTTCCAAATATATTGACATCCTGTGGCATTTGTGCTTGATATAGTTGCTTTCAGGGTAGTAACAGACCTGTAAATCTTCTGAAATTTTATGTATCAATTTTTTAATTTGCTGGAGAGAGTTGTTCCTCCTCCAGGTGACTGTGGGCTTTATTGTGAAGTTGGTGTGATAGTTACAACAGAAATACTAGCAGTTCAGTGGTTTCCTGCAGAATTTTCTTTCTTTCTTTTACTTTTATCAGTCACCTTTCCTCCTTATTGTGCTACCTGCTGTGACAATGAACATCATCTATATTTAATTTTATACTCACAGAGAGTAAGTGATTCCCCTGGTATAATACTGCATACATCAAGCATTCTGCAGGACATAGCTAAGCAATCTGAGTGACTAATTCAACACTGACAATTTTCTGTTATAAATTCCTCATTACCTTCTTTCACCTCCTCTTGTTTCAGTGCATTATGTACTAAAAGTGCAAGTGCTGCTGTTAGGTTACCTTTGCTTTATGTAGTAATGGCCATATTCTCATCAGGGTTTGCTTAATGAAACCAGAAGTACACAGCACAATGCATTTACCTTTGATGAAGTTTTCTTTCTAAAGCTGTTCCTTGTCATGGGTTGTGATCACTTTGTGTGATCTCCTTGATAGTTGTCATGAACTAAGCAAACTTGACATCTCTGTATAGCTTTAGTAACAAAGTGAAAAATAAAAGTATTTCCCTCTTAAAATAATTCTGAATAGTTCAAACCTAACTTTTGTACATATTTCAGTGTTATCAGTGTGGTATTTTTCAATATTGGAGAAATAATCATCAGGGATTCCTAACAGTCATTTTTTAATATATTTTGTATGGAGGTATTTTGATCGTATTTAGGTTTTATTTGAAAAATAAGATCCTTGGTAAATGTATTCATCTTTTCGTGTAATCTTCTGTTAGAGATCTAAAAACTGTTGTAAATAACAATGTTATTAGTTATTGCTGCTGGATTTCTTATGCTTTATTTTCCGCCCTTATTAAGTTGCCAGCCCTTGCTTCTCCATTACAATTAATTTCAGCCAAGTACTGATTGCTTTGGCAGATATGTGAGTATTAATTCTTTTGTGGGTTCTTCCACAGATACAGTCAGAGGTAGGCATCACATTTGAAGGTTTTTTTTTTACTTTATTTATTTATTATTATTGTTTTGTTTTACTTCCTTTGTTTTGTCATTATTTACCTAGAATTTATGTGCTATACTTCCCTAATTTTCCATAGCAGTACATTATATTCCATCTCTTTTTGCTATCACTATTTATGTTAATATTTTATAGATTTACTCTTAGTTACTTATATCTAGGTTGTATTTTATATTAATATATTTACCAGGTGATACCCTTTTTGGGACACATTTATTCAGAGAAAAAAAGAGATTTACAACAATGGAGTACACTGTAGAACTCACTAAAGTAGGAAGCACTTAGGGGAGCAAAAACGAAGTGATTTCTTAGTGTTGTGAAGTGTATTTTTCTACATATCTGTAAATGATAAAAGCAGCATGTGTAACAATGGGCTTTTTAATACAACAGCTTCAATCTGTTTGATTAATTCGGATGTTTACCCTGTGACTCACAGTACTTTGCATAAGAGAATTGTTTTGTCAGCAGTTAACATTCCTTGCTTTTTATGAAAACCATACTTTAGGTAACAGAATATTGTTAAACTAGCCAATGTGCTAAAAATCTGTCTTCTGGCAATAACATTTCTATGTATAAGAGCAGATGAGAAATACTGTCCTATACTTTTGCATAGATTTGAAGACAGGAAACTGGCACTGGGGCTTGAAGCTCCATCTAACCAGCAGGTGGTAGTGCTGGCTTAGAAATAAGTAGCGGCTGAAAATCCTCCGAACTTCATGTATTGCTTTTGTGAGGAAAAAATTCTATTTTTAAAAAAATAAACAAATTCAGATGGCCCATTTTAATTGTATAGCAGTATTTCCAAATAGGTATATACAGTGTAAGCACTTGTATATATAACAGCAGCATGTATGTAAACATGCACAGCATTTTATAGTTAGTTTACATATGAAAATGATAGTATGACCTCACAGGTAGCAGTCATGTGAAGACTTCCATCCCAGAGGAATGTTGCAGCTGAACCTGAAAGCATATTTGAGATCACTAAGTCTGATCCTGTTAACATTTAATAAATGGAATTTTTTCCACTGTTGCCGATGAAAGTTGAGTAAGACTGACGATAAGAAAACCAGAGTTAAATGTCAAGATTTCCGTTCGTGTTCAGAGACACAGACACTTCCACACCATTTGTACAAGGGTAAAGACCAACCAAAAGGAAAAAGAAATTAAATGATAGTAAAGTTTAAAAAGTAAAAAACCAAAACAATACAACAAACAAACCAAACAAACAAAAACCCCCAATTTATTTGTAGCATATTAGCCACCTAGTAAAAAATTCCAGCTGACCAATATCCTCTAGACTGTGTGTTTCAGAAGCAAGACAACACACTGGGAAGCAGAGGAAGAATTAAAAAATATCTTAGAAGTTAAGAATGCAGTCCCCTAGATTTAAAATGTTTATGAAAATACATTCTTCACTGAACACTGCTGTACTGCCAGAGAAATGGGCATGAGGACCTAGGATGTCTTCTTCAGAAAATGTGTTAATGAAAACACCTTAATCACAAATTTATTTTTAAACTTGTCAGGAGCAGGGTAGATAAAAGGTTATTTAAGTTTAAAATTTCAAAATATGCAGGTTGGAATTACACTGTTACAATTATGAATTCTTTAGGTGTTGAGACAAATTGGCACTTTGAACTTGAAAACAAAATATTAATTCTAATTAGTTTTTTACAGGCTGAAATCTACACTTCTTAATGTTCTCAGGAAGGAAACAGTTGCAGCAAGAACTAGCTGAAAAGTATGGAGTCCTTCTCCAAAGAAGTCAGCATATAAAAATCCCTTTCCTATGCCCTGAAATACTCTCTTTTCCAGAGGAACATAATCTATGCAATAAATACAAGATTTCTGATCCCAAGAAGCAGAGTAATTGCCAAGAACTCCTGTGCTTACTTTTTCCCTTAGTTGCTTCTAGGCAATGTATAGTTTCCAACTGAATGTAATGGAGCTGAGGGAGTGTAAACATCAAAGTATTCACAGGCTCAATGCTGAGTGGCCTTACAAATTTTTATTTCAATCTTTTAATTTTTTTTGGTCCACATATTGAACTTTACTGGTTTTACCAGTAACTGATCAGACTGAGTGCATTCAGTCACACAGGGGAAACTTTACTTTGTAGAGGAATTCCTCCCACAGTTTGTCAGAACTACATAACAGTCTACCCTTGCTAGTGCTGCAACTTCTCCCTCCATGTCCCTTATAGTTGGTGTCAAAATCCTCTGTGAGGCAACAGAACGAAGGACAATATACTGTGGATTGCTATGTATTGAGACAAGGATAGCCTATGACAATGCACTGAATTTAGAACTTTGGGTATGGAAACACTACAATTTGCTGTGATGCTACTCTGGAAGAATCCCCCAACAATGTGCCTTTTGGCTTTACATGCCATACCTTGGGGAACTGTTAAAGGATCACTCATAAGAAAACCAGTGTCCTTTAAGTGACACTGTATTTTTTTTTAAGGAAAGAAAAAAGAAACATAGAAATAAAATTATTACAATTATTTGATGTTGAATAGATATTCTTTTATGTCTAATTAAAAAAAAAAAGAACAAAAAAACCACCCACTGTAATAACAGTTTACTCTTATCACATATGCATGTGGTATTATTTTACGGAATGTACTCCAAACGTACCTTCTAAAAAGCAATAGCAACCTCACCATCTTATATCTGGTAGATCTGAGAAAACTGGTGATTAACTAGTGATTTGGTCACTTGAGTCTTGGCTAGAGCTGTAAGTAAGGAAATCCATTAAAAGGGAGTTGACTTCAAGTGAGCAACCCAAGGCTGTGTAACAGATTGGTGGTAGAACAAAATCCCAGTCAAAAGATTCCCCATTCTCTGTAGTCATGGGATCATCAGGTAGTGTATTAAAAAGTTAACATGTGGCTTTGAGCAATCCTTTTGTACTTTCCTTCAGCTAGATGCAGCAGCTGGAGCTCTAAAATTGGAGTTCATAGATGCTTATGATACAATAGGACACAAAGGGTCTGAACAGCTTTTTCCTGACGCACAGGGGTAATGTTTTGCTGTTGCTTCTTCTCAGTGTTCAGATAGCAGAACAGCTTGTCGTAATGAAATAACAGAATTTAAAATTTAACTTGAAGACTATTTACACTCGCCATGTCAGATGAGAGACTGAATTTCCTTATTCTCCAAAGTGCGCTCTCAAAAGACAAAGTCAAATCCCTTCACTTTCATGTCTGAGAACAGACCCTCATGAACGCAGACCATGTTCTGTTTTAAGTTCTACAATTTAGAAACATCTCTCTTTTTTCACTCTTTCCCAAAATAAACTTTATTTTATCCAAATAATATTCTGTATGGGTACAACATGTGGAGGAGTCAATTGGACAATGAAATGGACAGGGGGTAAAAGTTCACTGATGCTTTTTTTTACTTTTTCATTTGACAGTTTTCCAATACCAACATAATGACTTGAATAAACAATTGCTGAGTGAATCATAAATTGAGAAGGCAATGGAGAATGGAGACTAAAAATAAATAAAAATGTATGAGGAATACTAGAATCTAGATCAGAAAATATGCTTAAGGTTCAATGCACCTATGACTTAGTCTAAATATAATTTAGGATTTGATTAGGATTTGATGTAGCTTTTTGCTACTGTGCACATTTGTAAGGGGAAAGGGAAGATGGTTGTTACACATAGTGTCACTTCATGTGTATACTTATGTATAGGAAAGAGAAACCAGGTCCATGAAGTCTGAAGCCTTTCTTCTCTAAATTGCCCAAGCAAATTGTGAAATGCTGTATATATGTGAAAGGCTTTCTTCCTGCCCCATTTTATCAGCCTGCACTCTGAAGCATGAGATCTGAACAGCTCCCGTTCTAAAGTCCACTGAAGTCAATGTGTTTTCTTTGACTTCAGTGAACTTTAGAGCAACAACAATTTGAACAGCCTTTCAAACAGAAGTGGTTTTCTACTTCTTTACTTGCTGAGGTCATAGTAATAGAGAAGTGATAACAACTGGTATCTCTATAAAGTGTTCGTAATAATTATGGTCTTGAATTAAAGCAGAGGAAAAAAAGGAAAAAAAAAATTACAGTTCTACAGTAACCTTAGGGTATTGTTCTACCCTTAAAAATGAATTAGTGTAAAACCATTCCCTGGACTTTTTTCACCAGAAGTTTCAAGTTAAAAGTTTTCTGAGTTCTCAAACACCTTTGTAGTTTATCTTTTGTTCTATATACACATGTAACTCTGAAAGCTCAGGAACTTAAATTTCATCATGGTTTCACAGAATATCAGAGCAGCCATCTAGAATATATAACGGGATCCACCCTAGCAAAATTCCACATTTTCTATTAACTTTTCTTTTTACAGTATTCAATGAAAAGCAAAAATGAGGACTATGTCTGTATCTGACTTTCAATCCTTTATGTGTGAGGAAAATTAAGACTGAAAGACTGTGTAATATTAATATAAAATTTAAGCATTGGATGCCAATAGAAAAGAAAAAAAAAAATGTAAGTCATGCATTTGTCATTCCATTTTATGTGCCAGGCACTAGCCTGGGACAAAAGGAGGTGGGAAGCAAAAGGTATGTTTCTTGGGCTGGAGTTTTTCAGAGAGAATGTCTCATGTAAGCACCATTCAGTACCTGTAAAATGTTCTGAGATGATGTGCTCTTTACATTCTTGGATCTTGATGTTTTGTTATCTGCTTCAGATGGCACATAGTGCAAGTGAGCCTCACCTGCTTTTCTAATGTTACTAGTATGTAGACGGCATATCTGTTTCTCTTTGTTTAAAAGAGGAATGAAATGCACTTCCCTGAGTTTGTAATGCGTGTAGAAACCAAACCAGCATTCTGTTTCCTTTGAATTACCATTTCAGGCACCAAGCAAACACCACTCTGCAGTTTGTAAAATTAACATTCTTGTATCTCATCAAGCACTGTTGCATTGTAGTTTCTAGTCAATTATTTCACTACACGTTACCACCAAAGAAATGAAGTAAATTTGCAAAATTGTTCATTGGCGTCAAGTGATTTTTAAAGGGGACGAATAATATTTATTTTTTTTTTCCCAACAAGAAGACAAATGTTCTGATTAAACCGTATTTCAATACTATCCTAAATTCCAACACCCTTTTTGATTGGGCACATTTTCTTTTCTGAAACTACCTTTGATAAGAAATGCATTACAAACTCATCAGTTTAGCTTCCTGTTAACAAAGAGACAGCAGCCGTCTGGATTATTCTAGATCCGCAGTGAAACTGCCACACTATGTATGTTCAAACTAAAGCTGTGCAAGTTTGACAAGGGGCAGATGAATCCAGGAGTTATTGTGCAGGGGTTTAAGTCTTTGCGGCAGCTGACGGTTGAAATAATCATCTATACATCGCTCTGAGCTAGCTGGGGAAAGGTTGAAGCTGTATATTTTCAACATATCTAGCCTAATGGTTAATCTGTTGTCTTGTACAGGGGGTGCTGGGTGGAATCACGGCAATAGCTGACAGTTTGGAGGAATTGCTGTGGGTATTTTCAGTTGCCTGATTCACAAAGTGGTAGGTAGTAAAGTCTAAACAGGCTTGTCATTGAAAGAGGAATGTCACGCTCACTGTCGCTACCATCAAAAGAACTCCTGTAGTCAAAAACTCAATCAACATATTGATTATTTGCATTTAGTAATGCAGAGCTGCAGCTTGTCTTCACCCACCACGTGAAAGCTGAGCTTTATAGAAGACATGCCAGATTGCAGGATGGTGATTGCTCTTTTGGAGGTCAGATGGGAAAATGCTTTAGGAGAAAGAGAAACAGTTAAGTGGAGGAGAGCAATAAGGTATTTTTTGAAACCAAGATAGTTTCGCTGTTAAAAACACTTTGTATACTTCTTGTGCTGGATCTGACATATCTGCACAGTGACATGGCATTACTCACTACAGAGATTAAGGGGGTGCAGTATGAATTAGACTGAAACAAAAATGAAGTATCTGCAAGTGACAGCTCTGGCTGATGGCTGACTATGAAGGAAAACACTGTGCTAGTATCTGGCGAAAAACGGTGCTGAAAGCCTAGCAGCTGATAGAGATGGGGGAGGAAAGGAGCAGTGGGTATCGGTGGTGGTTGTTTAGAATGTCTGGTTTTGGTCAGGATATTTTTTTCTCCTTTAAAACACATTTTCATCTTCCCTTCCAGGCAAATCATGCTGAAGCCCGTTTCAGCCATTTTGTTGAAAGCACTGTACTGGTATTCTGCCTTCTTACATTTAAATTAAAGCTCAGCCCAGCTTTAAGTTATGGCAAGTGTATGCTCACAAAGAATAAATAGAGATTGCCATAGGCATTAGATTAACTACATTGGTTGTTTTAAAAATGTTCAGGGAGTTGCAGATTGCATTTCAAATTATCTTCATTATAATAAATAAAATGTATACAAATAGAAACAGGCATGATTCCCTAATGCAGTCTGTAGGCAAGTGTGTAGTTGTTGAGCTCAAAAGGGAATTCTGGAGGGTTGAGGTGAGGAATAGGAATGTATGAAGCTTCAAAATACCTTTACATAAATCCCATTAATGTCTCACATTTTATAGACATTATTTTTCATCTGTCTAATGTTGACAGGTTTCCTGGTCAAGTTTTGTAGAGCACTTACCAAAAGCAGTTAGTATTCACCCAAGGTTCAATTAGGAAATAGTACAGAAAACATGGAATTTCTTACTTTTACTCTACTCTTACCCACATCCATAATGTTTACATTCTCAAAAAAGCTATTAATAGTATGCTCTCAAAATGACCAGTAAGTGTCGCTATTATTAGTTAACAATAATAATGCCTTATGGGTACATGACAAGTGTCCTGAAAACTTCTAATGAGCTTTGGCAGAATAAACAATGCAGGCAGCACGCTCGTCCTTTGACCATTTGCATTGAAAATAAAGGCAAATGTCATATTAGGTAAATAAAAACTACTCTAACTATGACTAGAAAATAATTCTCTTTTAGTAGACTCACTGGTGCTAAATTCATCATATACTTGGAAGAGAACCCTTGAATTTGGAGGTTGTGGTTTAACATTGCATAGTGGTTAGAGCAAATTACCCCAATCTAGACAGTTTGGTTGAGAAATCTAGTGAGACAGTGACAGTATATAAGGATGTATTTAGTTCCATATAATTAACAGCAGTCTTTGTTTCCAAAATATGTTTTCCATGGAAATCAGCCCACATACTGGTACAAACAACCAATCATATTTTTAAGAAATTATTAGTAAAAAGAATCCACCTTTGCTGAACATCAGGATACCATAAAAACATAAATGTTTTAGGTTCTGCACATTGTAGTACGTATCTGCAGAACTGACTGTCTTTATCACCCAGTTGTATAATACTGCTTAATCTGAAAGCACATCTTGAGTTCAAAACTGCACCTTTGTGCTTGCATGTGTAGTTTCATGTGTATCCTGGTGTGTTTTTGTGGCACAATGTGCTGGTACAACTTGACAGGCTATTTAGACTAAAAATAACCAGTTTTACTCTTCTAGGGTAAAAAATGCACAGTTGTACTAGAGGAATGGCGAAAGATAATTATTTCAACTACAGATAGGTTATTCAGATATTATACTGTAATCTTTGCTTTTCAAGAGCGAGTAAAAAGATATGAGCCATGTTGGAGTCAGAAACTTCCCTATGAACAAGATATTTCACAGTCACCCACTGTGGGGCTTCTTCCATTTCCATCTGAAGCTGCTGAGGTCTCTTCAGAGGCAGGAGGTTAGACGCCACAGGATGAAACTGGTATTTCAAACTATTAAATTTGGAATACTTTGACAAAAAAGTAGCAACTCTGTTATCCCCATTGTTTAATATTTTGCTTTTCAGTGGTACTACCTATTCAGACTGTTGGAAATAAAGGGAAGTAGGATATGTTTTATGCAGCTCAGTCTGCGGTCATGCTGAATAAGATCATGTGATGCTATTAGATATGATGCCAAGCTCAACTATTAAGCCATATGGAAAGACAAGGTATTTTGGTTCTGGCTCATGCTGTGCCACTGCAAGCACAAAACCTTGGGAAAGCTTGTTTATGTCTGTATGGAATATGCCATAAGACATACACAATTATGGAATTGCTTAGTAGTCATGTCTGGTATCTGAAAACATCTCCAAAAGAGACTGTAAAAAGATTATGATGTTTCTTGAACAACTTGGGTTGGAGGGTAAATAAGCATTATTAATAGATTTTTGGTCTTCCTCCATTGCATGTGAATATACTTTGATGCAGGCATGTATAGAGATTATTGCCAGTATTACTGTATGTAGTTTAAAACTAAAACTGAATTGATACATTTCAAAGTATTTAAACACTTCCTTGACCAGTGACTTGTATAGGGAGATAGGTCTCTGCAGATACATTTTTTCATCTGAAAACTGTTTCACTGGAGGAATAACAAAGACAGAAATGAAAGACTTGATAAATCAACCAAGTAACTCTGAGGTAAGATTGGTAATTTTTGAGTAGTGTATTTAGTATGATAAACAACATTTTTCTGTCAGTTTTGCTAATCAAAGATATAAGCTATCCTCCAGTTATTTAAAATCTATGTAAACTCTCATGAGTATGCATTATTATAATTATATTTGAAATGTTACTAATATTAGCAAAGAGCAGAATAATGTTGTGAGTTAGACTCTAGTTCTGTTGTCACTGATTTTTCTATCCACCTCATTTGGAGTAGTAGCAAGCCATCAATTTGGAAATCATTGAATTAGAATGGATACTTTGTCACCAAATAGTTGAATCTTGTTAAAAAGTATATTCGAATAACTCTTGTAATTCACATATAATCACCTTTTTTTTGTGAGAGAGACATATTTTGTCCTTGAAAACAAATGGCAAGCATGTGGGTGCTATTTACATATCTTTCCCATTAGCAGATAGTGTTTCTAGCTGATGGTAAACTAGACAGAGATGCCAAAAAAACATGCCTACCTCCTCAAATAATTTGAAGCTACTGTCTTCTCAAATTTCTTCATGGAAACTTTAAGGCAATTGAAACATATGGAAATAATGCTGCAAGATTTTCAGTTCATAAACTACTCCCTACCTAACTTTCTCACATCGTAATACATAACACAATATAAGATCTTAGTGGCTCGGTAATACACCTTCTTTTCTATAATAGAGTGAAACAAGCATTAGGAGAAAATGATCGCTGCATATTTTTACCAGAAAACATTTTATTATTGTCTTTTACAGAGGATGGCATTTGTTAGGGTTAGTAATATAGGGGTTTGACATATTAGAATATTGATTTGAATTAGAACTTTGACATATTAGAATATCAATTAGCTTTGATGGATTAGAAATAGAAGACTAAAAATCACAGTTTCAAGCTAAATCTATATTTAGGAAATTAAATTTATTATCTTTCCTTTCAGAGGTGCTATGTATGACCTCTTGAAATTTACAGTATTAAGCACTTATGAATACCCAACTACTTCTATGTAGATTCCTAAACATCGATTTAATTTTATAAGTACGCTTGCATAATTTTGAAGTGTTGACCTTACTTTTTCTATGATTCCTTATTTATTTTAGTAGCAGCAGAATGCTCTACCTCACCTGTAATTTTCAGTAGATTCAAAGGAATAAGCATCTTCCACAGCTAGTAAATCTCAAAGCATTTATCAACATATGGGAAATAAGTGTTGCCTCAGACATGCTTAACCAAGGATGGGTGTTATTGCTTAAAGATGATAATATTGTGGAATAATCCTTTCATAAGTATTCTTTTATGAAAAGCCATTTTTGGAAAAGAAACTTAAGGATGCTGCAGGTATAAAGCTTTATTTCAGCTGTAGAAACTGATACATTAAGCTTTAAAGTCTGTAATTCCACATAATATCAAAATTGATTCATGCCGGTGGTTTGAAATAATTTTTAATACAAAGACATTAATTTAAATTTTTTCTTATTATTTAGAAGTAAAGAATGCAGCTAGATCAAGTTACCCAAAATGTTCATATCAATTCAAGAATGCAACTACTAATGCATTGGTTGGTGACAAGTCCACTGAAGGAATCCCGGAACCTGTTCCACTTGTTAATAACCGTAAAGGGAGCCTCTTTCTACCCAGCAACCCCTCGCTGCTGCACCTTAACTTATTGAGTTCTGTTGAACAAGGAAAATCTACATACTGTAGGTTGCAAAGGGCACTCAGCTTGCCTGTAAAATACCGCTACCACTCCCAAAAGCCTGGGTTGAACCAAGATCTCCGTAGGTAGCCCCGTAGTTGGATGCATAAAGCAATACAGATTGGTTTGTGCATGGTTTTGCCGTCTGTTTTCAATGTGACTATGACATTACTAATGCTCTGTTAAGTGCTTACAGATGTGGGTTTCTTCATATGTGGTGATTAATAAGTTAATCAAGATAGCTAGTCAACTAATGTTTCTGGGTGGTTTGTGCTTTACCTTTTTATGGTTTCTTTGCTCTGAAGCATTTACATGCTAGGCAGAATGAGTTTTCCAGGTATTCCAGTTTCTGTGATGTTCAGTAACATAGATGTTATTTCAAATTCCAGCTCTTCTTGGGATCTAAAAATCAGTGTCTGTAAACTGTTCTGCTAGTGACATGGGAGAGGCAGTGAAGGAGACAGATTTATTTTTTTAAATGGTAACTAAATAATAAAGAAAAAAGTTACAAATTTGTCCACTGTTTCTGAAAGACAGACCCTTTATTTTGCTTAAAAGTAAAATTCGGATAAAAGTCAAGTAATATGTTGTTACAGATGTTCATCTCCACATTAAGGCTGCAAAAATTACCAGCACATCTTAAATCAATTCATGGAACATTGTCTGGAGGTTATGTCATTGAAGTAATGAATCCTCTTTACTCAAGAATAAGCAAACACGATAAAACATCAGTGTAACTTTAATTTAAACTCCAGCATAAACTGAAGCATCTGAAGCCTCATTAGACTTGCCTGACCTTTTTTTTAGGACTGAGTTTTCCTGAACTGCAAAACTGTTGGATTCTCTGCCTATTAGACAAGTGAGCACTGGGTTGTTACAGAAATACATTAAGTGTTACATTTCAGGATGTGCAAAAAAAGCTTTTGAATTTTTGTAGAACTCAGAGGATGAATTTGGTTCTGATTCTATAAAATTCTGTGTCCAATTCATAAACTTATTTGCAATTTATACAAAATCTGGTAAAGAAAGTCTGGATAATATATGACTGTATTTTAATACAAATCCTGTAGCATAAAGACATCAAAAATACTAAAAATGGGGACTCATTTACAAAAGCACTAGGTGAAACATACAATAGCATAGTTGAGTTGTCATGTATCACAGCGCATTATTCAAATATGGTTGTCTTTCATAAGAACAAGTAAATTTAAGACTCCCTTTTAAATTAATGCAGACACAGGAACCATGAAACTAAAATGATATTTTATGGCTTTACTAGAAAATTTGCTAAATGTATTTCTTTAAACATGCAGGAAATTGATGAGGATCTAAAGGACAATAATTAAGTATGTTTTATATCCTACTTACTAATAAGACACCACTTCCAAGTTATCACACGTTTCAGCTTCACAGATTCCCTTTCCCTATTCTTATGGAGCTGTGTTTCTAAACTGTAGATGCCCTGCAAACTGTGCACAGATTTCATTGAAAAATAAAATTTTCTTTGGATGTGATACAATTAAGATAGATCACCTTTCATTGCTGCAGTAAGAATGTATAGCTTCCTTGCTTAAGCGAGGCATTGATTTAGCAGCAAATTGAGATCCCATAAAAAGCTTTGCTAATAGGTATAAGCTAGTCAGCCACATTAACCTTGGACTTTCCAAACAATTGGTGACAGTAACATAGTTTGAATATAACAATCACATATCAAAAAAGGGAGATTATTTATTGTAGATGCAGCATCAAAAATAACTGCAATCTGCAGTTAACTAGAATCTAGTTCTAGAAACTATTATTCTGGGTGATTTGTTTTTTAATTGGACAGTAGGGTAGCATCACCTGGTAGCACAGGAGAGCACAAATGTTGGTCCATATAGTACAAAATATCCTTACTGTACTAACTTTCAGTATTTAAAAGGATCAGACAGAAGTCTTAATAGCTAGCTGAAATCGTAGAAAAGTACTCTACAGTTGACTTGTATTAATGTAAGATTTTGTACATGGTCGTGATGGCTGTATATCTTCCTTAAACTGCTAAGATAGTGTAACAATACACTTTACTTATGGCACAGTGCTGAATCTCATGACAAGCATTCTGTAACCCCATGGTAGCAGATTAAATTAAGTGAAATCTGGAATTTTTACTACCAAGAGAGCAAAACATATCAGTTGTAGCTGGTTTTGGAAAGGTACATTTTGCATGGTTCTTGTTCCTTTGGTCTTTTAAGTGGTGGATTCATCATGTTGGCACTGAATATTTATATCCTATAAAGAACAAGAGAGCACAGTATATATCTTGAAAGCCACTTATTGTCTGTGTGGAATAGCATGCAAATAACTTTTTGAAAGACAAGTTTGAAACAGGACTAGACCACTTCCAAAAGAGTAATTTTCAGAGGGTGTTCTGAAATGCACAAATACTTGCACTTTATTATAAACAGAAATAGATATTACTAACAAAATAATTCTGTGCATATTCACTTCATGTTAAAAATAGCTAAATACTCAAGTGATCTAGTTTAATTTGAACAAACTGTCACAGAAAGAAAATTTTAATTCTTATGTTTTTGAGAATATTCTATGGTGTCATTAGTCTCTCAGACAAACAAAGAATATCAGTAGATAAATCATCAATACCTGTTTCCATTATAGGAATTTGAGTTGGAAAAAAAAGAAAAGAAAATTAGAAGAAAGTGGCTTTGTATTTGAGGATACTGTCCCAAGAAGAAAAGAAAGTTCAGTTAGTGAACTCATCTTTATTAGTCAGTGATTGCTTTTATCTAACTATTACCTTTTACACCACTCTTTGGGTCATTTATTTTAGGGTTAGCTTTTGTTATTTTGTTCGTATGTTTGTTTTCCTTTTGCAATGCTTTCTTTTGCTTTGATTCCCTTGATGTGTTAGGCAATGCCAGGTCATTTGAAAAGACAGCACATCTGTCTTTTTAGGGCCTAGTCCTTCGGTCTTGGCCAAGGCAAAATGAAATTCCATAGCAGACTTGGGCAAACAGACATGACAGGCTAGAATGTAGTCTGTAATAACATACTGTCAGAAGACAGTTATAGCAGAAGGATATTGCTTAATTTCCTCTAAGTGTTGGTCAGGCAACATGTATTCAAGTTTTGTTGTTGTTCTTATATAGCTCATTGCAAATAGATTTTTTTTTTTTCCCCCAGCCTCTGCTTGCACAATGCTAATGTGTATTAAGATCTTTTAATATAGTTACTATTACTACTACTGCTACTAATCTCTTTCCTTATAGCTTTAAAGTAACATATTCCTAGGCATCAGTTAAATTATTTTCTAGTTAATTTTTCAGTTAACAATATGATGGGGGAAAAAAAAGGCGTGGTTTTCCTTCTTTATATTAGAATAATTCAGCATTGGTATGAATTTGAGAAAGCAGGCATAGGATAATTTCCTTTGATAGCACATATAAACCTTATGTGCAGATTATCAAGTGCAGTAACAATCTTGAAACAGTAAGCATGACAGTTAATTCTTATAGATGAGTTATTAGGAAGCTGCACTTGTTTAAACGGTGTGTACTGTGACATAGCTTATCCAAGAGTAGTTTATGACTGGCAAAACCATAAATGATTTTACATTTGGAAACTGATCTGTCATTGAAAATGCACCTCATCCTCATTAAAAGATTGCATAACATATGCATCCTCTGTTATACAGGTATTGTCTTCCCACTTCCATTTAACCTCATTCTGTTCACTCCTGTTAAAACTCCCTTTTGTGAGAAGGGTAGAGCGATGAGGTCTGACTTGTGCTGAAGATCTGTGCACAATGGCAGGCTGTGTTCACATTCCCAACTAACTGAATCATTGAACATCAAGGCATTGAATATTTTACATCTCTTCGTGAAGACTCTGTTGTTTGGCATGTGAGGAGCAAGAACCAACTGGTGTCTAGTTCATTAGCAAAAGCAGGCTGGCAGCTGTTATGTTGGTATTGCAAAAAGTACTTTATCTTTCTGGGAATATATCAGAGCACTAATTCTATTTTTCTGTAGCACAGATTAACAGAAAATAACTCTAAGAATAACCCGAATGTGGTTCCCCCCTTTTGTTTTTGAAGTATGAAACCAATTTGAACGCCTGTGTTCAAACCCCTGGTATTCTTCCCTGCTTCTTCAAGCCAATCTCTTTGACTAACATGTATTTGATTTTTATTACTATTGGGCCTATGTTAGCAATGAAGTATCAGTGCGTGAATGGACATAGAGTGTGTGGTCTTTGCTACTTCACTTGTATTTCATATTGTACTTCAGATCAGTACTTAATCTCATGAGTTCCTTATATTTCCAGTTGAAGATGAGCAGCCATCGACACTATCACCCAAAAAAAAGCAGCGAAACGGAGGTATGCGAAATTCACCCAACTCCTCACCCAAACTGATGAGGTAAGCCTGTAAGAAACTCATATCTTCATCTCCTTTCTTCCTTCCTTCTTCTCCTCCCCCCACATCAAAAATAAGGGGAGAGGGTGGAAAAAAAAAAGATTGTTAGATGGTTTCTGAAAGGCTGAAGTATTTATTCTGTCAGCTTGTCAGCAGTTAATGATAGAGCTGAAAAAAATTCTGTCATGAAAAACAGTTTGAAAAGCTGTTTGAAAAATACATAGGCTTTAAAGTCTTAGCTGTCACCCTGTCCTGTCCGTGTGTAGTTCTTAAACAGCAGTGGCACTAATGATAGCACTAACCAATCAGGGGAACTCATGTGGTTAGTTTGCCTCAGGCAATTCTCTTTTTGTTGGATTCCCTCTGAGTACTGTTTTCTGTACTTAAGGCCATATGTGAGATGTATCATCACAATCAAAAATGAACCTGAATATTACCTTCCTTTTATCCTGTCGATTGAAATCAAATTTCTGTTAATTGATTTAGACTGATAAAAAAGTCTAATAATCTATGTACTTGCCAAAGCAAAGTTCAAAACTAATGCAGTTTTATTCAGTCTAAAAGCACATTAATTATGAAATATAGGGATTTTTAAGAGGGTCGTATATACTCTAAAAGTGGGTGATGAAAATATCATTGTTAATGATCTTTTTGCCCCATTTTTATGTGTACGTTATTTTACACCAGTATGCCTTTGTATAATTATGTCATGCCCTTCCAAAGGACAAATTACCTCTAAGAGATTTGCTAAAACTAGAAATGCAAGAAGAAATTGGAATCTGTTAAAATAATATGGCATTTTCATTCTGTCTCACTGTGCTTCACCTTTTGCCTGCTAAAGTCATCCAGAACAGGACCAGATAGCAGGCATGGAGTTTTCTAGAAGGAGGGTGTCTTGCTTTGGTTTTGCATATCAAAAATAGCCAGGCTAGAACATCAGTCCATAATTGTATCCAGAATTAAATATCATAGAAGAGATTTTCCACTTCATATATATGCACACAGAAAAATGTAAACTTATTTACATATATAAACAGAAACATTCATGCAGTTTGGGGTTTGGTGGTATGTATAACTGTAACTCCTCTGCAGTCACAGAGATTAAGTGAAAACCAACAATATTAATATCTAGTTCTCTCCATATATAAAGCTACTCATGACTTTTCTTCTGATTTTGACAATGATTTTGTTCCTTTAACCATTCTGGATGCTTCTCGGTAATATTCCTCTTTCTGTTTCAGTAAGTAGATTGGAATTTTCTTTGGCCAGTTACAAATGCATCCGTATTTGTTTATTGTAACTGTGTTATAGGGCATATTCAAGGACATAACTTCTACAAGTTGTCTTCATCTCTGTTTAGACTACAGAACCAAAAGTGAGATTGATTCACAGAGGAAAATGCACCCAGCTGTGACTCTTTTTTTTCCCTATTGACCATTATTTTCTGTTAAATGTGTATCATTAAAAGTTCTCTGCCTTACTGTTAGCTCAGTGTTGCCTATATGACTCTGATTTACATGCTTGTTTACAGTTAATGAGAAAGAATATAATGAACATACTGGCAAGCTTCTCATTTTTACGGTGCCAGTTGTCAAGCTTGCATTATTTTCAATTTACTTACCTTTGGACAGTCTTCTTATGTGGTGCTAATAGTTTAAACCACTTAAAAGTTTTAAACATGTGGCAGATTCCCCCCATCTTAATTTTGGGGAAGTAGAAAGAAAAAGAAAGAGAGGGAGAGAGAGATAAAGAGCTGAAACATTTGGAGCTGAGCACACTGTCCCTGTTTGCTATGTAAAGTATGCCTCATTTCTTTGATCTTGAGTAATAATAATTCTGGGGAGTTATACTGTTTTCATATGCTTCAAAGCTGTGTCAAAGTTTTGCTGCTTAAGGGTACTTCTTTATTCTATTGGCTCTTGGGTACTGAGATGACAGGTCCTCTGTACTAGGTGCAGGCTTTTTCAAGTCATAGCCTTCAGCAAAACATCAAATTACCAAATACAGGGTAACATACTTCTACACAAATGCCTTTCCTGTAGATATATTATACCATATATATTAAATACTTTAGTGTTACACGGTACATTTTATGTGCAATAGAAAGTGATGGTTTGAGGTAGCCTTAGGGGTACTTTTTTCCACAAGCAGAAAAAGCTAGTGTATACTGTATCAAGTATGGTTTTTACAGGACTTTCTGCCCGAAGGCCTTTGTAAATAAGTAATGATCAACAGATTGGCTGTGGGTTTTTGAAAAGCATGCCTGTGTCAGTTTGCATGATGGGGTAAGATTTTCAAAGTGGAGCCTGCTTTCATTGCCTGCTGAAGAGGGACTGAGGGAGAGTAGTCATCCTGAGCCTGAGCTGTCTGCTCAGTAGCACATCAGAATTGCTAAACACAGGTCGAGCAGCGAGTGGAGAACTTGCCAGGCTTCCAAATCCAGACATTGTTTTCTTCCTCTTCACCCTTGCTGCTAAATTTATTCACCAGCCCTATGTTGGCACCCTCAGCCTCTCCCCAGACCCAGCTGTCTCTTTGTCTTACCCTTTATCTACGCTGACTTAACTTTAGTTCAAGGTGCTAAATAAGACAAAGTGGATTGAATCAGAAAAGAACTCTGTTAAGCTTTGTGTGTAATGGCCAAACGCTTTTCTCCTTTCTGATAAACAAAGGTGGGTTGTATTATCTGCTATTTTGTATCCTCATAAATTACCTAAAGTGACAGTTACTTGCTTTCATGCCCAGAAATCTTCAGTGTATGTCAGCTAAAAGTGCACAGTAGGTAAATCAGCTAAAGCACTGTCATGTCTGCAGCTGATATTTATCTTTTCAATATTTTTCCTAAATTTACTTTAAAAGCTCCTTTTCAAAGCTAGCTTCACCTCTGTCCCTCCCACAGAAACAACTGGCTACTTTGCAGACTTTTCCTCAGCTATGGTCCTGGATCTAGAGGGGTCCTGGAGGACAAGAAGTCTGGAACATATAGAGGAGGAATATGTGAAAAGTTCATTTATAAACTGCAATCAGAGATGTGACATAGAATCTCTTTCTAAGCAGCCCTACATTTAAGATAATGTTGAAAATGCTGTGTAGATTTTCAATTTCCAGAGTGGCTGGGGCAAATTAGGGAAGAGGGTATTATCCCGTGAGATAAAACTTTATGACTTCTGCTGTCACTGGAGTAGAACAGAGGACAGAAGCTCTATCATAGGGATTTTCTGGAACATCATGACAAGAGGTCTGACAGGTGCTTATTTAGACCTGGTCAGAAAGTGAGAATGTTTGAGATTTACTCACACATAATTTGAAAGCTGTATTACCAAATATGATCTGGATAGAGAGATTGAAAACATCTTTTCAATGTCAGCTTTCTGATGTTATTGTCTCTACGCCGACAAATTACTAAGTGAAATAAATAGACGGTGGCCATACAAATGTTTATTTTATACATCACAAATGGTCACTGTTAAAATGTCCCTGTTCTAACTGAATCCTGCATCTCATCAAATGACATGAACAGAATCACACTGATGCAATACTGGAAGAATCTAATCAATCAGAAACAAATCCTTCAAATTGCAACTATAGCTATAAATGCAAATTAACTAGAAAAATACTCTGCATTGTCATGGTTATTTCTATCTGTTTTACATCGACAGAAGTCTGTCCCATTAAACACACAAGGATGTGGGTATTCTGTAAAAATAATTTAAACTCCAACAGGAAAAAACAGATACTTCTCCTGTGGTGATATAAATACAAGGATATCTTTTTACAGTAATTAGTAAAATTTAAATAGGAAGTGGAAGTAAAAGGAAGGAAAGCTGTGAGTTACAGAGTAATCACATATGAGTTCTTCTTCATGAAATGGAGAAGAAAAGTAGAACCATTTGATGCCTCTGGTGTCACGCAGTGATATCAAGTCACTTGTTCATCATCTCACAGTCACAGGTTTTGATGCATGTTATTGATGAACAGCCACACTAAATATGAGGAGGCTATGTCACCCGAATATCAAATAGCAAAGCTAGTTTAAAAAAAAAAAAAAGTGTCATTTTGGATTCCAGAATGACCAGTAAAAATGTGAAAAGCCCTGGATATGAATCAAAAAAGCCACTTAAAAGGATTGTTGCTGGGGCTCAAGTCCACACTTAATGCTTTGGTAGCTGCTACTGCATGAGTGGAATACACTGACTTGAAGGAAATGTCAGCCCAGCTGAGTCAAACTACCTCTTAATACAATAACAAATAGCATATGACAGGGCCCAAGGGGCCTAAAGAGCAAACAAATAGTTTGTCCCTGTCCACTCTGAATGTAGTGGTGTAGTTGACATAGGCCTCTAGACAAGGAGCATACTCAGCAAAGGGTCATTATCATTAGTGTCCCTGATCACATAAGAATCAGAGGCATCAGAGGACGCTGGGTTTTCAGTGTGTTGCCAAGGAGAATTTCGTAAGCCTGAGGATTTTTCTTGATCAAGGATCTAAAATAATTCCCAACCAAACCATAAAACTTGCTCAAAGACTGTCAAGACCCAGCTAAGCAAAAAAAAGTCAGTTTTTTGGCATACATTTCCAGAAATCTAATAAGATTATTTATATGAAGTTGAGGGGGGAACCTCCTGTCTTTTCTCCTGAAGTTGGACGTAATATTCTAAGTATATGAACAATGGCTGTGCACATTTATCTCCTCATCCACCCACCCAGCTCCATACACTTAAACGTACACATGCATTTCTGCTAGTGCCACTCAGGATGAATTTGTATTGCCCTTGCCATTGTAGTGTTGCCCTCCTGCTAGCTAATATGGTGAGCTCCTCATAGGAAAAACAAAACATGCAATGAGAGGTCTAGAGTGGAACATTTTTCAAGCAATAACTAGTAAAGTAAGTAAAATCTGATAATTTTCCATGACTCCTCTAAACTGGGCTTGAAGGTAAAGTTTGAAGAGGTGAAAGCTCACTGATTAGACTTAGTAATGATTTATATTTATATCCCTCAGCCTTGGAGATTTCTGTCATGTACTCTAAGATGTATGTCCTTTGTTAAGGATTTACAAGGCTAACTTTATGCAGTGCTAATATGCAATGATAACTAAGCTGCAACACAGCAGGTATTTAATAGCACGTTTAACTTCCCAGTTCTGTTTTACAAGTCCACTACAAGCAACCTGAGTAATCACTATGTTATCTTAGACCTGTTTTTAACAAGGTTATAAAATGAAATAGCTTGAATGATAAGGGGTAGTATATGTTAGGCCTCTGACTGTTACTACTATTGGTAGTTGTGTTATAAACCATGGGAATAAGAACAGTATTAGTTGTTTTTTACTGTGAAATCTTGCACAAGTGTTTTTGAGATGAGAAAGCAGTGTCAGAAAAGAAAAGGGGAATTTTCCAGCAGAAAAAAAAAAAAAAATCAGGCTTTTTAATAAAGTTCAGGGTAACAAGTTCCGCTCAGATCAAGGGAACACAAAGAAAAAATTCTTCAGCTTTAAACCAAGTTTAAAGAAAATAATGTGTTCTTATAAACTCTGACATGCAAAAGTGGTAGCTTTTATCATAAGGTACAAAGGCTACACACTTCATTTAAGTGGCAAAAAACATTCCTATATTTTATGATGCCACTTAACTCTGGGTTTTTTTTTTTACAAATGAATAATTATTTTTTTCAGGTACATTCTCCTGCCCCTCAAATATTGCTTGTTCTGCAGCTTGAGTAGATATAAACTAGAAATATTAAAACCAGAAGAGATACTGGCTATGTGCCCTGTCTCCTTCTCATTAAATTGCTCATATAAAAGTCTAAAAGTTAACTGCTTTGTTACTTTTCTACGTGAGAAGATTCATACTTCAGAAGCATATTCTGATCATGTCCTGATGTATCAAGATACTTTAATGAGCAAGAATCTTGCAGTAAACAGCTTTATATCAGTGTCCTTAGTAGTCTTGATAAATTAATGTGAACTCTTCAGTAAGGCTTCTGAGGATAAAAAAAACTTCAGTGACATCTGGGCAGAGCAAGAGGAAAGGAGGGAGAATTGTTAGTATTCTTAGCACTGTAATTCAACCCACAAGCTAACACAGTGCATTATGTACCACCCACTGTATTAGGTATATTCTTCTTTGCAGATATAGGGAAAAAGTCAGGCCATGTGAGATTGTAGCCAATATTAGGATAGCTTCTGAAATTACAATGGAAGTGTTTAACAGTATTGCAGATTTTCTTTCTCTTGTCACACCAGATTTTCTCCTTTAAAGCCCACTGCATCTGGACGCTGAATCCTTACAAATTTCATTGCTGATTAACCTGTGAAGGGAAAGATGAGTAAGAGACTGTCATTAGTGTAACACACGTAGGCAACAAATTCTCATTACAACTTAACGTCATCCACACAGACTGCAGAGGGTCACAGGGAATGGCTAATGGTAGCCGACAAATGTTGGGTGTATTAGTCACAAAACATTTGCTGAATTCCATCAGAATGTCGTGACAACCTTCACAGCTAGTCCCAGCGAGCTGCTGGAGTCAGTGGAGTTTGCCTGTGACAAGCCGTCACTCTATCTTGGTTGAGTTTTATAGCACAAGTCAAAGCAGTCAGGGAAGATTGAAGTGACAGAGGCCCACTGAGTAAATAGTGAAACATGCAGCACATCATGAAATATTCAGCCTGGGTGTAAAAGCTCTAAATGCTTTTTCAATTATTAGCACCTGCACTGGATGCATACATCTAACACTAACAGCATGTTAATTGACACAATTTGTTAGGGTAGTTGTAGGAGAAATTTCAAAGGCATGAGACATCCTCTAGTGTGTCTTCAATTCCTATCTTACCTTCAGCAAACCTACTCCTTTCTCCTAAAATGAAGTGTGTGTGCCTACACTTGCAATCACACATCCACAGTGAAGTAGGAAAATTCAGAATTCCTGGTCCGCACACCATGACTCTTGAGCAGGAGAATGCTAAACATCATTTTATGGGCAAAATCTACCTGAGAAAGGCATAGTTGCAGACTTTACAAACAAATTACAGAGGAGTTGTGTTGTTCCCAGGAGTGTTTTGCCGTTGATTTTATAGAAGGAGAATTTTATTGTAAGACAGAGTGAAAAGTACCCAAGGCATTGTTTTACTGATGTGCAAAGACTCACAGATTACAGTTAGTAGCTATATTTTCAAACAACACTAGGGTCCCTACTGGTCACGTAGTATGCTTCTTCCCAGTGCTCAACATATGGAGCAATTCCACTGGAAATCAATGAGGGTATGTTGCTCTACTGCTCAGTTGCATACAAACAGTAGCAAGAGGGCTAAGAAAAAGGTGACAGAATACAAGGATATGCTGAACAATAGTTATTTGGTATGACAGACATTTGGCTCTGAATGGTTCTTTCAGTTCTGTCCATCCCCAGTCAGTATTCAAAAGTTTGAGACAAGAACTCTTAAGTTTGCAGTAGTTATAAATTCATGCTGGGAAAGCAGTGCTCTTTAAAATGTAATGTTGACTTCCTAGCAAGAAATTTGCTGGAAGTGGGATTTATGGTTTTGCTTTAGGCTGTTGTCTTCCAGGCAGGCTTTTTGGGGTTGCAGCTGTAGGATGGCACTTAGCATCATTTTCAAGTTTAATTGATCATAAGTGGCGTTATATGTTTTTCAAAACCTTGAAAAGATGGTATTTTGCTCTTCATTTTAAGTCATGCATGTGTAATATCTGCCATAAGAACAGGAGAAGCAATTTTTAAGCTAGGGTGACATCCAGTGATAGGACAATGAGTAATGGGTGCAAGCTGGAGCATACAAGGTTCCAGGTAAACATAAGGAAAAACTTTTTTCACAGTGAAGGTCACAGATCACTGGAACAGGCTGCCCAGAGAAGTTCTGGAGTCTCCTTCTCTGGAGACATTCAATACCTGCATGGATGCATTCCTGTGTGACCTGATCTAGGTGATCCTGCTCTATAATCACAGAATTACAGAATGTTAGGGGTTGGACTAGATGTTCTTTTGAGGTCCCTTCCAACCCCTAACATTCTGTAATTCTGTGATTATGGATGAGGGAAATTTAACTTTTGCTCCTTTTCTCCCATGCATGCTATACATGCCTGTCTTTTCCTAGCAGGAGTGACCAAATGCTTTAGTCATTGCAAGCATAAAAGCCAACATGTCAAAACAAACACTGTGGATTTTAATTAATAGAAGGTGGGTTCCTTCCTGTAACTGGAATTTTTCAATCTCATGACTTTACATCCTTGGAGAACATAATAGCTGTAGCATTAATATGAGCATTTCCTGACAATGTGACTGAAGCATGGCTTGACAGGGCCATCTTCAAGGGTGAAGCAGGCAGAGATGCTCTAGAAACATTCAGTCCATGATTTGACTGTAAGGGCAAGCACTGTAATGCTTTGTGTAGTACAAATTTTAATGGGAAGAGGGTGTCTGTACCCCTTAGGCAGATTTGACAGCCTTGGCCTCTCTGTGTCTGTCTTAATTAATTTCTATTATTTGCAAAGCAGGTTTAGATGATGTTTCACTAGAGTATATATGTCCAAAGTAGTAATACTGTTTTATTACTGTATTGCTTCATAAAATGACCATGTTTTGAAAAAAGGTCCATCGATCAATTTAAGTACACGAGACAGCGTTATCTTCTAACATCTGAGGAAAAAGTTAGACCTTAGTAGTAAACAGTTTTCAGCCTCCTTAGACATCTTCAGGGATTGCTTTACAGAGAATGAAAAATAATTGACTGAAGAGAAATTAATATAATAGCTTAGCTCAGAAGATTTAAGTTTAATAAACACACCTACATGTATTAACCCACAGATACTGAAACACAAAGCATGACTAGTCTTACCATGGTCTCCCTCTCAGGCAATAATCCATTCTACTAGAGTAAAACTAGTACAATAATATCTAGCATACTTTCTTGTTGTGTGTCCCATCCTGTTTGCTTCTTTTAAGGCTCCCACTTGCTGTACTCCAGTAAATGAAGCAGAGGATCCAGACGGTTTATCATATTGCAAATATGTACATGTATTGTGATGGGTTCTTCTTTTTTTTTAAATCACAATTTGTTACCTACAACTTCAATAGGGAGTTTTCACATTCTTCATGTCTTCCATAGCATACTCTGGTTTAAACCTAAAATAACTAGAAAATATAGTGTTGAGGTAAATCTCTAATAAGCCTTTGGCCCAAGCTACTTCAATTATTCCCTTCTAGGATGCAAGGCCCTTACCCAAAAGAGAGCTATACTAGGCTTTAAGCACACACACACTGAAAACTGCCTTAGGCCTCAAGGCAGTTGACAATCATTTGATGTCAGATATCTGTTATCACCTGCTTTTTCATAAGATTAATTTCAATTTGTATAATTTCTGTGACTGGAATTAGAGTATTGCTAAATACTCTTTTTTTTTTTTGTGAAAGCTTCAGGTAATCTAATTGGTTTTAAATCTCAAAGCAGGAAAGAAACACTGATTAGAAAATGAAAGTGTGTCATTTTTTACAAATTGATTTTTTATGGTTTCTCTGTTGAAGAGAAAGGGGGAAAGAAAATTCCTAATTTCTTCCTATATGCATCTGATTTCTGAAAGGTGAAAGAGGTGATTTGATCAGTGAACTGCTTCTGTTTCAGTGCTCTGCTGGGACAGCTCATGGAGACGTGTCTTGTGAAAGTTTGAGAAGATTAAAACAAAACACACAAAAACAGCAGAAAGAAAAACATTTCTCAGTTGAAGCTCCTGAAGATTCCTAACTTTTTGGCAAACTTTCTTATTTTGAAACACGTAGCTAACACATTCCATCAGAAAAAAAATAGCTAGGACAGAGCACAACATGTTTGAACACTAGTACAACCTTCAAATGGAATTGTCTTCATGGTTGCACACCTTACAGTACCCCATGTAACTATGAGCAGCAAGGAATGCCCTATGAACAGCATCACAGTTAGCTCTCAGCCAAAACTACCATGGCTCCAACTCAGTGATGGAGTAAGAGAATTCAGAGTCTATATATTTTTATAGAAATAGAAAAAAAAAAAAAAAACCAACACCAAAACTAACCAATCAATAAAAAAAATATCAACCCAAAACAACCACAAAACCCCTTTGGTACAGCTTTTGCACCCAGTCACCTTTGTGTCCCACAAAAGAGGGAGCATGCTTTTACAAGGCCTTTCATTATTATAAACCTGGAGTAGGTGGAGTAGGGTCAGAGACTCTTAAGTAGTCCCCTAGAGACAACTCTGCCAGCAGGTTGACAGTGAAATGCACTGAACTGTATCTCTGTTGAGTGAATGTAAAAAACTTTGAAAACATAGTGTTTCTTTTTGCAGATGAGTCTCACTTACGCCTTTGCCATGTAGTGCATTGCTTTTTCTTAAAGCATCAAATGATTCTGGCTTAAATGGAACATTGTATTGTTTCTCAAGTTCTTTTAAACTACTTTCTATGGAGTTGACCCTGTTTGAGTTAAATAAATGAGAATTTTCCACTGATTTCAATGGATTAGTTAATCAGTGGCTATAAAATTAGACAAATTAATCACACTGACATAATTAGAGATTATGCTTTTCTTGGTATGCAAACATAACTGTTTAAAGCATAGTAACTTATTGTACTGTATTTAGGGTAAATTAACCCGTGTCTTACAGCATTTAACAGTGTCTACAGCTTTAGTAGACAATGCACAGGAGAGGTTCTTCAAGCTGACTCATATGCTTTAAAAGCAGTAAAATTTCCAGTTTTGAGAGTTCAGCCAATATGGACAGTTTTTCAACAGGCTTCAGAAGGCAAACTGCTTTAAAATTTGGGTGCCCATCTTGCAGTACTTAGCATATTCCTATGTTGCAAATATTTTCTTCTTTGAAATGTTACAATTCTGTATCAGGATATTTCAAGCATTCATGACAAAAATTTTAAGTAAAAACTGTAGTTTTGCCAGACAAAGCTCTGTTCTGACATTGAATTTAAGATTTTAGGATCAGTTTACCTTGTGCCTTGTAATGACAATCCTCCTTCTAATGCTATTGTATAATGCAATCACTTAGAGATCCTCACTAGCATCTGAGAGTGCCCGAGTCACTTAGTACTTAGCTTAATGTTTGATTTTAGCATATAAATTAAAGAACTGTATGTGTCTGTGCTTAGATGTAACTATATAGCTGTCGAGCAAGTTTATAAAACTGTCTTTTATTTGCTTATCCTTTGAGAAGCCTTATGCTTTAAAACCTTGCTGCAAAAACACTTAGGAAGTTATTACAGGTAGAGTTGTCAGAGAAAATGGACATTGTTGTTTGTTATTAAAATCATGTATTCCAGATGTGGGCATTTGTTGGTCTGTCTGCTCTAAAATGACACACTATTGAATCTTTAAAGGGCTTCAGTTTGGGAAAGCAAAATATGATTGGGCAAATTGCTAAAATATTTAAAGTGCAGCCTGTTAAAGCTTTTACTGCGAAGAGCATCACGTCAGAAGTTGTATGCAGTAAAAGCAAGTAATTGGCTTTCCATACTTATGCCAGTCAGTCAGCATGGGGCTCTGTTTCTATCCCTTCTACTTCATTGCAGATGCTAATAGCAACTCTGGTATTTATTTTGGAGGAGTGGGACTGGAAAGAAAAAAACTTTTATGGATGTGATGGTGTCAGAAAGCCCTGTTTAAAATTAAATAGTTATTGGTGTAGAAAGAGTATAGAAGAATCTTCAAAGCTGCACCTAAAATTTAAAAGTTAACTTTTTTTATTTTCAGCTTTTGTTTAAAAGTGCCCACATTAAAAGTATGTTAAAGTGTAAATACTTTTAATTTTTTAAACTTTTATCCCTCTTTGTACACAGCTCTCGGGATATCTTTCCATCCATAATTCATGTTTTCCACTTATGTTGTCCTCAACTTGTTTTTACCCAGGCATGACCCCTTATTAATTCCTGGCAACGAGCAGATTGACAATATGGATGCCAATGTGAAAAAATACGACTCTACAGGGATGTTTCATTGGTGTCCAGCCAAGGACATTGAAAAGGTCATTTTGGTAGGTATTGATGATAAGTTGTGCTTGAAAAGAGTTTATCTGAATCATAGAATTGATGTCTAATGGATTAATAAATTAATCTGTAATATCATAAAACCCATTGAAATCAGAAACACAGTGTGGTGAAATCAAAGCAGCATTTTGGTTAAAGAATTATGATTGTATAAATTTGTATGCCAAGTGCAACAAGAAGAATTGATCCAAAATAGAGAATTTCTCTTTTATAAACTGCAATTTATATATTTGGCTCAAATCTTTAGATATTTGAAATATTTAAATATTTACATACCCCATCTATCTCTTTCCACAAGGCAGTAATGATTCTAATACAGGCAAGTGTTGCTTTGTATTTTCTTTTATTTATTGATGTGAATTTTGGTCTCTTAGAACTTCTCTCACAATTTCCAACATAGTAGTACTACTGTGCCTTTCTAGTACATTGCTGTGAGTCTAGTCTATGTTTGTTTTGTTTATTTAACTGGGGAAACCATCAAACTGACTCAAGTTAAAACTAATTAGAAGGCCTATCACAGTCTGTTTTGCTTGGTGAAAGTTAGTCCCATTTCTGTTTGTGTACTCATACCTAAGGCTTAACAAGTAACTAACTCCAGATCTCATACACAAAACTGATGATATTTGAAATGAACTCCCCGGTGGATCTTCACTTTGTCACACTTCATAAAGCTTTTCCTGAGCCTGGTCTTTTAGGTTTTCCTGCACTGTGGAGTGGTGTAGCTGACAATGGTGACAGCCCCAGTTTATTCTAGCAATCAGGGGTTAAACGCTTGTCTTCGCTTCTCCTCAGGGGTTTCTGTAATAACTGTGACATTGCCTGGAATTGCAATATCAGTGTTTAAACAGTCAAGCAAGTAAATTCCAAATTCTAGAGACTGAGCTATGAGAGGGAATTTGGCTGAACAGCTTTGAATAGTATACATTTATATGTACTCAGAAGGCAAGGAGGGGCAAACATACTGTACAATAGTCTGTAATAGAGCTAGAAATTTGCCTTCATGCTCTAAAGACATTTTAGCCAACAACTTTTACATATTGTCCCACTTTGAAAAGTGCTTCTCCCAAAATGGTGCTGCAGAGTGCCTCATTTATCATCTCTTGGCGATGCCATGTCAATTTTTCCCCATACTAGCCTGTGAATCTGTAAGTCTGGCCAGGTTCCTTCAGCTTCATGTATCATCACCTGATGCTGACAGCAAAATGCTTCTCTACACCTTTTCAAAGTCACAGTCCACAATTTATGTCTACATTCATATCTATGCAAATTTAATGCTGTCCTTAGAGACCACACAAGTACAAGTGAGTACATAATTTGTAGATTATGAGATTTCCCAGGTTGTCTTCTAATTGATACTTGATGATGCCTCAATCAGAAAATAATTCATTTTTCTACTCAATGTCTTTTTTTGCTATGTGAGTTTCCAGCTGTATCAGGTGGTAAGAACTTTTTTGACATACAGACAAATACACGTGGCTACATAGACATCAGTGACTACAGAGTGACATTTTAACATAATTTCCTTCAAGATTTGGTCTCTGTCTTGTAAAGTTTGAGTATTCCAGGTCCATAGGCATTTCACTTAAGCATTCACTCATGTCTTCTGCTGTTTGAATGGCCAAGACCACTCTCTTGGTAGAGTTGTATGAAAATCAGTATAATTGCCACAGAAAAATTGAAAGCTCATGTATTTTTTATCTGATGAGAAAATTTCTAATTAGAGTTCCCATTCTTCTTACATAGTGAACACCTCTGCCGCATAATCTAATCTATTGCACATTGCCATGCTTCCATAATTTAGAATAGGGACATATACTATGAATAAGTGAGGGGAAAATTTTGTAGTTCATCATTGTCTTAGTTTTATTCATTGGCAAAACCTCTACGTAATGGTACCTGATCGTACTTCTTGGCAATATGATATCAGTGGATCTGCAGCTACTTTATGGAGTGCAATAATGCTAATGCTGGCTCCAGAAATGAAGGTCATTTTGTCCTAATGACTTTAGTAATTTTGGTGTTTGAGTTGCCTGATCAACTGACATTGCCACTGATTAAATTAGTGCAAAAATTTATCCTTGTCATTTAGACAAGAAGATAATTCAGAACATCATTCAAATGAGACTTTTTTCTTCTATCTATTCAACAACTCAGGAAGTCCAGTGGGCCTGAGAAGTTGGTATTAGTCATGATCTGGCACACTAGCTTTTTCTTACTGAGAGAAGCTCTGTAGAGTATGGTGGGTATCCACTGTAAGGCAGAGCAGTGTAAAACATTCTTTGAATTCTTCTCAGGGTAGTAGCACCTTGTCCTAAAATAATAACTTTGACTCTAAGAGAATATGGTCCTCAATTCACAAGATATATGTGGCATCACAAAGTCCTACTATGACCATTGGGCACCATTTTCCTTTTCAAACTGGTCCTGAAAAAAGACCACTAGTGATTCTTCAGCTGAGGCATCGTTTTGCATCTCTTTCTATAATCATTCTAATGTCTAAATTCATAGTAGGTCAAATTCTATTGTTAGGTAAACCCATAGTACTTTGACTAGTACTAGAGTCTTAATCCACATGTGTAGAAACATACACAGGACCAGAATTTGGTCCAGTACAATATCTTTCTGAATACTGAAGGATTTGCAAACAAGAGTGAAATTTTAGTCTGCTGGGCACGTTTAATAAAGTATAAATAAGGGTAAAGTGAACAGCTATTATCAAACTGCTTCTTTGTACATGAACAATATTGACAATTGTGTTTCTCCTGGTTTAAAACTCAATGTATGATTTAAGCTTCCCTTGTTTCATTTCTCCCTTGTCTTTTTGCTTTGTTTTGTTTTTGTTTTAGACTCGAAGTGAAGCAGCGATGACAGTTTTAAGTGGGCATGTAGTCGTTTGCATATTTGGGGATGTTAAATCTGCTTTGATTGGATTAAGAAATTTAGTGATGCCGTTACGAGCCAGCAACTTTCACTACCATGAACTCAAGCACATTGTGTTTGTGGGTTCACTTGAATACCTGAGAAGGGAATGGGAGACACTGCATAACTTCCCCAAGGTTTCAATCTTGCCTGTAAGTCCAAAGCCGTATTATTGATACTTTGTTATTTAGGACACCAACTGGACAGATTCGTATTGACTTTGATCTTAGGCTTTTTTACTTTTGTCTACTTATAGGCCTGAGGACTTAGATTTTCCCTTTACTGTGTCTATGAAAACAGAGCCCTGTGAGACCTTATTAGAAGATATTTGCAGCAGTGTTTGGTTCCTCATCATCCTCATTGGATGAATTTCAGCTGCTATCAAATGTATTAGCTGTGTTATATATCGAACATTCACTGTAGTGCACTGCGTGTAGCCAGTTCTGATGTTGTGATTTCCCTGACAGGATGACAGTAGTTATTTATGACATTATTTATACCCACAAAACCTTTGAAAAAAAATATTGTTGCCATATCTACATAATATCTATCTATATCCATAAAAACTTCCTGCAGGCTGGCCTATTTTATAGGGAACATTACCATAGCTTTTCAGTTCAGAGTCCTGCCACACTCAGGCATGGAAGTACTGCAAAGCCCTCACCCTTTTGGAATCAATGAAAAGCTTCTGTTGATTTTAGCAGGGACAACCACTAAAACCACAGTTTAGAGTTGCTCTTCCTCCTGTATATTATTATCATTCACTTATGTGCCCAAAATGTAGAAATATGAACTCCAGGAGAAATATATTAAGCCCTTGAAGCTAGTGATCTTAGGTAGTCATAGCTATAAATGACCCACAAAGATGTAAGCAGGAGGGAAACAAGCCTATGGGGTAAGTATGAAGGAGAATGCTCTGTATATTAGAGAGTAAAGTTAATTTGGATGCTTTTGTCAGAATGAAAAAATGTGCATTTACTTGTTCTTAATAATTGCATTTCAGCAGTTAAAAAATAATAAAGCAATGATGATGTAACCTAAACTGTATAATTGGAAAAATAGCTGTAGTATGGAAAGGCTGCCTTCACTTTTTGATTAATTCAGACTGTAGGTCTTTGTTACTATAAATGCAGTTTTATTGTTAGCCCTTAGCTTTTTCTATAAACTGATCCAACAGATGGTGTCACAATATTTTCTGCTGTCACAAAAATGGTGTCAATATCAGATTTGGTCAGTTAATATCCTACTTTTCCTGCCAATCCCTTTTCATTCCAGTCACCGTGAAAGCTAAGGACCAAGGAATCAGAATTAAACTAATAATACTGTTGAACTGTGGAGCAGAAGAGAATGCAGCCGCTACTTCCAAACTACCCAGTATATAATGTGTATCTGTTATTATAATGCGTATTTGTAAAGTTTTGATTTAGATTTCTGAAGAGGCATTAAGGAAATTTCTACACCTTTGCATTCCCCAATCAGTTTGCACCCAAAGTTAGTGTAGTTTTGGACTAATTTCAACTTAAACAGCTGAAATAGTTAATGCACCTTTTAAAATACAGAATATATAAAGGAATTGTGTCTTACACACTAATCAAGGATGCTGAAGACCATACAGAATTCATTACTGCTTTAATTTTATTTTTTTTTAACCTGTCTGGTTCAAAATGCTGATATAAAGTTTAAAATATAAGCATTGTTCTGATCTAATTATTCTAATTTAAAAGTCTACTAAAGTTTCTGAGATCATACTGGTAGGAATCGTGTGTAAAGGAAGGTTGCTCAAATTCATTTCCTACTTCTCTGTGCTTTGGTTCAAGAAGTAATACTTGATGCTGATGTCTGATGGGTATGTGGTTACAGCAGAACATAAAAACATTTCTTCTATTTAAAAACAAAAAAAGAGGGGAAATTTCATTTAAAGTCTGTATTAAAAAAGGCATTTAAACTGCTGAATAAACTCTTAAGAATTTTAACTATCTTCAAGCAGTCTTAATTCTGTCCCTTTGCATAAAATCATTAGGAGTAAGCCATTAATTAATTACATGATTGCTTATTATTTTTCCCCACAGGAATCCTGTTTCATGTAGTGCACATTACAGACACAAAGGACAGAATTAAGGTGGCGGGAATAATGATATCTTAACTTTTGAGTACTTCATAACTAAATCATATCTGTTTGATATATATGGTTTCATGTCTCACATTATTAAAAGTAATGTGGAATAGTCAGACTGGGTGGCAATCACTGAATAAGAATTGAGCTCTGCCTTCACTTTTCACATTTTAAATTCACTTTTGCATTGGATATTCTCAGTGGAGTTCAGGAGACGTTCACCATGAGTGATCAGGAGATGGAAAAGTAGGGTCTTGACTTGGTTTTATGAAAGTTGCTGTGTGACAAGGGGACAGCTTAGTCTCCTCATCATCATTAGGGTCTTTGGGTACCAAACCATGTGAAGCAGCAGAGCAGAATCTAGTTTCCATTAAAATCTTTTTTTTTTTTTCCCCCTGGACCTTGCAGCCCCTGTGACATAGACTTAATATTCTGTTAACTAGAGGTGTGGGCTTCTGGATGTTAAAGCCAAGTGTTACCCTTAAACAAAACATAATGGGTTAAGTGTCAGGTCTCGGTTTTGTTAAATATGAAAAAAAACCACGCAGAATACCACAAGATTTCATTTTAATTATTGCATTCTCTGATTGAGAATTGTGGAAGCAGGAAATATGGTGTGAGTTGTGCCCATTAAGATAAAGTCTTGTTTCTGTTTCAGAGGGCTTAATCACACAACATTGAAGGTCAGCGTGTTTTCCTTCTAGAAGGAACAAAAACATGCATTGGAAAGGATTAACCTTTTTTGTGTATTGCTTCAGGTAGAAAAAAATAGCTTTATCCTGATTGCATTTCAAATGTGTAGGACATACAATGCTTTCGTGTTTAAATTGCTATCCTTTTGCCTAAGACCATTGTGACTTGGTAGTAGATAAACAGACATTTAAAACACACCCCTTGTTGTACTCAGAGAGCCAGAGGTTGCCATATGATAGCAACTTAAATCAAGACAATTTCAAGTCACCGATGAGATGTAGAATGCTGGCATTATTCCTGTTTCTTGTTTGTTAGTAATAGCTTGACTGAGTATTGAGACTGAACCTAAAATGCTGCCATCAGCACCAACTACCCTTTAGATTAGCACACATTTCCTATTCCCTGGCACATAGTTAGACCAGCTTAATGTCAGAGCATAAAAAAGATACTTGTTAAATAATTTCCCAAAGCTCCTTCTCAATCTTTAATTTGTTTTTCTTTTTTTTTTTTTTTCCCCCCCTCCCTTCCCCCCCCCCCCTTTTTTTTTTTTTTTTCCCTGTGCCGAAGGGTACACCATTAAGTCGGGCTGATTTAAGGGCTGTCAACATCAACCTCTGCGACATGTGCGTTATCCTGTCAGCCAATCAGAATAATATTGATGATGCTTCGCTGCAGGACAAGGAATGCATCTTGGCGTCACTCAACATCAAATCTATGCAGTTTGATGACAGCATTGGGGTCTTGCAGGCTAATTCCCAAGGTAAGGACTGCCCTATAATACTTCTCTGCAGTGCCTACAGGGGACAGGACCTGGCAGGAAGAATATCCCTCACTCAGTAATTCAAAGAGCCCTACATCAGCTTGCTTGACAGTTAAACCTGCTGATTGGTATGATGGCTTTTAAAGGGGTAGTCACGTAGTTTCTCTGCTACATCACAAAGCACATCTTGCAGAGAAAAAAATGAATCAACATGAAACTGGTATTTTTTCTCATTTTAGAATTTTCCTAAAACATATATAAAATGATTCCCTTCTCACCCTACCCTGTGTTTTGGCTTTCTTACCAGGGCAGTTGCTGTAATGTAGACAAAGCTAACTCATACTCACTTTGGGATACCTGAAGCTTCCTTCTGCCAGGATTTCTTTTTTGTATAGCACTTTGCAACCAGGGAGAAAAAGAGCTGAGTAATACAACTCAAAAAGTAAAATATAAAGAACAAGAATTTTAATTTTTCTTTTCAGTTTCTGTGCCTTCTTGCTCAAAAGGCCACTTAGAATCAAAGCTGATTTCTTCCCGTGGTTTGACATGTACTCATCCCATTTAAGGACACTGGACAAAATCCTTCAGTCTTTGCTGAGAGTAGGGGACTGATTCATAGGTAGCCAAAGGCTATTTTACACCAACTGTGCCTGTGCAAAGCAGCTGCAAAGCAGTCATAAGCACCCTGGCAAAGACCATCAGTGTAAAGACAATCATCTTCCCATCCCTGAAGGTCTATGCAGCTGAAGTCTTACTTTTGATAAACTTATTAAGGGCTACAGTAAATATCCCCTCTGGATCTAGCCTTGCTATAAACATAGGTGTACAAAAGGTAGTCTTTTGTCTGCAATTTCCCCATGAGCCTGACCTAGAGATTGTTTTCCCTCGAGGAACTATGAGAACCAAGATTAAGTTCAGATTAAGTCCTTTGAACTGTAATCAGGAAATACAAAGTATGAGTCAAAATTAAGAGGCAGCAGTGTAACTTCAAATACAAAAACGTGTATGTGGAAAGTTCTTTCTTAGAATAAACCCATGAAATTTAATATTGAAATAAAATTGTACCAGGAAACTAGAAGTTTGACATTTTTGAAGTCAGATTGGGTAGCTCTTTGGATAACAGCTAGACCTAGAGAGGAAGAGGAAGGAAGTGTTTTTTCAATCACATAGGTGTTTGATGTTTCAAATCTGTGGCCTAGAAGTGGTAGAATATCAAATATTTTAGAGTTCTTCCCTTAAAAATTTCTGAGACTGACTCACTCACACTGTGATAACTTATGATTAGGAAGCTCATTGTGAAGTGGAAACAGTCATGGAGGTTCCTTGTTTTGCTGATTCAGACTTGGGATTTGAGATTTTGTATCTCAAAACCAAATGTATACTTTCACTACCGGGCTATTGGCTGGTTTTTTTGTGGGTCTCTCTGTTTCTTACCACACACGTAATTAAAATCATTACCAAATAAAATTTGTTTGTCCCACCCCTTTCCTCTGTTCCTTCCTGTTCTTGAGCATGGACAATCAGAGAATTTCCTTCTGCCTTTGCTCAGAGGTTATTGATACTTCTAACTCTTGACTGTTGTTTTTGCCTCTGGTAGTACCCTGGACCTTAGACCATCCCTGAATGAGGATGGATAAACTGAGCAATATAACAGTCTTGTGCACCACATGAACATTTTTTACTCTCCATCCTTGGAGGTATTCAAGACTTGACTGGTCAAAGCCCTGAAGAACCTGATCTGACATCATAGCTGACACCGCTTTGAGCAGAAAGTCAGAGTAGAGACCCTCTGGTGTCCCTTCCAGCCTGAATTGTTCTATGATTCTTTAATATCCAGGCTGCTGCTACAGCGTATCCCCTATAGGTAAGGAAGTGTAGGCTGGGGCTGTAGTCTGAATCCTTTCAGCCTTGTTCAGTGTTGCTGATGCAAAGAAGCAGAGGCACAATAGGTTAGCATGTGCTTAGAAATTTTGGACATTTCTTCAGATGACTGCTACTCTGCATATTAAAAAAAAAAACAAACAAACAAGGTGACTCTGTAAGTTTTCTGGAGTAATAGGGCATAACATAAGGCAGATAACCAACAGACTACTTTATTTGGGAGTACTGACTAAGGAGTGGTTCTTCTAAAACCAGTTGCTTCAGAAAATAATTACCTTCACAGCAAATTCTCTGCCTATGGTATCCACAACTGAATTGGTGGCATTGCTTTCAGTATAGTAAATTTTCTTGAAAGACCTTGAGTACAATGGTTAGACTGTCAGAAGCAATTAGATCAGTAGATAGCACAAACTTTACTGCAAATTATATCCAATGTGACACTTTCATCTATGAAATGTAGTTTTAATGTACAGTGGATACAGCTATCATGACAATTATGTAAACCAGGTGATTCAACTTCTGCTGGTCAACAAGCAGCATACTAAAACCACCTCACAGCTCCTTACTGGCAATTAAGTACCTTTAATTACAGAGTGAGTTGTCATTTTACTTTTGCTTAAACATTTGTGTATTATTTGACATAATTATTTATCCTCAACACATTACCTGGTATAAACCTTAAGTATTGCCAATATCAGTTTTTCTAGATCTGAATGTATGATTTTGAATTATGTCATTCCTCACTGACACCATCCTTAGAAAGAGTGTTCTCTTCTTTTATGCAATTACTATTACTGATCATAGGAAACACTGACATTGGAAAATCTGGGCATATGGAAGAATGTCAGTTGACCTGTGACAGTGTTGGAAAGAAAAAAACCCAAACAAAATATGTGAACAACCTGAGAAACATATGGGTTAAGATGTGAGAATTTTGGTAAGGAAATTATCAGTGTAATCTTACTCTTGCTATTGTAAGTAATAAGCTAGTATAATTCAATAGTCACTAAGCAGTGGGATCTTGTATGAAAACCTGATGTATAATTTATGTTTATGCCTCTGAAAAAGAAAATAGTTGCAGTCATTTAATTGGTAGATTATTGAATGCACAAGGATCATTCCAGGTTTCATCTGTGATTATTTCACTCCAGCATCAGACAAAAAAATGACACTGTTACAAGAAATGTGCCATAAAAAGCAGGATACAAATTCATTTAACCATCAGATAAGCCATAATCATTGGCCAGTACTGAAGTACAGGACCGTATCTAGAACTCCTTTGTTCTAAGTTGGTAGCAGAAAAAGAACCCAGAAATTTGGAGATTTTATTCCCCTTTCCCCAGTACCTTCCCCTCATCACCTACATCAACATTAGTCACTTTCAGTCCTAGTCATATAAACTACCCAACCATCTGTATGTATCCAAACATGCCCTTTCCACCCATGAACATACCATTGCACCAACAACTGAACCCAGGTGCAGTCTGAGACAAAAAGCCTCGTAGAAAGAACAGGAGAATGGACATATGACAGCAAGGCTCCCTGATAGGAAAAGTTCTGTAACAACAGGACTGCCAATTCCTGGTGGATTAAGTTAACTGCTGAAAGAAAGTCTCATGAATTAATCTGGTTTATATCAACAAAGGATTTTCTCATTACTAGTTCAAGAAGCATTTAATACCCCCACAGCCATTCTCATGCAGGAACAAAGACTTGCTAGTGTCCCCTACAGTGCTAAAATACTCCCAGACTTTTGGACTGGGTAGCATTAATTATCTGGACCTTATATAATTAGTGACAACACTTGTGTCCCCTGGTCTGCCTGCCTTAAGTCCAGAATTGCATCTTAACCAACCAGAGTGCTCTGCCTTGAACTCCTGAAGAAGAAAAAAAAAAAAGCTTACAGTTCAAATGCACAGAAAAAAATAGCATTCTGGACCAGATCTACAAAGGATCCTGGAGTACCCAGAGTGGATTACAGTAAAGTGTCTAAGTTGTCAAATCTATGTACATCATCAGCTGTCTAGCAACATATGACCAAACACATGACTACACAGAATTATTAACGGAAACAAGGTGCCTCCTATAAAAGGAAAAGTTTACTAACTGCTCTGGAAGCATTTGATAGTTTTCTTTCCATAAAATGTGTAATTCTAATGAAAAAATAACAAAAAAACTTTCAAATTGGACCTCTGTTATTGAAAGCTCTCATGTTGAAAGCATTCTCATGGCTGTCTGCACTGAACCTTTCAAAGCTGACTGAGCAACTCTTTCAGAGGTTAGTGGTTCAGACTCCGATGTCCTTAGAATAAGCTTTTGGAAATCATCAGGGCAGTTTGTTGCCTTTGGGAGACCTATATTCCAGGGACAGAAAGGCCAAAGTATTTCTTACTGAAGCTACAGCAAACTATCACTTTTGTTAAAGATACATCATCTTCTTAGATACAAAATGCTGTAAAGTTGGAGTTTGGCATACCTCTTCACAAAATGACTATTAAACTCAGTCAGATGTCTTATCTGACAAGGGAAGTCCTGTTTTTATCTTGCAGTTCCTCATATAGATGTTGACTGATTGTCTTCCTAGAAGGGTTTGTAAAAAGATATGTTTGTGGTGGAGAAAAAAGGCGACCCTCAGGTGCTAGAGATTTGTTTTTATTGTCCCTTGATCCTTCCTGACTCTCATTCTGTCCCCTCAAATACCAAGTGAGATTATTTTATTGTGAAGTGTTTTGGGGAGAAGACCGAAGCATATTAAATCCATGTTAGTGTTTGTGCTTTCTAGCCATAACTTTTTTCCAAAGCACCCAGGAAGATTGAGTCTGGGACAGGCTCTGCCTTGGCAGTTATGTTGGGAGACCTCCAGTAATTCTTCCTTCCTTCATTCTGTTGACCTTTCCATCCTTTCTTCTTTAAGTAGCATCTATTGACAGTTCCTATTTAGTTTTTCATGTTTCTCATATTTTCTTTCAGAATCTTACATTGTGGGAATTCTGCTTGTTGTTTTACCCACCAGATGAACAGGACCCAATACAAAAGATTTTTCTTCAGTTGTAACGAAAACTGCTATTTGGCTTTCTTCCAAAAAAACCAGAAAGACAATTATACTTAACTGTTTAGAGATTTATAAATACTGTACCAGAGTAGCCTCTGGGTAGTAACTTTAGACATCCAACTCAATAATTTTCTTTTATTGGATAGTGATTTAGATCTTGAGTCCTATATAATAAAAGCAGCACATTTCATTAAAAAACACTTACTAAACAATAAAGAAAAGTGATCTTATTGCTCCAAGCGGGTCTAAAGCACGGAAGGGGGAGGCTGAATAGTAACATTTTACCTATGGACATTAGAAGACAGATCACGGTACAGCATGGTAGATGTATTTCAGCATAGTAACAATTGCAGCTGTTTTCTGAATGACTTCAACTTATGAGAATTTTCCCTAGGAACAGTATTTCAACACATGAGAGACCTTTTTAGGGCCTTCATTTACAGTTCTTGTAATAGATCCTCCAACAAGAAAGAATAAAGAGAAAAAAATAAAGAGAGGATGAACTCCTGGGTAATACTTCTCATATATCATGGCAGGATTCTTCTGGGTAAAATCCTATAAAATCAAGTAAACATAGTCAGAATTTTACACACTTTCAAGTGTGACAGATTACACAAGCTAAAATAACCTTGTACAAGTTTAGTTTAATTTGAACCAGTTCTTTTAAAAATCATTTGTGGCTTCATCATAATGTTTTCTTGGACCTGGCTTAAACTCTGATAGAAAGAACAAAACCAGCTAGTCACTTCATTAGGTTTATTTCACAAGCTGCTGATTAATTCTTAAATTACTGCAATTTTAGGTGGACTTAGTCTTACAATCTGCTGCAAGAAATTTCCTATTAAAACAAATCTAAGGTCTACATTCTATTGTGTATGCAGGTCTTATATTCTTTTTCACCTCTACCAGTCAATAATTCTTTTTTTTTTTTCATCTCTGAAATGTAAGCAAAAGAGAGAGAACAACAATAGTATTATCAGGACTGGAAATTAAAGTTCTTAAACAAAGAGAAAGGATAAATACTGTCTGAAATGCTTCATTAAAGGTTTTGTGCTGTTAGAGATGTTTGTTATAAGTTCAAAACAATACTTTTATTCCTGAAGGAGGGTTTTTTGGTGAATGTTGAATCTTAACATTCTCTTATTTTGGAGTTATGAGATAAAGTTTTTAAGTGAAGATCTCAGAATATAGGTTTTGATAATCATAGCTGGATTTACTTTTTAGACTGCTATGGAATTCAGTAATCTGTGGCAACGCCAGCACTGTATTCTATGTTTAATTTGCTATATATTACATGAAAATAGAGAAATAAAAAGCCTTACTTTCAAATACAGAAAATCAAACTCTATTTAAGGTAGACTTTTTGTTACTTAGCCTCTTTAGGAAAGCATATAAGTTAGTGAAAAATATTAAATATTGATGTAATATTAAAAGTAAACAAAGAAATAGTTCTGGCAAAAAGTGAAAGATTTGCAGGAATTGTTGCAAATGTCAAAATGAGCTATAACATTAATTGAATTTTTTCAACACTTAGATTCCTGTGTGTCTTTGCAAATCAATGTACTTTAGGCTGCAGAATTCTTCAAGATAACTCATAATTTCCTAAATCACATAGATGTTTTGAAAAATTTTCTTCTAGACCAGTCATATTTGCAAAAATGGCAAGTATTTTGCATTGACATCAGGGTTATTGGTTTGTTAGGATTCGTAGTTCAATGTAGAGGTTGCACGTGATTAAGGATGTTTTTATGCTGTGTATTTCTGAATGCTCCTTGTATTTTTGCTAGCATCAGTTGTTGTTAATTACAAAAATAACCTAATTAACAAAGTTTTTTACTTTGGTGGTTTATTATTGTTTAAATAACTGAATTTTTAAATGTTTGTTGTAGTTCAGTTTCATCATTATTTTTCAAAACAAAGGCTGACCATCCTAGGTAATGAAGTTAATAACTGAAAAATGAGATAAGGGTATCTTAACTTCCCAGCACATGTCCTACATCACCATTTGCTCACAAAAAAAAAAATCCAATTTTTGAAAATTAGATCACTGTGATAAATAACTCTGTATTACCTTTTTGCAACATGCACATAATTTCTTATCCTGCTGAACAAGATGGATCAGCTGATAGCTGTTATTTATTTTATGGTAGTACATCGGCACTCTGGATGGGATTAAGAGCTTGTTGTCATAGTCCTGATATATACAAGAATAAAATATGGCTTCTGCCCTGGCAAGTTTACAATCTGATGCCTTGCTTGTTCCAAAACTGAAGTTACGTGCTCAATGTTATACAGGTTAATAAATCTTTCTGACTTCAATGAAACTATCCACCTGTGTAAAGTTAGATTATGTGCAAGTCTTTGGAAGATTTGAACTTAAATAAATGAAAGAGGCTGGGTCAGAGACAGACTGTTCACTTTATTTCCTGTACTATGGAAGCAATCTATGTTAGGACCTTGCTAGCCTTCCAGCCTCCACAAGAAAACCTTGACAGAAAGATTCGCAGCCAGCACTGTTTGCATTTCTTATATTTTCCTTGCAGCTGGATACTAGCATTAGCTGCTGGAACTTACGCACTCAGAGAACAGTACCCTCTCTCTCAAAAGCCAGGAAAACTTATTAAGAAAAATTATTAGGAAAAGAGGTTTTCAATTCTGTTGCATATGAACTAAAAAAGTGTTGGGGAATGTCTGGAGAGACAGGTTTCTTTGACACGTTTTCCCTGTGTTAGAGCAATGCTGGAAGGTCCAAGCCCAAATACCTTCAAGCTTTCACAATTTCCTCTTTCTCCTTTGCTTTCAGGAAACCTGCTTCAGCTAGAGAAAGATAAAACTGGGCAAAGGAGGTAGATAGTACAGTACATCAAGCACGTGATTTCACACTTAAACTATAAATATATTTAACCATCCCAAGACTGTTACAAATTCCTAGTGACTCTATTTTATTATTATTTGCTGTTCAACATCTTGAAATCAAGCCCCCTATTATGAAGGTGTACTATTTTGTGCATTTCTGATGCTGAGGAATAAAAAAAACCTGCTCTTTTTATGAGCATTAATTATACACCAGGCAAGGAAGCAATTGCCTCTATGTTATGAAATATTAAATCAAAATGCTTCCTGTTCCCAGATGTCCCAGAGATAAATACAGCAGTATTTTGAAGCCCCACTTGGAGCTGTTTTGCCTGCAAATTTATAGTTTTGTCTCCATTTTCAGAAAACCCTGTTTTATGTGAAGTATAGCACTCTTGGTAGTTTTTAAGGAGCAAACTCCTCTGGAGTTGCCTATGTAGGCAACAACTCTTATGTAGATTGCACACAAGGGATCTGAAGTTGAAAGGCTCCTTTAAGATGACAAATGGGTTGAAAGTGTTATTGTCTTTGATTGCATGCCTTACATCATCTGTATGTAGGAATAAGAGAGCTATACTTTATCTTTAGCCATTTTATAAATATTTAAGTCCTTATAGTTGCCTAAAGATATTAAAGCATATTTTACAGTAGTTGGAATATAAATATTATATATAGCACAAGATACCAAAGTAGTTTAATGAATTCATAATTTTCTGCTCACTTTTATTGGAATGTGTTTTATGTTCCAAAACTTCCATTTAAAGAATAAGAGACTATTCTGCTCCCTGACAAGATGTGAGCCAATAGTGAATGTTATCAAAGCTGCTTTAAATGATGATATGGGACTTCAATTAGCAAGAAGAAAGGAAACATGGGTATTGGAATGTACTATACCAGTCTCTGTGTTTTAACATGAAAAGAAGTCTTTGAAGAAGCCATTTGTTTTTTAAGTCTTTAAGAAACTGTAAAAGCTTTTTGCTTCTCTGTATTTTTTAAAAGTTCTTAATTGCAGAAGTAGATACATGTCTGGATCCAATTATACAAGAGTAATTTTTTTAAAATTTGAAGTTGAGTTTCTAAAATAACCAACCATAAAATCTTGTGACACGAAATGTATAAAAGATCTATATTTCATGACCCCTTGAATATAAAAGGTTTGTTGAGGTTATGATTATGAATCTTTCAAAATTCCATCAAATAAGAATATTTTTTAATATTTCACAGTTTCACTATTTCCCAGTAGGAGTCTGTGCTGGGTAATACTTGTTAATTACCCACAACAAAAGTAGACACACAATGCTGGTAAATTACCTGACCCTTTGCATTGTAATGAGACAACAAGGATTTCATGAAGTGATGTTGTTTCAGTGGTTAATGGTGTCAGCAATGTTGTAATTGTAGGCTAAGGCACATTAGCTGCACAACCACATATAGGAAGGGTTTCTCTCAACAGGCCCTTTGGAGAATAGAACAGGGTATTATCATTAAGCCTATGTCATTTGCATGCTGCTAATCACTTACTTTATCATCTTGTGTATCCATTGTCTTTCTTTAATTGCACTTTAAATGAAAATTAAAAAATAGTTCCAATGCCCACGATACTTGCGATAGCATCTTGATTATGAAGATAACTTCAAGAAAATGGAACATATAGATAATATATTACAGAATTACAAGATAGTTTGAAAGTTATAGACCATAGCAGGCAGCCTCATGAGCGTAATTCTGGTATCTTTCTTTGCTTCAGTACGTTTTGTTTGTTTAATAAATGGTTATTTATATGCATAAAGGTGGTTGCGGTTTTTTTAAAGGACATACATGAATTCAGAGATCAATGACACTGTTTTTGCTGTAGTGTGGCAAAGATACAAAGCATCAATATCCAGCAGATTCCACCAGTCCAATAACTTTACAGGAGAAAGCTGGATTGTAGTTCTTTGTTCTTTCTCGTTAAATCCCAGTCTGTGATATCCATTGTAGAAAAGCAGAAAATCCCAGTCTGTGATACCCGTTGCAGAAAAGCAGAAAATCCCAGTCTGTGATACCCATTGTAGAAAAGCAGAATCTTATACCTACCAGCAAGCTGCAGAACTTTTACAGCTTTAGGGTAAAACTTGCAAAATACTTGCCATTCTTTTATCAAGACAGACCTGTTGATTTTTAAGTTTGACATGGTTAAGTTTGAGGCAGCCCAGACTTCCCATAGTAGGCAGTCTCTAAAACCTTGGTAGCTTCTGGTTATCGAGAACCTTCCAAACCTTTCTGCATCTGCAAAGTTGGGTATGCCAGCTGAATGGAGGCACAACCTCCATTTCAGAATCGGTACTGCTGTGCTTTTGCATTTTTTGCATCTTTTTAACTTCTGAACATAACAAACCTGAAAAAGTAGATATATTAATTTTGCAAATGGTATGGTAAGAATTTTTATTGAAGGAAGAGGGGTAAACTTTGTTCTTGAGTAGTTATTGGGATATCTTTTTATTCAATGCACCCCAATAAGATTATGGTAACTAGGAATTTTCATACTGATTTATTTGGATACAAGATTAAGATTATATAAAATTTCTGTGATGCCACAGGAATACCTGATTTTTTGCAACCTGATATTTTGCAAACTTTCCATAGGGCTTTAAAGTAGGTCTATGAAGGTATAATTGAAATTGGATCTTTCATATTGATCTGAGGTTAGGTTGCTGGTTTAAATTTCACATTCAGCTTTAAATGTCAAGTACTCTTCATAGGGATTTTGCCACAAAATATTGAAAAATGATTCCTTGAAATATGACATTCATGGAGTTTTTAAACATGGATTTGAAATCTTATTTACAACATTTTTTTAGCCAGATATGTGGCATGTAAAGCAATGTTTCCATTTTCAACTTCTCTTGATTACTTTTAGTGTCTATCACCTACAGTACTTTTACTAAAAACTAACGAAAATTGCAGGCTTTCTGTTTTTAAATCTCATTAATAAGTGTTGATAAGCTAAGTGTGAGACTTAAAACTCATGAAAGGGAAGAAATGAACTTGACAAACAGTAGAGACCAAGTTGGTAGCAATGTGGAAAGGACATATAGTGTGTCCTTCCAGGCATTCCGTGAAAGGATGAACTAGGAACTGAAGATCTCTCTGCCCTTCCTTTCTGATCAGCAAAGGGAGGAAGGAGACAGCAGTGCCTTATTGAGCTTCTCCTCCAACACTAGTACTTCCTTGACATGTTTCTCTATAGGACTTCCCTACATGACTCAAAACAGGAGCTACCCTGTGATAAACAATGGGAAGTTTGTCAGGAGAAAAAGGTGGGGAAGTGCGTATGCACTGTTTTTTTGTATGCTTTTCTCTTTTTTTTTTTTCCCTTGATATATAGAGCCATAGAATGGCTTTAGTTGGAAGGGACCTTAAAGAATATCTAGTTCCAGCCCCCCTGCCATGGGCAGGGATACCTCCTACTCAGTCAGGTTTCTTGAAGCCTCATCCAGCCTGATCTTAAACACTTCCAGGGATCCACAACTTCTTTGGGCAACCCATTCCAGTGTCTTACCACCCTCATAGTAAAGAACTTCTTCCTTATGTCTAATCTAAATCTACCCTGCTCTGGTTTAAAACCACTGCCCCTTGTCCGATCACCACATGTCCTTATAAAAAGTCCCTCTCCAGCTTTCCTGAATAAATAATTGAACAAATTGTCCATTATTTACACTGCTGACTGTATGTTTGGATATTCTTCCCCCTAGAATGGCCATCAGAGGTATAAGCTTCTTGATTCTGAATCATGTACTGATTGAAGCAGAGGTTCCCAAATTTTACAGATTGGGTACTACCAGTGGTATCACTGCTGTTCATTACACAGTTGTGTCTACACAACTTTAGATATTATTAGTAGCTAATATATTGCTACCAGTACTTCATTCAAGAATATGCAATTAGAGATACTTGAGTTTCATCCTGATTCTGTAACTGCAATTTCTATTTTGATTGGTTTCTAATGTGAGAAAGGAGGAATAGAAAGAAAAGGAAATCTTCATTGTCTGTTTCTTTCCAGTCAGGGTCAAAAATAATTGCAAGAAATTACTCAATTTTAGTGTTTGGTAAACCTATATTGAAACCAGAATAGAATGTGGCATAGTGTATATATGACGTATAAACCAGGGATGATATACCGAGCTGAACAGAACATAAGACTGGTTTGGCATGTTAGCCATGCCTGAACTTCAGTATCAGAGGGCTGACATTTCTTTTAATGGAGGTATTTTCTGGAGGTACTTACCTTCCTATTATTTTATCATGCATGACAGCACTGGTTTTCTTCCTGGCCAGTGATGCCGATAGTTCTGAAGTGCAACTAATTGTGCTGATGGGACGCCAAACATTAGTATGGTATTTCCTTATTTCTATTTCAAGCTGGTTGCCACAAGTTATTTGCAAGGTTCAGATTAAACTTCATCAAGGATGTAGTAAGCTATCTTTTTTCTTGAAGTACGCAAATACTCCTTAGACAATTATCATTCCCCAAAGTGGTAACTGCACCTGAGTGCCAGTGATTAATTGTGCATTCTATGGAAGAGCTGGTTGAGTTAGTATTACTCAAACTGGTGTAGTTCAGAACAACTTGATACTCATTTTCACACATGATATCTACTAAGATGTCTTTAACAGACATGCTACTCTGAAGCTGTGTGTGTTACAGAAGGCAGTATTTGAGTGACAAAGAGCATGACTGATTTTTTTTTTTCCCCCTATTCATGCTGCTCAGGTTGGAGTTCTGGTATAAAATTTTGGCTTGCAGAGAGCCTTTGTAGTGGTATGCTGAAAGCATGAATGCCAGAAGGAAATTCTCTATTAAGACTTTCTTTAAAAAATACATTCACACAAAATCCATGTTCCGTACCTCTGAGCATTTAATCAAGCCCTGAAGTTTTTAAGCTACAAATGTAGTTTGGGAATCACCTGCATACTGTCATTTGACTATGTGTTTTTATGATAATGTGTCCACTAAAAAGTTTTGACAGGATTCAGTGAAATCTGGGAGGATTGGTCATGGGCACAAAATGCTCTGTAGTCAGCAGGATTTGCCAGGAGTTGCTCTTTTGAAATATGGAGTAAGATGGGAGAGGAGCTTTTGGATACTTGCAAATAGATTAGACTGCAGGAAATGTGCAGGAGGCCTATGGAGCATACTTGCCAGATAAATTAGAGGTGGTCTTGATCTGAATCCAACCTGTCTCAGAGCTCAGCTCTGGGAATCCAGTTCAGATTTCTTTGATAAAATGAGGCCTTAGCCTTGACAGTAAAATCTTTGATCCCCAGAACAGCCTTGAATGTGCAGTTTTAGTTTTGACCCAGCCTATAGAGAACTTAATGACATTTTACCATAGGTTTCCAGCTCAGTTCCAGCTTGAGTAATTTAAAAGTCTGCTGGCACTATTTAGCCCACACAGACCATGAAGTTGAGCGTAAGTAAGTACAAGTTGATGGAAAAACAATATTGCTAGAACAGAGTGACAGATGCTGATTATCACAAAATGTCTGTTTAAGCATTTTATATGGATCCATTTCCTCACTGCATACACCTGAAATTTTTGTAGAAGTTACAAAGTAATTGTACTTAAAGACATGGAATCATCTGCTAAAGAAATTGTCGGAGTACATATTGCAAAAAATGACTGCTGTGGTTATTACTGTTGCTGCTCAGGGGAGCTATTCAGATGCCTCATTTATTGGAGCTTAATAGATTAAAAGTCCAAATTGAGTCTCATGATATAAACCTAATCAAATTCTAATCTGCATAATTTTCCCATAAGCAGCACTGGGAAATTTGTTTAATTTATGTTTCAGTAGTTGCCAATCATGTGTTGGACAACATTGAGGCTTTTATTTATCAAAATATTTTTATTGATAGCTTGCTATGACATCTGGCTTTGCTCTTCCTTTTTCCCTAAGGAAAAAAATTATTTTATTTGGTATAATTTGGGGTATAATGACATACATAGAGTCTTGCCGAACATGCCTATATAATTTTTAATGGTGAGCTTTCAATTTTATTTGTAGTTATTGAATACCTGTCTCTCTGAACTAGGTAATGTAGCTTAATTTATTTCATAAGTTTTATTCGGCATATATATTTTTTTTTTGCCTGAGGTCTAAATATGCAAAGTTGATTAATGATTAAACTGAAAAGAATATGGCATCATTTTATGCCAAATTCTTTCATCTGCAAACCTGTGCTACCAACTTTGTGACCTAGAAGTGTATAGTGTTGAAAACTATTAAATGGTACATGGGGAGTAGGGACAATTAAAAATAAGGCTTGTCATGACAGTGTCTAAATCCACAAGAATTATAATTTCTGATGTTATTATGAATTTAACTGTATTCCATAATAATTGCTGGATGAACATGTGTTGCTATTTCTTCTCTCTCTTTACAAATGTTTATGTAGTTCTAGTCAGTTCATTCTGAACAAAATAAGAAAAAATGAAAGAAAAATCTGTGAGAAGTAGTCACTCTACTCTGTAGCACCTACACAGTAGTATTAGGAGTAGGTGCTATATATTACACCTAGAGGTGTAATTCACCAGAAAGAATGGTCACTTGCTACCAAGAGAAAGAACAATCTGAGAGAATAAAATCCTTTCCCAACAGGAGTAGGCTTTGGAAAAGCAGGTTCATGACAACAGAGAAAGGGAAGAAAAAGTAGATGGAAAACCAAAGATGGCATGACAATTACAAAACAAAACAAAAATTCAACAAATCCAAAGCCCATGGTGTATTGGAAGGAGTTAAAATATTCTCTGCCCAGTTTGTAAAAATGTAATATAATATTAATGTGAACACTTCCCAAGCATTAGGGTAAGTGTGAAGTAGTTTGGAAACCATTGTCCTCTGCAAGTCCTTTGTATTTTACTGTTTGTTGTCCTAGGTGTTTTCAGTTAGAGAATTACCTAATCATCCCTCTGTTTCTGGAAACAGCTTATAATATAAGTGCTTAAAGACAACTACAAAAATGATACTAGCTATCAAGCAATAAACTCCTGGTGTCCTAGCCCATTTGCTTTGGTAGGGTTGGGTTGTGTAAGCTTGTGGTGAACTTGTCAGAGACATCATTTGGGTAATTACCACAGGAGATGTTGTGTAAAAGAAAACCATGAAACAGGCAGTTTCAGATGGACTTCATCTTGATTTTTTGTCTGCATTTGATAGTGAAACTCAAAATGACACTTAAACGGGGAAAAGACTTGTTTAACTACCTGTCAATAAAACACGCTAAGTTATACATGATTCTGCACTATGCTTAAAATATGCTATTTCCAACATATTATGCTGTTCACAATTGAAAATGGAAACAATGTGGTTTCATTCAGTGCTAGACCTCAAGATGATGAAACTCCACTCCTTCTCTTGATCTTTATTTTTACAACTTAATCCTGCCTTGATAGAATCAACAGACCTATAATCCTTTACAATTTCAGCATGCAGGTCGACTAATTCACCCAGGAACAGTTCTCACACTTTGGGCTGCAGAAACTAACATTGATCCCCCTACCTTGTGCTTTCATTAGAGCTTTGATTTGGACATTTTCACTATAGGTTTCTGTAATTCAACAGTATAGGAACAGACGTTGGAGAAGAGCACTTCCTTGGGAGAAAGATGGCAGCTTGTTCTCTATAACAGTGTCTGTCAGTGCTACCGGGGTTGTTGCAATCCCAAAGCTTTGGAAGGTTGTTACAATTGAGAAAGCTATCTTTCTTCACCCTCCCCTCCCTGTAGATTTAGCTTGGCACCTCCGAAAATGCTGCAGTCTCCAAGAGAGCTGGAGCTTACGCAGTCACATCTGTTCTCCCACATTCTCCTTTTCCAGAGTTTTAGAGATAATCTCCAAGAGATTATTAGATCTTCAGTCACAAATTAGAATAAAAGTCAGAACTGAGACCAGATTTCAGGATTTCCAGGTTCTGAGGCCAAACTACAACTGTCTGTCTCAGACCACATGGGACGTTGACACTAGAATTGTTTCTAAATTGAATGGCTGTAACAGATTCCCATGAATGTCAGCAGCTCTTTAGCTGCATGACTGCTGCTGAACTTTCCAGGTATGCCCAAGTGGCTGTACTAGGGAGAATAACAGGTATAGTCTAGCATTCAATTGAATTCACTGGAATATTAATGGACATTGTCAGCAAACAGTAGCAAAGGGATATAGCTATGAGGTCCTTTTGTAAAGAGAATTATTTCTTTTTGGCTGGCTTTGCTTAATGGAAATCCTTGTCCTGTATTCCTGCATGGCAAGTTGTCGGGGGATGTTTGGCATTTCACCTCCTGTGTGTTATTCATATAAACTCTAAATATAATTGTTGTTTCATGCTTCTTAGATGAGCCACAGATAGTTAATATATGCTTTAAAAATTGTATTTTTGAGGACATTAGTGCATTTGTTACCCAGTGAATCTCATGACACCTTTCCCTGGAATAGCACTATTTAAAGGGCACTGTCAATTTGCATGGCATTTAAATGACAAAGCCACCGACTTGAGGTCTGCCAAGTGGATTTTCAGTTTGGGAAGCTGCAAAGAGGAGAGGGGCGGGGGGAAAGGTGAAGAGGATCATAAAGGATCCATTATGATGCTTTAGAATGGAAGATATGTTATGAAAAATATAAAAATTTGGTTTGAGAATAGGGCTATCTGTGTCTCAGTGAAGTCAGTGGAACAGAAGCAGTGCACATCCAAGAGACAAATTTCTTTCTACATTAAAACCCCAATAAGCATTTACTATCCGCTCAGCAAACTAAAAGAACATATTTACTACTATGTAGAGTAAACCTTCCTGCATTTCATGGGACATTACTCAGTCAGGTTAACTGCACAGGGACAAAACAATGGTTTGTGGCCAGCACAATCAGCAGATCACTTGACCATCAGAGCAATTGCTCCAAACAACACATAAGCAGGGCAAACTATAATTAATGCTGGTGCTTACAGTGGGCAGAAATTACTATTAAGACATGCCAGCATTCCTTAATTTTGAACTTCATCGCAGTGCCACTGTGGCTCCCAGAATATGTGTATGTAACTACTGAGTCACAATTAGTGACCCCTGTGTTCCTGAGAGGACCATGGATCAGCCTGGCTCTCACAGAAACCCAGTATACTGCTCATCACGTTGTAGGTGGCATTTTGTAAGAAACAAGGAGGGCTCATAGCCAACTGGCCCTGCTGAGCTCTGAGCTGGGCAGGATCTGGATCCCCAGTAATTCTTTGAAAAAACAGCTCGCCTCCTTGTGAGGAGGAAATTTCCACAAGGTTCTTCATCCACAAAGATGAGAATATCTTAGAGAGGTAGGATCTCGAAATTCTTTAGTTGTTTCACCTGCTTTTGTGAGCAGTAGTATCTCAGAGGTACCTGGGAAAAATTTCTTTGCACAGAGTCAAGATGTTGAACTGCAGGAGGCCCAAATACCTTCAGAGTAGGTAGCTGAGTTAGGGTACGTGAGTCCTTGCCTCTCAAAGAGGAAGGCTGCTGCCAGGAGGGAAGCAGTGACTCCTGACTGCCAGTCCTTACTGATTTTGAGCATGACAGGAGCCCTGTGTTCCTTTCAGAGGCATGATATATTTAATACAGTTTGGCAGCATCTTGTTTCAGAGAGGGACAGGGGCTTGCTTACCCCCTGTTGAAGGCCAAGCCATTTCCTGTGTTTGATGCTGTGATGGTTATCTCCATAGCCAATAGTTGTTGACCCTGGATGGCAACTAAACCCCTACCCAGCCTCTTGCCCACTTCCCAGTGGGGCGGGGAAGAGAGGAAGAAGGGCAAAAGTGACAAAAAACCTTATGGGTTGAGGTAAAGACAGTTTAGTAAGTGAAGAGGAAAACAAACAAACAAAAACACAATAAAAAACAACCAACCGGAAGAAACCCAACCTCATAATGCAAAGGTAATCACTCAGTACAGCAATTTAGTATTGGATGCAGTTGACTGCAGGTGCTGATATGGTTGTGCTGCACCTTACCTCCTAATTTTTGGCAAAGAGAATTCCGTTTTCCAGAAGACCCCTGCTATCACTGTATTTTCTTCTGCAGGGTTTGTGCTCAGGCTTTCACAGGCCATGTGAATTTTACTATAGAGGCTGATCCTGTTAAGCAATTGTAGCCACAGCTCCCTCAGTTGTTTGTTGAACAAGCAGACACTGTGGTTATAAGAAGATCACAACTATCAGCCCTGTTTTACAATTTTGATGAGCGTTAATGGAACAAGGTTTGGGGAATGAAGGAGAAAATGGAATATGAGAAGGAAAATGAAAAGAGGCTGTGAGGAAAGCATGTCATTTCTAAATGAATGCTCTGTGCAGAGGAATTGAATCTTTTCACAGCTGAAAATGGATCTTAAATCTGATGCCTTAGCTTGTTTCAGCTTCTGTAATGAAATAGAGTTTTCCTAATACCCTGTGACCTGAATTTCTCCCTGCTTTATGGGTGCTATTCCTTGACGTACAAACCTGTATTTTCTCAAGTCAGCATTTGATGATGGATGTCAAAATACAGGTCATGTATTATGCATATAGTATTACCGATTTAAGGTGTTTACTTGTCAAGTTGAAGAAATTCAGAAATGTCACATTCACTGAATCTGCACAGCTGTCACTTGTAGTTTTTCATGCCTTTAAATGAAAGTTCTGATAAAGCAGGTTAGTTTTCCTGCGCTTTTTTTTTTCTTTTTTTTTTCCTGTCATCTAGTGGAAAAAATTAGAAAGCCTATGTACAGAATTTACATGGTGACTTGGAAGCAGGAATGTGGCCTGAAGGTGTATGACGCCTTGAGACTCCAAACATAGGCACACAAAATCCCAAAGTACTCTGATTTTTCTTTACTGAAAATATTCCAAGATTTTTCTGTTTTTAAAAAGTGAATTTGTAGAGGTGTCTAGATTAAGCATGCACAAGGAAATTACATTAAAATAGCATATATTTCTCACATCTTCTAAGACCACAGGATGAAAAATATTAAGGCATGAATCTAGTTTTCATTCAAGGAGAAAACAGAATCCCTTTAACATGCTTCTGGCATTTTAGACTGAATGCACTATGTGTGCAGTGTGCAATTACAGAGCTCCTGACAGTCTGTGTCTAACAGAAATGCCACATTTACATCAATTTTCTAACGCTATCCTAGGAAGACAAATATTTGAAGGGTTAGAGAGAGGTGGCTACAAATAGCCTCCGATGGAGAATGTGTGTGCACGTTCCTTTCTGTGTGTGCACATAGCAATAGAGGAAGGGCAAGAAGGACTTAGACATGTAGATGCAGTTATGCCAACTTTCATCAATTTGCTTTTGGCTAGTAGGGAAATACTGATGTTCTGAAGAGCCTGATTCACTAAATGATGTTTTAGTGCGTGCGTCCTGAGATGGGGAGTGAAATGAAAAAGAGAGTAGCAGAGCCTCTAGGGATGCTCCCAGCAGTACAACTCCTAGGGTGCATGGGAACAAGATTATTTTTCTCTGCTCTCAGATAAGTGAGTGTAAAAAGTCTTACTGCTGCCATTTTGACTTTTCTGTGGATGACCCAACAGGGCCTGCCACTTCAACTGCTCAAGAAGTCTACTTGAGGTTTTTTTTTTTAATGTACTGTGACAAAAGCCACTTTTTGCCTTTCCTGTAGCATAACAAAATACAGAACACCGGAGTCTGCTACAGAAGGAGGTGTCACACTAATATTCACCTGTCCTCAGACAGCATTCCCTCCCTTTGGAGTCCCGCTTTAATTTTCCTGCTGTTGTGTCTGAGTTATGTCTAACTCATGAGGTAGTGACTGAAGGAGCTCTGTTAGACTCACTTTGTGAGTCTGAGAAATCCTAGGCTCTGCCATGCAGCAGTAAGCATTCAAAGAGCCAATATGGCTATCAGTCACAGTGCCAGACACAAGGAAACTTCTGCAAACCAATACCAGTTGGGAATGCAATTTGCTGTCACCACGCAAGTCTTACTGAATTAGTTCCAGCACAACGAGTAGTATTAAATGACCGACAGTTTACATTGCCAGCATTTCCAATTGTCTCTAAGAAATCTGCTTTCTAAAGATTTTCTATGCACTGGTAATATTAAGTATAATTGCTTTGCTGTCTTAGGCTTGCCTATGGTGATGTTTTTGTCTTGCAAGCCTGTTGAAGATACCACATCCACTTCTTTTCTCCTAAAGAATTTCTTCACAGATTTTTCACTCCCTTTTTACTTATCCTGTCCTTACAATCCTCATGTTGTAGATAGTTTTTATGTCATAGTCAGAAGGAGATTTATGCTGTTGCCTTCTGGAGTGCTAAGTAAGTCTCTCTTCTCAGTGATTCTAATTTTATTACCTATGTATTTTATATTTGATACAGACAAAACATAGGGAGAAATTAAGTGAATATAAAATAAAATTTTAAATCCCATTGAATCAAGTTTAGTGGTCCTTATAGTTTGCCTTGTTTAGGGACAGTTTAAGAGTGATGGTATTTAGCACTGGAAAAGAACTATAAATCCCTCATGAGGACACCCTATAGATGCCATCTATCTGGAATTCTGTAAAGTCTTTGACTCAAGCCCCCACAACAACCTTCACTCTAAATTGGAGAAATATGGATTTTATAGGTGTACTGCTCTGTGGATTAGGAATTGGATGGATGGTTGCATCTAGAGGGTAGTGGTCAAAAGCTCCATGTCCAGATGGAGGTCGGTGTGAGAGGCGTCCCTCAGGGGTCAGCACTAGGACCTGTGCTGTTTAATATCTTTATCAATGACATAGTACCCTCAAAAAGTGTGCATTTGACACACCAGAGGAATGGGATGCCATACAGAGGAACCTGGACAATCTTGTGAAGCAGGCCTGTGTGAACCTCATGAGATTCAATAAGACCAAGTGTAAGGTTCTGCACCTGGTTAAGGGCAAACCTCAGTATCAGTAAAGACTGGGGTATGAAGGGATTGAGAGCAGCCCTGCGAAGAAGGACTTGGGGGTACAGTTGGATAAAAGCCTGAAAATGAACCAGCCCATAAAGCCAACCGTACCCTGGGCTGAATCAAAATAAGTGTGGCCAGCAGGTCAAGGTTGGTAATTCTGCCCCTCTACTCCACACTGGTGAGATCTCACCTGGAGTACTGTGATTTGTGCAGCTGCCTACTTTTCAGTACTAACAATCAGACTTCAAAAAGCTTTGCCTGATTTCCTGGGTTGGGCTCAGGTTAATGGCCCAAGGAGCTGCAGGCAGGAGGGGCCACAGCTGGGATGAACAGTTGAACCAGTCAGTGGGATATCTGATACCATACTGAGTCATACTCGATAAGGGGAGGGGTGGTCTACAATGAGGGTGCCTGTTTTCAACTTGCTTTCGTGTGGCCGGAGCAGGGAAAGTTAGCATTTCAGGAACAGGTAGAGCTTTCCCAGTTTCTATTACTTACTTTATATATTGTTTCATTAGTACTATTGTTATTGCTGTTGTTTTCTTCTCTCTGTGTTGTTTTATTAAACTGTCCTTATCCCAACCCTTAGGGTATCACTGTTTTTCTTCATCCTGATTTTCCATCCCATCCCATAGGAAGGGGTGTGGAGTGGTAGGGAAAGTAGTGGATGAACAGCTGTGTGGTGTTTAGCTGCCACCAGAGGTTAAACTGTGACACATGGGGTTTTTTGGGTTTTTTTTTCAATGTAGAGAATGCTGTGTAGAGAATCAAGGTGAAAACACTGTCTTTTTTAGATGTGAACCTTGCTGCTCTCCAGACATTTTTTTTTTCCTGTGAGAGCCTGTCAATATGCTTCCTATCCTGCTTTTCTTTCCTTTACATTCCCAAAGGTATGAAACTCTTTCTAGCTTCTTTTCAAGCATTCCTCTTACATACCGTGTGAAAACTTATGTCTTTTTCCTTCTATCCTATCTTATTTTTTCTGTTAGAATGAGCCCTTCCATCCCAGTATTTCTCTAATTGTAATCCTTGTTAAGATGCATATTACGAATGGTACACACAAAAATAAAAAAACAACTCTGTGTGGGTTGTATTACTTCTGGAAAAGTTAGTTTTTAAACCCTGCTTGTCAATCCAACCTAAAATCTGCTAATGGAAGCAATTTGTTCCTCATGGTTGTATTGCTGTTTGGGAAAATAAAAATAAAATTTAAAATGTTAATTGAGGTTGAAGGAATGGTGTTCGTTATAGGAGTATTTGAAATACTAATAGGACAAAATGAAATCTATCTACCACTGAAGTCTGTATTTTTTTTATTTATATTTAAGTAAGTGTCACTCTTTCCATTTTGCATGTTTTGATGCAAAGGCAACCTACGATAAGAAAGTGAATTTTCCATTAGCTAACAGTAGAAATGATCTGCATATTTGTGAAGGATTATGCTTTTAAGAAATAATTGTTGAAAATTAAGCAATTTTTTTAATATATATAAATGACAGAGTTTTTCACTGTAATTTCTGAGGGGGGGGGAATAGAAAGATAGGAAATTCCCTGTTGTTGTGAATTTTCTTTATATAGTTTGTCCTCTGTAAACTTTTTCTTTCCTTTTTATTTTTTTCTTTCAGGTTTTACACCCCCTGGGATGGATAGATCATCTCCGGACAACAGTCCAGTCCATGGCCTGTTACGTCAACCCTCCATTACAACAGGAGCCAACATCCCTATTATAACAGAGCTAGGTAAGGAAAGCTAACATCCCTTCATGTGTACTTCCGTATCTTTTTCCCACTTCCCTTGTTATGCAGTCTCAGGAAAATTACTCTTTCTTGCATTGCTGTGTTTTCTTTTCTGATAACTTTTTTTGAATTGTTCCCTCTAAAGAAAGATTAACAACAGTTGTTTCACGTTATTTGAATAACTTAAGTAGATTCCTCTTCCCTTTGTGTCGTCTTCATTTTCTTAAAACACTCTGTCAGACACGACGCTTTTCACATAGTCTAACAAATAAGCACAGGTCTTTGGGCTAAGACTAGAAAAGAAAAAAAACCCACAGTAAGTATGAGCAGACATTTCCTGTGCATTTAATCAATAGTAAGATGCCATTTGTTTATTTCTTCATGGTCAAGAACTGTTTAATCATATGTAACCAAACTTTATATAATAGTATGAGACATTTTACTCCTGAGAATATGATGATGGTAGGTAACCAGGCTCTGATTTCCACTCTAGCTGTGGGTATTTATGTTGTCAAGTGGTGTGATGTGAAGTGCAGAAGCTGTTCTGCTTTTTCATGGCAAATACAAACTTGATTTGTGGTCCTTTGTCCTTTTATTTTCTTTTCCAGTTTTGTTTTTTAGAGCCTTACCTGTCTTTTTCCCTTACTTTATTCTCTTTCTGTACTTTCTTTTCCCCCTAAATACTTTACTTATTAGCTAAGCCTGGCAAACTTCTGCCTTTGGTTTCAATCAGTCAGGAAAAAAACAGTGGAACCCACATTCTAATGATAACTGAACTGGGTAAGATGTGCCTTTTTCCTTCACATCACTGTCTTATTTTCTGTTGTTGTTTTTATTGTCATCAGCTTTTCCTTTATTTATCGGGCTGTAGCAGAGGGGCTACCCTCATGGCACTGCTTTGAATGTGTTTTATTTGTGGTTCTTGTTGAAATTGACTGTCTTGTTCTGGCCTTTCTTAATGATTTTTTTTTTTTTTTTTTTTCTTCACACAGCATCAGTAAACCTTTGATCACACTCGCCTGACCTGCCGGCTGTTTTCATAGCACCTTCTCACCAATTCATTTTCTTTGGCCTGGGTCCCTACCTCCTGGGCCCTTCCTCCCCTCCACCAATTTTTCTCTCCTTTTCTCTCTCTCTTTTTTTGTTATTTCAGCCTATTGTCAATTTTAGTATTTCTCACAGGAAGTCCAAGAAGAAGTAAAAGATAAGACACCCTACTCACGCACATGCACCCACCTGCCCCCCCCCCCCCGATCATACTTTTCCTGAAGCTATTTGTTTGTTATTTGTGGGAGTAGGACTTTTCTCAGAAGCTTAGACTTTGAAGCTGTAAAAAAAGCAGCCAAGTTTCTGCTTTGCTTCCTCTCAATCAAGAGAGCTCTCACCAGCTTTTGTGAGCAGCTTTTGATGAGCATTTCCTATGGCACAGCACCACACATTTGAGCCAACCTCACCTAGCCCACAGATCTTTTGTAGAAATCCTAGCTTGCTGAGTTGCATCAGAAATATAAAGATATTGAGGATAAAACCACTTACAGAAATCACCTTAGATTTGTAGTACCTTGGAAACTGATACCACATGTGGCCAGCAACTTGCTGTCAGTCAGGTATTAGTCTACTGGATATAAGCAGGGGGAAGAGAAGTACTAATGTCAGTAGTGCCTACTCTTGACTAGCAAATTAAACTAAGGGAAAAACTTTTTTAAAAGTGTATTTTAAAATGATATGCCAGGCTTTCAAATACTCTTTTGCTCAAGATTTTGGAGAATAAATTGATAGCCATTGTACAAAGGAGTATTGTGGATATTGGTGTTTGCTAGGATGAAATTCTTCTGACTCTCATGGCAGAACGTTTCTCCATTTACAACACTGAGGTGTTATGTACTCATGGTTACATCAGGTAGTGGGAAAGAAGGAATTTTAAATCCTATTTCAGCTCAGATTCTGACTGAGTGATCATGGCCATGTACTGTCTCAACAGGGCTCTAAATGGAGGGTAACAAGTATTATCTCTTGGACATCTATTGTGAGGCTTTATCTACAGTTACTCATGGTGTGAGCTACGTATGGCAAGCACAGTAGTATATACAGGTTGGAAAAGGAATAGTTTGAACCTGTATAGGAAGGACAATCAGAATAGCAGACGGAAGAATTTCTAACCTAAGTTCAGAGCTGAAACTTGATGGAAGTTAACAGCAGCTCTCCTGTTGTTTTTAAAAACTCACTGGGCTGACTCAGGAGATGTGTTCACATGGGGAACTGTGACATCGTCAATGTGTGCAGTTTCAAATGCTGAAAAAGTTTATTTCCTGTCCTTGCATGAGAACTGAAATTAATTTATCATTTAGTAAGTTAAAGGGTATTTTGATTGCATAGCTAAGCAGTCTCTGCTTTCATGCCTGAGGAGGATGAATATGGAAATTAAATATTACATGAAATATGATCCACTTGATCCACTGATCTCAAGAAAACAACTGTTCTTAGTGCAGTGAGGTGGAGGCAGAGAGCTTAACTGTGGCAATGAAATAACAGAGAAAGTCTAAATAACAAATATTGCTTTATTTGGGCTTTTTCTTTAAAACAGCCTGGTGTGGATTTTTTTTTTCTTTTCCCCCACACTAATACAGAATTTGTAGCAAAGGAAATGGAGTTATGGAGACAAATATTTGAACAAAAGGCAGTGCTGCAAGAGAATAGCCAGAGTATTGCTCATTCATTCATATAGATGCATGTTAAAGGGACAGTTTATTCTCTTTTTGAGTCATAAGTGCATTAACACCACTCCAGTAAGAATCACAGCAGCACATCTAACAGATGCCTGTGGGCTACATCAGAGTTTATGGACAGCCTTTATTTTACAGTGGGGTTCTGACTTGGTATCTCATGATAACATTTCACTGTACGTATGTACAGATTTAACCACTCTACCTGACCAATGCCAAGACTGTCTCAGTATATGAGAGAGCATCACGTATCTCATTTGGAGTGCAGGCAGCTGGTACCATGAAGCTACTTTTACAGCAAAGTGATAGTCACCTCTCAAGAGCAAGAGTCACCTCTGTGAGCAAGATAATGATCAACAGATTTTTAAATCCCCATTTTCACATCCATCTTGATTTCATTTTCAGTGACGTCAAAGACACAAGTCTGTGTTACCAGACATACACTGTTTCTTTTTCTTTCTGTGTAATGTGTAAGGTCACATGCTGGTGACCCAGAAGCATCTTATGATTTTATCGTTATTGTTATTTTCAGTAAATGATTCAAATGTTCAGTTCTTGGACCAAGATGATGATGATGATCCAGACACAGAATTGTATCTCACGCAGCCCTTTGCATGTGGAACCGCGTTTGCTGTCAGTGTGCTGGACTCTCTCATGAGCGCAGTAAGCAAAAACTTTTTCATTTCCTTCCATTGAACTTACTGTGAAAGACTATGAAAGCGTAGTCCATTTTCCACAGGTACTCAAGAGGATTTCAGAGCCTAAACTAGGTTATTTTTCAATTGGACACAGAGACCTTAAAGCAACTGAGATATCTAGGACTACCACGAGTAGAGCAGAGTCTCATGTCAGGCTTTAAGGATAATATTTTCCAAAATGATGTTGTATCTCCCTCCTGACACCCAGACCCAAATTCAGTGTGTCAGTCCCTATGCTCACCATTCATGTCAGACTGCATCAACTGTGTTTTAAGCTTTTCATTTTCTGTAGCCACGAACAATGCGCTGAGTATGAGTGCTGGGGGACACTGATAGAACTATATAAAAGCCATTGTACACATCATGTGAACTCTACTTGTGTGAAGAGAGGTCGTTATCTTTTTCATGAGCTGTCTTGTGAATCAAAATATAAGTGCATGCCCAAAACTACAGATAGTAGCCTTTGGTTGTGTCTACAGTAAGGGTTCTTGGTTTGCAGCCATAGTAGAGTTCTGAAGCAAACGCCTCAGTCATACTGGTTTTTGTTCTCCCTTGCTTCATGTTGGCTAGGTTTTCAGACCAGTCCTGCTCTGTGTGAGCTGCACTTCCCGCAGAGGAACCTTAAGCCCTGCTAGATGTAGCAAGGACATTCTTTTTAAAATCGGAACATAGGCTTTCTCTGCTCCTCATGAACTAAAGTTCCACAGTGCTGGAAATCAACTGATGTTAAAACCACATAATATTAGAAATGAGATTTCCTTAAAGGAACCAAGTCTGACTTTCACCTAAATTAAGAATCAAACCTTTTTGCTTTTAAGAGACTTTGTGATCTTTATTATTTAATCTTTTATTTGGATTTTATATTTATGTATCTGTATTTAATATTTTTTCCTGCTATATTCCGTATTTGATCCATCCACAGATTAATAATACCTGTCTCCACTGGTAAAATTTTATTCAAATGCCGTCTGGGACTTTGCAGTGAACTTGGAAAATACCTTTCTTGAAAGCTACTTGCCATATTCTGCACACATGCCAAATTCAGAAAGCCTAAGCAAGCGCACTTAAACTCTGTACCTTCTGTAATTAAAATATCTGTGTATGAAGTGTCTAGCATTTTCACATTACAAATGGGAATAATTTAACATGAAGGTTTGAAATTGTTATATTGAGAGCTGTTTATCTCCTCACATTATTAGCTAAATCAATGTCCCTGAATTGCTCAGTAGGGCACTCTCAGATTCTTGTAAGGTTGCATTTAATTTTCCTGATTGCCACTGGCATTACCACAAAAAAAAAAAGTGCAAAATATTGTTGACACAATTACTTTCTTATGGAAAGGTATGTCATGGAAATAACAGTAAGGCAATAAGAAATATGTGGAACATGATTGTTCAGAAATTTTTACTTGAACTCATCATATAACCCTCACAATATTTTTAGTTATTGCTAGCTTTTATTAACTTTCTTTTTTTGACCACTTGCCACTCCATTCCTGCAATTCCTTTCTTCAACAGCATCTTTTTTTCAAACATTTTCACATCTCAGTGGTCATCTGTCGAGGACAGTGCAGCCTGAAGCCAAAGAGGTGGATGTGATAGCAAGAGTAGAAAATTCTAACTAAGAAAAAATACTAATCAAGAAGACAAGCCAAGGACACAGTCAGAATTGTTCACCATCCTATCATTTCTTTGCTGATTGGTGGTAGTGTTATTTTCCCTTTTATTCCTCAAAGGCCTAGTAAAGAGTTGGAAAAGTACAGTTCTTCATGACCCTTTGGAAAGTGTAAGCTGTGTGAGATGTTTTCCTTTTACTATCCCTATTCTCATAGGAAGGATGTATTCTCCTTTCTTTTCTTTTCCTTGGAGAAGAAATGAGAGTTTCTCACACAAACCCACTTACTTGCACTAAATATATATATATTATTTTTTTTTATATATATATATATTTTTTTTTTGTAGAGTACACTTGCTTTTAGGGACTAGCTTCTATTTATTCTGCCTAACTTCAAGCCAGTATTGGCAAACCAAACCCAAAATCCTACCTGAATTGTGATATCTGCAGTCATACTTTTATCCTATTAATTACACAGGAATTCTCTAAGAATGAAATAACTCACACTGTGCTGTCCTGTGCCAGCTCACTGAGACAAGAATATAGTCCATTATTCAATCCACTTAGTGATTTAGGGGTGTTTATTGCTTCATTTTTATAAGAAAATTTCAACACATGATCTCTATTGATACCTTTGGATAGCAAATATCTGAATCATGGTTTATAGTACAAAGGTACAATGCATGAACTGCTTCATCAAGAATTAATCTCCTCACAGTAGTGGGATTTTGTAGTAAAACAGTTGTAAGATCAGAAAGTAGACTAATACCTGTACATACAGTATTTTTTCTTATCTGCAGGTAATTTGAAGCATACATATAGATGTATGTAGATATAAAGAGATACAACATATAAAGTAATTTGGTGAAGTACTCAGTTATTGAATAATACTAAATCAAGAGTATTAATCAGTGTCAAATTATTTTCTTTTCTATATTAATAAAACTATAGTGTACTAAATCCTACTCATGAATCACAGAATAGAAAATGCACTGTCACTTTCTGATTCAAATCTGAATGCTGAAGATCATTACATTCTGCTAGTTTAGTATTTCCTATAAGATGACAGTATTAGATATTTTAAATTTTAAATTTTCTATTTTCTTATTTAAAAGATTAAAGGCTTAATGAAGTTTGCTTTTCAAAACGCTGTCTACAGGCTATCTACACACAGTTTGTCCTCTGCAGCAAAGGCAATATATTCCACAAGCCTATGCTTTACAGCGGGGTAGTTTGAAGATCATTGCTCAGAAGACAATAACAAGCTCAAAAACTGCACTGTCTTCTTGAGTTGGTAACAGTGGTCTCTCCCAGGCTTTGGTTAAAACACATTACTGTACTCTGTGTGATGACATCGTTCATGGCATGGTTCATGTTTTAAGTGTGGCCGTGGCTATTGTTAAACCACACCAGCTAATCCTTGTTATGTCTTTGAAGAGACACCTACTACTGCCATCAGAGACTTGAATGATATATTAATATATTTCTGTCATAACATATGCAAACCCAAGGAAAGAATATATGTAGCCTCTCAGTCTCAAGGTGGTGCTTCTTCTGAAAAGCAAAGCACATTCTCATCACCAAATTGGACTAAAAACCATGGGACTGGAAGCATCTTTAGAGAGTGTGGATGTTTTGTAGAAAGATGATCTTCAGCTGTAAAAGAGTTACAAAAGTTGTATGACATAGGATAGCTTAAGTGAGACAACTTTTTGAGAAGTACTTTTTCCTTTTCTGGGTCTTATTGAGATAGTGCATAAAAATTTTCTCAGGAAACTAGTTGTTAATATGCAATACCTTCAGAAATTTGAAGACTTGGCCTGAGAGACAAAACTTCTCTATTAGTCCATTTGTCACAGAAGTTTTAGCAGGTTGGCATCTCTCCCATACATACTGCTGATGATAGGCTTGATGTATCAGCAGAGTAGCACTGTTAGAGGCAAGGATCTTTAGAACCAGCATTTAACCTTCGATATTGTAGAATTTATTTCCTTGTGCTAGACTTTAGGTTTTGAATTTTGTTCTGTAATACTAAACTCTTCTTTATATATACCAAAGCACAGAATGCAAGACAATAGTTAAACCAGTTAAATAATCAGTATTTCCATTACACAAGTGTTCTCCCTCAGGGATCCTCATAGTCTTATTTATACAGAAAAGAAACTGCTCTAATCAAAGATATGGACATTTTAAAACACAAGACTATTTTTCGTGCAAGTCTGTTCAGGGGACTAGCAAGAAGCATTTTGTAAGTTACAATGTCCCAATCTTCTTTAAAGTTTGTATAATATTTTGAAAATCATTAATTTTCAAACTGTGAAATGCTGTTATTTATTTTCTCCTGTTGATTCTGTCTCAAAGGCCCTTTTGATACTAATATAAGTTACTGATGCTAGCTCAGTCATTCTTCGGTTTAGGTATGTATTATTGAGTCAACAGAATTCCTCCAACTGAAAAAGAACAGAGAGTTAAAATATTTGTATGAAAGTAATGTTAAAAACCACATGCAGTGGAGCAGGAGTATTCTTGAAATAAATCCATAAAAAAACCACTAGCAAACACAAAAAAAAAATGGCAGATATAACTTGGAAAATGACAATTTTAGAGTAATTATAAATGAAAGGTAAAATGCTATTAAAGTTAAGGCAATGTTATTAAAAGATGTGCTAATTTTCCATTAAATTTTCTGTAAAAGACCAATTCATTTAAAAGGCTTGACAGTATTAACTGCAAAACATAAGCACTCTGGTAATTATACTTTAAAAATGATTGAACAAACAGGAAAACATCTCTGAAACGTTTTAAAGAGCCGCACTACAATCCCAGAGCATAGGCTAGGTGGCACTGCTAGCTCAGATATGTCACATTTCTTTGCTGTTTACCCTGCTTCAGTGTCTATGATGCATTTCCTTTTTTCTGTGTTTAGATGACACCTATTTCATATTCTTATTCCGGATGCTGATTATAGTGATGTCATACACGTGTCCACTGTGGGGGTTCAGCTAATGGCAGTAGCAAACAAGTATTTCTTCAGTTACGATTTTTATAGTCGTCAAAAGGGATTCACTGCTGTCATTGGAAGTTGTCTGGTTAATTTAAGTACAGCAGCACCTTTCCAAAGATATTCTGTAGATCATTTTCTTATGAGTACTGGCATATCCAGGCCATGTACCCTCCCACAGAGCAAGTAGAAGATCTCTCTAAAATTAATTTCAGTGTTATTATTATTCCAAAGGAAATTGATATCAGCTAGTTGAGCTCTTCAGTGTCCCCCTGTTCCAAACTATCAAGAAGTAATGAGCGGAGTCTGATTTTGTGATAATTGAAAGCTTGAACAGGCAGGATTTTCCTGAGGAGTGCTAAATATATTAGTACAAGAGGAAGCAACCCTATTTAGCATAAGGTGACAAGTTACAGCTTCCTATTCACCCATCCTTTCTTGCTTGTGGTTGGGCATTTTCTGATTGGTTGCAGTGCCAGAGCAGTCCATCCTGAAAGTTTGAATCTTTTTCACTCATTGATGGTAAAACCCCAAAATTTGGCTGTGTTCATCCATCTGGTTAAATGGTGACATCCACATCAGTCATGGTGTTAAACCCAAATTAAGCCATTGTTCCAAGACAGATGTTGCCTCCTTTGCTAATAAGTGTCTTCGCTTTGCCTTAACATTTGTCTAGCAGTGGGAGGCCTTTCTCCAGTGACAGCATTCTATTCCTTCAACAACAGACCTGATGCTTTTTTCATTTTCATTAGTTTCATAGTAGAGTATGGCTCCTAGACTTACTCCTGGTTGACACATGACATAAGTCAGAATTGGACCCCTTATGTCTTAATTGCACTGGGGTTAGGACAGGGCATAGTTTATTTTATTTGTATTAATGAATTTGTGACAGGTGCCTGACTTGATACATTATTTTACTACTATTAATGCTATTTTAATTTCTCAGTTTAATATGAGATCTGCAATAAAATGAGTGATATGACTACAGTACAATTTCTTAGGAGATCATGCTCTACTGAGCTGCAAATGAATTTACAGTAAGGGGTAATTGTGTACCGGCACAGTACAAAATTCATATGAGCTACGACTATACATGTTTAAATCTTGGATTTTGGTATAGTTATAATTTGAATTGCAGAGTGAAGAGAGTGTGAAAGAGTTGGAAACCTGTGAAGGCTGCCCTGGTGATTCCTCCTAAAGAGTAGTAAAATTATCAGTACAATTTTAGACTTCTCTGTGTTTTACCAATCACTGCAAGTCAGCAGTCTATAAAACCAGGCTATTTTATACAACCTAGCATCCATCAGTCTTAGAGCAGGTGAATATTTCCTACCACAGTTGGCCTCATTGTAAACCAGACTTGAAAAATCTACCAGTAAAGACATGCTTTACGTCTGTTTCATGTTTTTTCTATCTTGATTCATAGATGTCAAACTGAGAATAGCATTTTTGAATAATACTAAATTTCACTACTTAGAGAAGAAAAAGGAATAAAATAGACTGAATAAAAGTGTAGGGAAGGCATGAGAAATGATACTAGTTCAGAAAATAGTATGCTTTTGTGAAGATGTTGTGCCTAAAGTTCCATATAGAATATATACTTTTACTGAAAGGGCTTTTCCAGCTTCTATAGTTGTAATGTTGCTGCCTAACAGCAGAAGCAAAGGAATTGTGCTAATTATTTTAGTTAAGAGTGGTATATAGTATATACTGACAAAGGCTAAGAAAAAAGACAAAATATAATGCTGAATTATTTTTTTTTCATTTATTCTGAGTTATTTCTATGTTAGAAAAGAATATCACAATGGGAATAGTTACCAAAGAGGGCAATTCTGGTTCTTACCTCAAGGACCTCAAGGAAGAATTAATTGAAGAATAAAGAATCATGCCTACATGTCTTTTCTCTCTCACCACAGAAATTCCTATTAAACATTATGTAACCACTCCAGACTTAGTTTCCTGCAAGGGGACATTGATTTTTCTGTATGTTAAGAAAGTTTTCAGTATAATACTTGAATTATTACACAGTGCGTCCACATACATAAGAGCTGATTTGAGATTAGCTGTTGTTTTAGACTAACTGAATCTTCCTGAACCCCTACTAATGTCAGACAACTCTTTACAGTACATTTTGTATTTAAAATATGTAGTGCCTTACTCGAGCTAATTTAAAATAATTGGAGTTGATGAGATGTGAATATTTGCTTCAGGGCATGTATAATAATAACAATATGTTTCTCTCGTTTTAATTTAGTCAACAGGTGAATGGCATATATGCCTATGTAAAGAACTAGAGAAGCTTGAAGTTTTGCAACTTTGATGTAACAGTGAAAAACATTGCCACATAGAATTCATTTTCTCCTGTTTCATATGTCATCTCAAGTGAACAATAAAACTGAAATTTCACTATACAAAGAAAGAATATCAAAGTAACAGGGACAGGAAGCCAGTTCTACTGTTTGATCTCAGCATAAAATATTTTAACCTGTATCTCAGTTTACCCATGTATTAAAGACAATTGCATTATAAGGCAATTGTATTTAATAATAAATCTGTCAGGGTTTAGGGTCAGGGTGGGCCCTTAGACCTATAACAGACACCCTTTCCCAAAGGGGAAGACCAAGGGAATAAGAGAGAGACGCTGAGCGATTAGAAAAGGAAACTAGAACAGCTTTAATGAAAATGAAATTAATAATAATAAAAATGGAATATATATAAATATATACAAAACCATTATCGAACCAACCCCCCCTGAGGGTAGTTACATCACTGTCACTACTGATGCTGTGGAGCAGGAACCGGGGCAGTCCCAGACTGGGCCCCGCATCAGAGGGAAGCTGTGTTCAGGAGCTGGATTCTGGTACCAGATTCAGGAACACACAGCCCGGATCAAAGGCAGAATGGACAGAGTCCTCCTTGGGTGCTCCGAGGAAGGAACCAAAAGAGGACCTAAGCCAAGCAAAGCAGTCCAAGAGGGGAGAAGAGCCCAGAGACCCCTCGGATCCCTCAGCTTTAAACCAAATATGGCGTATATGGGCTGGAATACCTCGTTAGTCAGTTTAGGGTTGCCTGTCCTGTCCACTCCTCCCTGCGGGTGCCATCTTTCACTTTCTGCACCCCCCCAATGTGGTAAACCTCAGTTTACCCATGTATTAAATAGAATTGCATTATAGGGCTAGAGCAATGAGAGTAATTGAAAAGTATAATGTAAAAAGTATTACCTTTGGTCAACAAGAACTGTTTGAGAATTCAGCATTTATTTTCACTTGGTTGGATTGTATACTTTTGTTCCAAGTCAGTGTTCAACAAAAGTCACAAATCCAGTAATGGAGTCCATAAATGTAGTAAGGTCTATCCTTTGTACTCGACAGTGCATTCATTTTCTTCTCATATGTCCCTCACACTTGCAAAGCTTTGGAAAACACAGACATTAGTGACATTGTAAGTGATGGTGTCTCCTTTTTCTGTTCAACATTTTTTTTTTTTTCCTCAGTACATTACATTGCAGATATTTAACTGAGTATCTCTGAACTGTACTGGTATACTTTTAAGTGAACTTGAAAGTCATTCATCTGGCATTAAATTAATATTTAAAATACCCATTGTTTGCCTGACAGACCAGCAATGCTACAGACGCTGGCAAAATGTCAGTGTGAAGTAAATCTTCCCTAATAAACCACACTTACCCTATACCCTAGAGTTTTTTAAAAGGACCACCAGGATCCCAAACTCATCATACATTTATCTGGAATGAACTCAAGATGTTTAATTGATACATGCTTATGTCTGAACACTGTCAAGTCTCGTAATAAGATGTTTAGTACAATACATCGGTTAGACTGCTAGAGTCCAGCCACAGTAATAAGTAATGACATTTGCAGCACAAAGGCAGCTCCCCAACGAATTGGTGACAAGAGTAAAAAGGCAATCTAGCCTGTGTAAGCTTTAAATGTGGTCTGAATTTTACAATTACATGTCCTAAAGCCTATTATTAGACATGAAGGCAATGAGAAGGAAAGCAGTCATTGCATCACTACTAACACCAATTATAGGAAACATAAATCATTCAAATTTTTGTACTTTAATAAAAATCAGCCTAAATTGGTGTTTAAAAGGAAGGATCTAGTATAGGAGCCTAATGGGATAGAAGAAAATAGAGTAATTGGAGGCTGCTGTCTTTTCATTTTCTATAGAAAATTATTTGAAGAGACAGCCAAGAACTTTAAACAGCAGAAACCCAGAAAAGTTGTAATTTGGTTGTCTTCAGTTGTGACTTTAATGGTGTTTGCTTAAAGAGCTTTCTTTTATCTCTACAGACATACTTCAATGACAATATCCTCACACTGATACGGACATTGGTAACAGGAGGAGCCACACCAGAGCTGGAAGCACTGATTGCTGAGGAAAATGCATTGAGAGGAGGTTACAGCACACCCCAGACACTTGCAAACAGGGACAGGTGTCGAGTTGCTCAGTTGGCTTTGTATGATGGGCCATTTGCAGACCTAGGGGTAAGATCATGAGGGAAATGTAGGACCAAGGCTTTTCTGCACTCATTTGTTTTCTCTTGGACTGAATTAACAATCTCTCTTAATTAGCGTATCATTTCTGTTATTTACTTTAACAGACCTTTTGGTTCATTTGACAATTCAGAGCACAGGGTGCCAGGTTTGCTCTTACCCTTTTCAAGAAGCTATACTACTTCCCAAACTCCTTGCCTGGATATTTCGTACAGAAAGTTCTGTGGCACTTCTTAGTTGTCATCTAAAGAGATGGATGAGCTGCCTTGGATGATATAACCACTCTAGCAATAATCCACTGTAAACATGAGCAATATCTATACCTCATTTTGGTTTTGATACACTTAGTCTTTTCACAGAGCTTTCAGTTCTTGCTTAAAATATGCGTATTAGCTTGAAAACAAAGCTATAAGGTTTGTTTTCTGCTGGTTTTGTATGAACCCAAATTCTTGAAAAATCCCAATTTACTTATATTTTGACTTCAGTCTCTTACGGGTGAAGCAGAAAAATCCACCAAAGCCAAATAAGCAAACCAGTTCTTTAAAATAGTGCATTTAGATATGAAGTATCTAAAAATGTTTTCTGAACCAAATCTTGTAATATTGACATGAATCCCAAAGCACCCACTTTGCTTTGATGATGATGTAGGATTTGGTATTTCTTAAATTAACCTTGTGTTTGATAGCTCTATTCAAAAAGAATGGAGTGACCTTCTTCACAGAAATGACAAGGAATCCCAGTTTAAGGATTAAGGGTGATAAGAATACACAAATAGAAGTAAACAGCCTTTCAGTTCATGTAGAGGTCCATTCATAGCTGAGACTAGCAGCTCATCAAAACACTTGGGCATGCGGCGTAATGTTTTCACAAATAAAACAAGCAATACCAATCCTTCAAATGCTATTTTGCCACAGCCTCAATTGCACTACATCAGTGAAGGTAGAATGCGCTAACATTCATCATTACTTAAGAATCAATATTTTAGATATAGAAATTATCAAACCTAACCTTTTATTTTGTTGTTAATAAAAATATATTATGGCTGAAAAATTACATTAATTTCATCATTATTTTACAGTGGGAGATATTTTATTATCTTTTTAACCCTTCAGAACTCTAATTTCTGTTGTGCTCCCCAATGAATTTTTTTTGTGTCCAAATGACAGGATGGCTACTGCCAAAAAGAGTACAAAACACAAGCAAACTTAATATTTCATTTAATATAAGTTTTAGAATATGGATTGTTTGGTACCAAAATTTATATTTCCAGCTTAAAGCAAATCACTGTACCCAATTTAACATCATTTCATGGACCAAGGCTCTCAAAGATAATGATCATTTCACAGAATTACTTATTAGAAATAAAACCTATAGATAGTCATTAAAATAATTAGATGTTTTATTAACAGGGGAAAAAGTAAAAAAATGTGTTGTTCTCTCTTTATTTTTCCACTTTTCTTCCTTTCTCCTAGGATGGAGGTTGTTACGGAGATCTATTTTGTAAAGCACTGAAAACATACAATATGCTTTGCTTTGGAATTTATCGATTAAGGGATGCACATCTAAGTACTCCCAGCCAATGTACTAAACGGTAAGTCCAGTCTTTTAGAAGATCTCTGCTTCACTGTTCTTTGGTCATCTTGTCAAGGAAGATCCCAGTGCCTGTAATAAATCTAAAAAGGAGTTTTCTCCATTTTTTGCATAACTTTGCCACAAAACTCTTTGAGAGCTTTATGAAGACTCCTTAGCTGAGTTTAACCCATAAGCTAGATGTCATAGTGTAAGTTTTCAGCTAATTTTAGTAAAAAAATTTTTAAGTAAATTTTCAGAACATATCTTTATCTTGTTTATTTTATGGTCCACTGCTTGCATACATACTGGATAATATTTTCAATTATAGTAGCTAGACTTTTTTTTTTCTGAATTCTCAGAAAATACTCTTGTGGGCTTCCCATTGGTACTATATGTATCTAATTATCATTTCTTCTGATAAGTGGAAAGCCTTCTCATTGTAGGCTGCATTTTTACTTCAGTAGAACCAAGGTTGAACTCAGTGCTTTAACTAGAGCAGACACATTTCAGTCTTTGCAAACTGAAGGCCATTTAGCAGCTTACTTGCAATGTGTATTAATTAAGTGCCTACTAGAAATACACACACAGACCCATACCAGAACTATCATAAATCTACCATCTGTTACTGTATCATTCTCTACAAAAAACATCATTATTAGGTGAACATGGCAATAAGCAACTCTGCAGCCCACCAGAGTGGTTTCTTCTGTAAGGACTTGGACAAATTGGGTAGAAAAAATGATTTTCAGTTTAGATTTTGCACTGTACTTGTTATACATTGGATTATTTGTTGAATTAATAAGTGACTTCTGTCCCTGAGGCAGCTAAACCAGATTTCTTATGAGCACTAAATTAATTTGAAAAGAAGTTGTGGCCTTTGCAATCAATTTTTGTTCATTTCTTGCATGGACAGAAAACTATTGCCTTGCTGAAATATGTTTTTAACATGCATGAAAAACTTTAGCAGTAGGGTCTAGAAGCCCTTCCTACCCTGAAAGGGGGTTAGTTGAAGACAGGGATTCTAAAAATTAATGAATTTTTATTTCAGGCTTGTAATATATACTTAGTACTGATGGATTCTTGGATATGCAGATTTCTCTTTATAAATGTTCTTTGAGGCCATGAATGTGCATGTGAAATGAATGAATGAACCTTACTGCAAAACTGCTGATATGTTTTCCTTAACATTAATGTGCAGTCACAATTCAAACAAAAAATTATATCCCTCATGCTATTGACAGTATAATATTTAACAAATGTGTAGTAAGTATGCATTTATATATACCCGCACCTGAAATTGTCTTCTCCCTGCTTTTCAGCCATTCTCTTAAATACTGTTACTGGTGGATATTACTGGTTTTTGTCAATATGTAAATTTGTTTGCTAGAGTAATAACATCACAGTACAACTAGAGAAAGAGGGTGACTTGTATGGTATCTTCTCTGAAAAATTGTAATGTGGTTTACTTGAAGAACATCCTACTCAGACAGTATCTCTGCAACAGAAAACGTACAAGAAGTGATACCTGACATAAGGTGGTCTTAAATCATAGTGATTATTATGTGAGCTAAAATTAGGTGCAAGCTGAAGGAAACAGAAATGCAAAAATCTGCATAAATGTTCATGAGATAACTCAGGTTTTTTTGGGTTTTTTTTTTTTTAGTGCAAATCTAAACCTGCTTTCTTTCTCTTTTTCTTTTTTCTTTTTCTTTCTTTTTTTTTCTTCCCAGTTATGTTATCACAAACCCACCATATGAATTTGAGCTTGTACCGACAGACTTGATCTTCTGTTTGATGCAATTTGACCACAACGCTGGCCAGTCCCGAGCCAGTCTTTCTCATTCCTCCCATTCCTCCTATTCTTCCAGCAAGAAGAGCTCATCAGTTCACTCCATCCCATCAACAGCAAACAGACCGAACCGCACCAAGACCAGGGATTCCCGGGAAAAACAGAAGTATGTGCAGGAAGATAGACTTTGATATGTGTACCTGCTCCCACTGTGTGTGAAACTTGCATTCACCGCCCATTCTCCCCAGTTAATGTTTCCAGCAGTAATGTTCCCTGTTTTCCCATGGAATTCTCCCTTTTTGTACACGTATTTTGCATATGTATGACAGTGTGCATGTGATTGTCATTTTTATTTCACCACCATAAAACCCTTAAGCACAACAGCAACAAAGCAGACGGACCAAAAGTTATTTATGATGCTAGGGGAGAAAGAAAAATTCTAAACTCATAGGCACACTGAAAACATAAATAACTCACTGCAGTTACTCTACATATCAGAAAACAGAGAATATTTAACATGGACACTTGCTCTTGATGTCAGAGTTACACAAAGTCATTTAGCGCGGAAGTGTTGATGTATGTTGCAGTAGGTTTTTTTATATTCATATTTACAAGAATTGCTACATTTATTTGAAGCTTATAAAAGTAACCCATTTAAAAAAAAAAAAAAAAAAACCCTACTGATTTTTCACTCTCAAAGCTTATATTGTCTAGGGTTTACACTCTTTGTATAGATAATTGCTAAGCACCTGCTTTATACCAAAGTAACACCAGGGACTTTTCTGCTTCTTTAAGGACTTTATCTAAAATAGTAGCCTTTCGGAGATAGTGGTTTTTCCCTTTAACACCGAAATTGTCTGGGCGTGGAGTTTGAAAACTCCAGTGGTTTAATATAAGTTTAGAAAGAATCTAGTTGCATATTAAATTATTATTCTGTCTATTTATACTGCCACATGAATAGCTATATTTTGTTTCACTTTTGACATTTGGGATAAAAAGCCATATGTATCATAAATATTGGATGTAAGTCATTAAAAACTGCCTTTCTGGGACTTTTACGTCTTTAAAAGGTGAATTAGTCACCTTATGTACAGAATAAATAATGTTGAGAAAAGAGCAAGCATTTTTCTATGCTTAAGTATCAGATCTTGAGGGATTTTGTTCCTTTCCCCAGATGACAGTTTAACTTTTCCAAGTTAGAGTAGTGGTATAAATCTTCCAACAAGAGTCCTAATATGAGAAAATCCTCCACAAGTCCTGCTCCATGTTCTTTTCAACATGTGTGTGCCAGTACACAGAAATAAATACAGGGGAAGACAGCTGAGTGCCTTTAAGGTCTCTCCCATTTGGGAAAAAAAAATAAGGTGCTGTGCCCTAAACAGCTAGCGAACAGAACAAGAGGGCTGGGATGGAAATATTCATTGTGCTGTATCATCATATTCTAGGCACTTGGCAGAGTCTGGTTCTTGCAGCATCTCACCAATGGCACACCTAGCCAAACAAAAATTGTACCAGGGAATTAAATAAATAGTGGTAAGGAACCTATCCTAGACAGCCATAAGAAATGATACTTCAGGGTTATTTTTTTTTTAATTCCAAATGCCAAGCTTTTGAAATCTAGAACTAGTTCTAGGCTATATGAAGTTTCTCAGGGTAGGGAGTCCAGAAACACATGCCACCTTCCCTGGCTACTGAGCAAGAAAGCATGCAGACAGAAAATAAATATTTGGGTGTGGGAGTGATTAGCATTGTAACTGCCAACCCAGACAAGGTGCTTTTATGGTTAGTGTTGTTTTCTACCTTCCCCTTCCCCAAGCATGATAATTTTGAAGATTTGCTTGCTGTGTGAATTGACAATGAAGCCAAGCACTTTTACTGACAAAACCTGGAACCATATAAGTGGGCTACATAGAGTACCACTGTGCGGTGTTACACATAATGATTGGAATATATGTATGTGAGCATTCAAACGCAGCTGTAAGTCCTATCAGTGAAATATGTTGCAAATTACAGATGCTCCCCTAAAATGAGTCTATTACAGTTGCTCTTCACTCTTCAGACAAATTAATGTGTTTCTTTTTGCAAAGAAAGTTATCATGTTTTGCCCTAAGAATATTTATTACTAAAAGGATGTGCCAGTTAAAGTGCTCAACAGGAAACATAACAATTTAAAAGCATTGTAAAACTTACATAGATTACTTCTTTTTCTAAAGTGCAACAAGGATGAATAGAATGGGCCAAGGTATGACAATTAATGGTTCTGCATGACCTAGCAACTGCTGTGGGTTTCCTTCTATGACTTTGTCCTTGTGAAAACTTGTGAAATTAAAAAAAAAAAAAAAAAAATTAGTTACAAACTTTATTCAGTTATTGGTTTGTTTGTTTGGTTGTTTTGTTGGTTTTCTTTTGCCTTTTTTTTCCCTCCAAACCAGAAGTAAAACTGGCTGCTGCTGCTGCTGCTGTTGCTCAACCCTGTTTTAGTTTTTATCCTCTCATCTGCTTGCCTTTCTAATTGCACGTGTCCTTTTGTAAACACCCAGGTTCCTGCTCAATGAAGATGCCTACCCTGGTGCAGACATTACTTTAATTTCCCATGCCTCATTCCAGTTCCTTTTTCTCACTTCCCTCCCTACTCCCCTGTCCCCAGTGTATATTCATGAGCATCTTTTTATGTTGGAAATGTTGACTGAAGATAGTTGAAAGCAGTTATGCATTTTGGAAGAATGTTAATGGCTTTGACACCGAAATGCTTTTCCATTAATGTTTTATCTGTTTTCCATTTAGCAGAGGAAGGAAGGGTGTTAATATGAAGCCACTTGTCACATACTACGTAATGATTTTACCCCAAAACATAGTATTTGTATAACTGCAGCTCAAACAGTAAAAATATACACAATGTACGTTAGAGAAGCAACTTGTCTACTTTGTGGGCAACAGAAGATGAATAGCTAATATGGATGCAAATCTGAATTCTTCAGATCATATTGAAGTCTAATTCTCCTCTGTCTTCTGTCCTAAAGTCAGAAGTCTTAAAGCTTTGACTTTTAGTTACACTATGTGGAATTTTCACTACTAACTATAATCTAATTGATCATATGGTTTATTACGGTGATGAAGATTGTCCAATATGGGTATGCTAATGAAACTGGGAGGTTGGTCATTACAAGTAGAAGAATGCTTAAATCAAGTATGGTATGTTGTCAGAATATTACTATATTGAAAAATAACAGGAAATCTCCCATTTGTTCAGAAACCTATCCCAAGTCAAACATTCTTAGTAACTACCCTGGTTAGTTTTTGAAAGTGGAAAAGCAGCACCAATGTCTAGAGATGGCATTTTAGAGCTTTAAATGGAGGTCCTGCAACTTATATTGGTCCCAGCGTGATTTGAACAACGAAAACTAGATTCTTAGTAACTTTGTTGATCATTTCTAGCAAATCTGCAGGTACTTGGCATGGGTTCCTACTGTCCTAAACTGTCAGAGTCAGGCACTTTCCAGTGAGATTCTCATTGTCAAATGTAAGAACTTTCCTAGTTTAAAAACTAAAAAATCAATAAGAGCAAGTCCCGAATAGCATTTTTGTCCCAAAACTTTAGTTGCCTTGGAGCAAGATAAAGACCTTTCCAGAAAGTAAGACTAGTTTCTTCTCTCTTTCCCTGCAAATTACTTAACTGCCTGTTACATGTAAAATATTCATCTGCCAAACAAAGAATTGCTGAACAGGTGGGTGGAGAAACTTTCATTACTTTTTTCTCATACAGAAAGAAATTGTTTGGGAGAATTTTCAGCTTAGCTATAAACAAGCTGCCTCTGTGGAGGCACATAAACATATGCATAGAGACTCATTTGAAACTGCAAGTGTCACAAAAGAAAAAAAAAATACATGTTTACAACAATTGTAAAATAACCTGGGATTATGGTGAGCATACAGATTTGGTAAATCTTTGTGTCATGTTTAGCTAGTATTTTCTTTGCCTCTGCTCAGAAGAGAAGCTGTTTCACAGTGACTTTTATTCAAATGTGATTACATAGTCCAGAATTAATAATAGAAATTTTAAAGATTAAGGCCAATGAATCTGTTAGAGAGAATGGCTACAGTCTTATACAGGTTGAAAAAAATCTGTGTTTTGATCATTTAACTTTAGTTATTTATATATGTTTATGCTGCAGGGAACAGGCTTCAACAAGATGTTAGTGTTTATTTATTTGTACAAAGCCAGCTTTCATGGACACATTGGGATGCTGATAGCCCATTGCAAACACAAGTGTTTAAGTGGAAAGTGTTTTCTGCTTTCGGATACATGAAGGTATCTAGGTGTTCCAACAGCTTTCAAGTTATGCTGTCAAAAACAAACCTGTCACTATTGTATAGGAAGATCAGGAACTCTCTTGAACAGCTTGTAAAAAATAGAAAACTATGTCTGTTCTCACTATAACGTAGAAACACATATGTTAAGGCTCAGTATGCACAAGCCAAAAGGGAGAGAAACAGACTGAACATGACACAGAAATAGAAAAAGTTGATGAATATAAAAAATATGTAAAGACTTTAAAAAGGAGTTTCTGGACCAATTTAAAGGAAAGAGAAAGTAGTTTAAGATATGTACAAATCTGTGCTAAGACTTTGGAAGACATATCAAAGTCAGGCTGTGAGCACAACAAAAAAGATTGAAAAGTGTGTAAGGGATTCAAGAAGGACATTCAGTAACTAGGAGCAGAATATCTTAGCAGACGAGTAAAGATGAAAAGTGTCAAGCTCACATTTCAAAGGTAAGTATAGAGGTCGATAAACTTTCATAGGATAGTCATTGTTATGTGGTCAAAGACAATTTTAACAGCAGAAAAGGAACAGGAAAGCTGAAATGCTGGGTCCAGGCATTTGATGCTGGAGAAGATAATGCCTGGAATAAGATTTCAACACTGGCAAAAAGAAATTTAAACAAAAGAAATTGGCAACTACCAGTTTTTCCATTTATTATTTCTTTTCTGTATGTATTACTTTCCAGGTAAAGGCAAAAAGCAACTTGATGGTGCCTTTTTAAAGCTCAGTTGCCTGGATATGAGTTATATTGTGAAGATGAACATTCAAATAATTGCCTTGTTTTGAAAATTTCAGGGAAAGCAGGGGAGATGGAAATGCTTTACCCTTGCTGCAGAGAAACAAACACAGTGTAGTTCATCCCTGATCCTTAGCACTCATGCAGTTCTCCCTTTTCTTGCTACAAGAGTGAACTTGCACCAGGTTCTGTTTGTAAGGAAAGTTTGTGCACTATATGCTAAAAAAGAAGGTAGAGATAAAAGTTCACAGCGGTTAACTTGCCTGAAAATCATTTTAAACACAAACCATTAGAAAACTGTTAGTTTGAAATTGTTTATGTGATCTTACAAGGCTTTTAAAACATGATAACCATCACACTTTACACCTCTCTGAAAGGTTAGTTTAATCGTAGATCACATAAAATTGGTTTCCACAAATGCATAATGGTTCATGTCTCACACTTGAACTAAATGGTTTTTTAAATGGAGCTGAAATTATTTTGATGTGTACACATTCCCAGATTTTTTTTTTCCTACAACCTTTCTTAAACCAGCCCCCATCAGGAACCATTCCCTTAAAGTCTCATTAATAATTCAGATGTTCTGATGACTTTAAAAGATCTATGGAATTGAGGCTTTTTTTTTTTTTTTTTTAACTGCTTGACAAAAAGATAAATGAATGTAGAAAGAAGCGGTAGGAGTCTGGCAAGCTGTAGATCATCTCTGAACAGATTGTAACTTTATCATTCTGTCAGGAAGAATAATTTAAAGCACTTAATCAGTTAGCTTCAGTGTGCAGGATGTAACATTATGAATTCCTATCGTCCAATCTGTTCAAATCAAAGGGAACTTAATTATAATAGGTAAGAGAGAGAAAGATGGGAGATTGAACATTGTTCAGACTCAGGCAACTTTAAGGGGGCAGGGAGCTATTTACCCTGATATCAAATGGGTAGGACACTCTAAAAAGAAGTAAAATGCATTTTAGAAAATGTCAGGAAAAACAATACAGTAGTTCTGCTTACCTTCAGTAATTAGACACTAATTATCAATAGAATTCCTTTTTTTTCTAATTTATTTTTTTTTTAAAAACATAAGCTCAAGTAGCAAATGTACCTAAAAATAAAAGAACTTGGATTAAACCCTTGTGACTTTGGGGTTTGTTGTTGGGGACTGGGGGGGTGGGATTGCATGTAGATGCTTAAAAATCAGTATAAAGTATAAGTGTTTAAATTTCATATTCCCAAAGGTGACTGAAAAGTTCAGTAATTCTGGAAACCAATTGACTTTTTTAGGGGACTAAACTTCAAAGCCAGTTGCTTTTTTATGTATTTATGCCCAGATATGTGTCCTTTATTGTTTCTGATCTTCTACTTTCTATTCTCTGCTTCACCTCCTGAGCTTTTGTGCTTGATCCTTGGGTTTCTGAGGTGGATTTTGCTTTGCTTAGTTTTATTTATTTAAAATGAGCACTCCTTCCACTCCTGCCCCAGTTCCAGCCCTGATAAAGCATTATTTCAGTGGTAAGCAAAAGTAGCAGGTTTTGAGACTATGAGACAGTAAAATTTAAATATTTTAGGTTCCACACTGGAATGAGTAGTGTATACATATAAAAGCAGAAGCTCTGACGTGCTCCAGTTGTGGAATTCCATCCTCAAAACCATTTATGCCCACTTCTCTGCACACCCACCTCTGGAATATGAGGAAGGAGAGTGAGAGTGGAGACCCCTGTTCACAAATGCTTGTCAAAGCATAGGCACCTAATGGCCATAAGCCACTCAAAGACCAGTAGTTTCTAAGTCTTTGAGTAGAGCTACGTTGCAAAATTGCACACCAGTAATTAAGAATTACAACAGTAATTGCTCTCTCAAGAAAATTCTCTTGATGGCCTTTTTTTTTTTTTTTAAGTTTTGTGAATTTTAAGAAGTTTTTGTCCAAACCTGTGTATGAACAAGGCAATATAGTGGTTACAATCATGAGCAGCTAGGGGATGGATGCAACGCTGCAGCCTCTCAGAATTCTCACTCCCTCCTATGTTGCTCCCAGCCCACTCTAAATCAGTACCATAAAATTCTTCCTATGATCATGGAAACAAATGCTGCCCAAAGATATAAATGGAGCAGCTCCCCCTCTAATATTCCTCTAAGTCCTTGCTTCCTTTGCTTTTCCATCACTTAACACTACCAATCCATTCAGGATTAACTTCAATCATCTGCAGCATCAGGTATGTTCCATACCCCTTCCCAAACTGAAGAGTTCAGCAGTGCCCAAGCAGCCACGTTGCTAAGCAGCAATATAATGGCCATCCAATGCAGGAACGCAGCCATCTGGCAGGATTAATGGACCTGTATTTATTCTAGCACCAGCTGTGGAAAGTTCTTTAAATTCTCCTGCATGATTCCTGAGACAGTGGTAGCAACCACCCCAAGGCTGAAATGGTTCAGAGAAGCCTCTGACTCTTTAGCTGTTCCTCTGTATATGGACTCACATGCTCTTTTCTGCATTACCTTTATCCCATCTGCTCTTTTTGGCTTCTTAATTCAGGCTTTTATTTGTATCATTTTTTCAATAAAGGAATCAGAGGTTGTTCATCTGAGCATGAAAAAAAAAGAGCTTTCTTATGTTCAACAAGCAAGCTACCATATTGACAGTTTTCTTTAGCTTCTACTATTAAATCTGCAAACGTGTCATCCTCCTTTCATGAAAAGTATTTTCAGAGGTATTAATCTAATGTACTGTACTGCTAGTAATTAGTTAATGTCACCTTCTATTGATTGCCTTTTCTCTATAAATTTTGCTGACAGCTCCCCTCTACTTTGGTTTGTTTTGCTTGGGTTTTTTTCATTTGTTTGGAGTTTGTTGGTATTTATGTGTTAATGTGCTTCACTAATTAAAACTCATTTTTCCTCCTTATTCTGTCTCTACCCATTTTGCTCCTTAGCAGAAAAGAAATGGTTTACAGATGAGCCGGATAATGCCTATCCCAGAAACATTCAAATCAAGCCCATGAGCACTCACATGGCCAATCAGATCAATCAATATAAATCGACAAGCAGCTTGATACCACCAATCAGAGAAGTTGAAGATGAATGTTGACTCCTTCGAGGCCAGAACTATTTTTTTAAAGCCTGACAAACTTCATGAATGGTGATGTGACATTTATTCCTCTTACATGCTGAACCACTGATGGAGAAGTTAAGAAGGGCAAGCTTAATGGGAAAATAAAGTAGACAGATCTTTGTCTGCCTTTAATATTGCTTCCACGTGTTTTGGAAACGATTTCATTTATAAAGGAACATAATCAAAACTAGTCATGTATAGCCTCTAGCATTTTAAATTATTTTTATTTATTAGAAAAATATATTTTTTCTTTTTCTTTTTTTTTTTTTTTTTTTTTTTTTTTTTTTTTTTTTTTCCATTGTCAAGTATTTTCCCTTAAAAAAACCTCTGCATATGTGGCCAGACTCCTAAGAATTTTAAATAAACAGACCTCAGTCTTTGGCTTAAAGGAGAATGATGGTCACAGTTACAAGGATAAATAATTAAGGGAGACAAATGATATACTTACAAAAAGGAAAAAAAGGTCCAAGCTGTATTTTAGTAAATTCAAGGAAAAAAAAAGAAGGAAAAAAAAAAAAAAAACCACAGTTCACCAAAATGTTTCTTTACTGGAGGATGTGTATTTTGTTCAGCACTGACACCAGCTCTTAATAAACTGAACTTATTTATTTTCAGAGTTGAAAGTCATATTTTTGTACATGTAACATTCTTCTGAAATAGTCTTTGTTTTATTACCATATACAAATCATCTTAACTGCCAGTCATGGTAAGGTCCACTAACACCACACACACAAACACTGTGCCCCCTCCTCCATCCACAAACACACACACACACACACAAACACACACATACACATAAAGAAGCCCAGCATCCTCAATAATCTTCTGGGACACTAGCATAGTGAACATCACTACCCTAAACCTAGGGCCATGTAGGTAAGGTGCTCATAAGCAGCACTTGCTACAAAAGGCAAATCTGGGAATTCCACTTCACTTTGCATTAGCCATCAGCGGTTGATAATTTCAGGAAGGCAAGCTTGGCAATTCTTCTTCTTTTGCCATGTATTACAGTGCTTTAATCCAGAGTGCATAAATAGTGCATGAAATCATAAGTTATAAACCTTCTCATCAAACATAATTTGTTGGTTCCTTACTTCAGAAGTGCTGATGGCCTTGCGTCAGTCTTGTTTCTTTGGTTCACATTCTTTCTGATATGTATAGAGGTTTAGCTCCAGATCTTTGCACTTTGGTGATAGCTCATACCTTGGTAAAAGGCACACTGAACTGTCTTTGGACGAGTTCAGGTCAGGATAAAAACTGGTTTAGTCTCAGCTCTGTAAGCTCACAACATGCTGTTCTCAGTTATGTCCTGCACCAAGCAACATTTTAGCAGTTGCCTTTCCACCCCCACCCCTCCCCTTTTAATTTATTTCCAGTTTGCTGGGACACCACACATTGAATTACAGTAATAACCAAATTAAAATAAAAGCAATGAATGTATTTATGATAACTTACAAAAGGCCTTTGATGGGTGCCTTTTGTGCCAGCCGTTTCACAAAGTTGCCAACAAGTTTTATAGCCATCAGATGAAAATGTGATGTTTCATATCTGTGCTGCAGTATGTATCCACCCAAGCATTTGATGTTCTAAATGATTTAGTAACTCTCTCTATCTGAAATTAGCAACATCTGACACAATTTTGTGAAGAAAAAAGAAAAGGCTGTGCTTATAAGGATTAAAATAAAAACATAGGACCCAATCATCAGGAAGGCAGATTTTTCATTGTGCAAGTTAACTTTAGGCTTTGTAATTTTGCAGAATTGTTAAACACCACAAAAACACATACTGTGGTATTTTTATCATTAGAGAAATATCAGTGAATCAAACAAATACAAAGCAGATAAATTTATTGTGAAAACAATGATGTCCACTATATAATCCAACATTTAAGATAAATTATCTCAGCTTTAATGTTTGTCCACTGGCTGCAGTACGAATATAACCATACTAACACCTAATAGGCTTTATTCTGGAGTGACTTCTTGGACTGTGACTACTTTGTTGTTACATTTTGTAGAATAGCTATTTAAAGAAAATAAGAATTGTTAATACAGTATCTGTAAAATTGGATTGTTTAAAATATTTCACTCTCCTACAAAATGACAAAACAATTTAAAAAGTTTTTCATTATTATTTAGACCATGTTTAACCCATTTCACAGTCCCCAAAACAGAAGATGATTCTGATTAATTCCTCCAATCTATGCTGCTTCAGCTAGTGACACATTATAATCTACATCCAGTTTCTGCATTGGGTCATGTTAAGCCTTTACTTTGAAGTCAGTGCTCCTTTTTCGTTTATGAACTGCATTCATATTATAAACAGAGTGAAAAAAAGCTGGTCCTGAGTACAGGAGAATTTTTGAAATTTGTGTTCAACTTGTGTTCTCCAAGTACACATGAATAATTTTTTTTTCATAGAAGACTGGTGTTTACTATGGGACATAGAACATTGTATCTTTGTCATATACAGTGCCATTTCTTCAGAAGTGAGGACTCACTGGATAAAACGTACTAACAAATCAAATATAACACTCCTACATAGCTAAGGTTTGTGTGTGTCTCTCTCCAGTTTAACTGTCGAACTCAAAAATGCCATGCTGCCAACTATGCATAAATAAAGGACAAGATCTGAATATACTCATGCTCTCTACCAGCACAGATAGTGCCATATGTAATGAAAGACAGAACAACACCTGCAGAGAGCGAGACAAACAGGTATCGTTATGGTTTTGCATTTCCCCTTTAATAGCAAAGCTAAGAACAATCATTAATCATTTCTTACTCCTCATTTTGATGATCAAAGATGCAGGTCTGACTTCTGTCAATTAGATGGAGGAACACGTAGAAAACCTAGTGGTGAACTTTGCCATTCAGCCATTGAAGACTACAATGAGTCCAGCACCAATATTTGGGTCTGATGGAGAAATAAGTTTTTGATCTTTGTTAATAATAATTCTTACTTCTTTCTCAAAAGACAAAAGAGAGAGGGGGGGAATTTCAGCTTTTTCATTAACTGCATGCACAATTAATACAGACTAAACAGTGGGGTGGGGTTTTATGGAAACTCATGGGATAGAGAGTGTGTCTGTCTGTGTATATTACCATATATGCATGGCCACACATACACATATATATGTATGTGTGGTTGTATATATGCATATATATGCAAGTGTATATGTATTTGATACAGATACTACAAGGTGGTTATTATTTGGGGGGGGGGGGGGGAATGAAGAAAGACAAGGAAAATATGTGGCTTACAGGCTCGCACAGGGAGGAATTGTACCTACTGTTTCCTCCTGGTTTATCAAAATGCAGCCATTGCTGTTATATTAGCTATGCACTGACAGTACACTGCAGAAAGCTGTCTCACTGCTGAAGCAGACATGTGCTCCTGGCCTCTCCTTACATGCATGTACACGCGTGCTCCCACTTTGCCAGAAAGTCTGCTGTATCTGTGTCTTGCAGTTGCTGTTTTTATTTGTCCCCTGAAGCCCATGAGCACTAAGATGAAAGGATGAAACCTCAGATGGGATATTTTTTAGATGGCAAGTGCTAAGCACAGCCAAAGTTAAGGTGTAAAGAAAAGATGATATTCAGAGTCTAAATGCAATTTTTAAGGCCTCAATTTGACTGCCTTACTGTTGCGACTAAGATGATAAATATATGATATATATTTATTAATAAGAAAAAAAGATGAAAACATTTCCTTGTACTTTTCAAAAATCTCTTAAAACTCTCAATTCCAATTTAACAGCTCTTTTTCTTTCAAATAAGCATTGGTGGCCAAACAGTAGAAAGTACATGTGATAAAACATACAAACCCCTTGATGTGGGGCATGAACAGTTACACGGTGCTGTCGGTTTGTGGACAACATTGTTAGTCCACCTGTAACACAAAGAGACCCTACTAGCCCAAAAGCCAAGAGCATAGGGACCGAGAAAGCAAGGAGTGAGGGTGGCATCACACATCCAGGTTTTCAAGCAAATTTAAGCAAGTCCTGTTTTCAGTTCATATTTGATGGGAAAGCCAGTGCTGCTTATACAAGGTGAAGGCCATGAGCTTCAGGATTGTGAAGCCATGTAGCTTTATTAAGCTACAATGATGTCTTGAAAGAATTGATAAGTCTTCAGCAGCATCAGGCTGTTGTAGCAGCTGGGACTGTACAGGAAGCCAGGTTTAGCCGTACTAAAGATTTTATTTATTTATTTTTTAATTTTAAAGAAAAAGGCCACACAATGACTCAGGCAGATGGATGTGGAAATATTTAATTGTCCGCAGCCAAATGTGGAAAAAGGGAAAAATAGTTTCCATGTAATGTACAAGAGACACTACGAAAGTATTGCCTATAGACTTTTATAGTTTGTTGGGTGGTGGTGGGTGAGGTGGTGTTTGTTTTTTTGGCCAGTGTAAGGAAAATTTGGTGATTTGTATTTCTTGAACTCTTCATAGAGAGGTGAAGAGGAAAGTATAATAGTGTCTTTTTATTCAGAGAGGACTGTGTCTATTGGAGAGTGCACGTGTGGGTGTGTGGGTGTGTAAACTACATCTAACAACTACTGCAATAATTGGGTGCATAAACTAATGCATAACAAAAAAAAGCAATAATTTACAAATGGGTAATTATTCATGTTTTCACTGCTTGATCACTCACCGGCGACTCCATAAACATGTTAGCAGCTGCCTTGTTCTAGCTGACACATGGGCTCAAAGTTAAACACAGTGCCGGTGCTTAAATGGTTTTATCAAAGAGGTTTGTAAGGGCTTCTGGATCCCAGTGTATTTGAAATGAACATATATTGAGGTCAGGGGGTGGGGGGGTGGGGTGTGACATTTTGTTTTTAAAGCTGTTATCATTATGGATTTCTTCATCACCAAAAAAAAAAAAAAAAGTGTGTGTGTCTCACCTTTCATTTCTAGTTTTAAATGTGCTTAAACAAAATAACCAACTGTGTGAAAGGCCATGAACAGGACAAAGTGAAAACAGAAATCCTTTCCCTGTGGTATAGTGGATTGACCTGGGAATATCTGTCAAAGACAATAGTGAATTTGTAGAAAAAAAAAATCAGGAGAAAGAAGAGTTCTTTATATTCCTTTTGTTTTTGACTCCCTGCCATCTGAAACACCAATATCCCAAATACATGAACAAACAATTTTTCAAGTTTTTTGGTTTGTTTTTTTTTATTTTAATTCTAAGGGGTTTTGAGCAATACCAGGCTTAGAGGATATAGTTTTAAAAAATTCATTATATAATCACAGTAGATGTCCTAATACTCAGCATAGATAATATTTGTAGTACTTTTGTTCTGAGCAATACTAGTAGGTGTGGGTACAGCTCCCATCTGAAATGAAAGGATTGGAGTATCTGTTAAGCTGTGGCCACTGCCTAGGAGAGTAGATAAGCCTACAGAATTGACAATTCTGCCCCAGCATTTATCAAAGCTGTATTTATATGACTAATGTATCTATTCACAGATATTCTCTGCTATAGAACATGCAGCCACATTGAAACGGTAGAGTCTATAATGTGCAGTAGTCTATACAAGCACATAAATGCTACTGAAATTCATAGATAGGACTGCTGGTCTAATGTATCTGTTTTATTTAATGGTGTACTACTGTTAACTGGCAAAGAAGAGGTAGGGAGAAGGATGACAACATAACATGCAAAATACTTTTTTATCACTTTGGGTCTAATTTAGAACAATAACTTAAGAACACAAACCAAGTAATGCTGCATCTAATTAGAACCTTAGTTGAGGCTGAGAGAAAGCTTTGTATTGCTTTAAGTAATGCTAGAGGATATAACTTTAAAAAACCCTCAACAAACCAACCCATAAAGCAACATATAGGCAATTGAATACATGTAATAGAAAACATAGATTCTGTAGAAACCAAAAATATGGCATATGAGTACTTTGTTGACTGGACAATAACTAACAGGAACCACATGAAAAGGTTAACAGAAGTTATCATCTCAAGTTTTCCTTAAGTAGCAGTTTTAAAAATGCCGCTTCTGCCAGGGAACACACACGCTTAGACAATGCAAATAATCTAACCACTTTCCAACAAAAAACCAGAAAAGTTGCTATAACTTTAACTTTTGCATTTTTGTAGAATTCAAGGCTGATGGTCTGTTTCTTTTCTTCCTTTAGAAAAAGACAAAAGTGCAGACATGTATATACAATATATTTTGATGGCTACACCTGTCTATTTAGTTATAATTTGGGAGTAGGGATGGTGGGGGTACACTGAGAACCAGCTATTGTCTTAACTGAAAAGTTCATCAAGAAAAAGGAGTATGACTTCATCATTTTACTTTTTACCATTATGGGTTGGTGAGAGAGAACACATGCTGGTGCTCAGAAATGATCTACCTGACTTTGTCATATGTAATATCCAGTGATAAATATATTGTCCTGTAAAAAGGGTTTGTACATAACTTGTACATGGTTTCATTTTGTATTTTTCTCAGATTAAAATTTATGTATTTGTGTTCTAAAAGAAAGAGAGATTGCTGTGTTTTCTTTTTTTCTCTTCAAGACAATGTCCTGTGAAGTTATGCAACATGTATCAGCAAGTCACTTTACTTTAGTCGCAAAACCAGTAACTATTAATACTTTGAACTAAGACTAAACCACCTGCCTGTCTCTCTTGCTCACTCTCCAGAATAAGGCCCTTCCTAATAATAATCAAAATCATCTACTGTGGAAGATGCTCTGAGGGCTGTAAGTTAATAATTCTGCAGTAACAACAATCACTCTAACACCAGCTTGAGTCTTCTTTTGGAATCTGTAAGATTGCATGCAATTTCTGCTATTTAAAATAGTCATGTCATTAAAATTGACATCATTAATCCTCTGTACAACCACATCACCACAGTGATTTGTAATCACAAAATGACTAAAAGGTAGGGGTTGGAAGGGAACTCTGGCCATCACCTAGTACACACACACACATGCTAAAGCAGGTATGGCTGGATCAGGTTGCACAGAATCCAGACATGTTTCAAAAATTTCCAGAGAAGGAGACTCCATGACCTCTCTGGACAGCCTGTTCCAGTGCTCTGTAAGCAACCACAATATGATAAATAGTGTTTGATTTTGAATCATGTAGAGGAAAGAAGAGCAGAGCACTGTAAAAGACTCAGTTAAGCATTCAAAAAATGAAAAAAAGTACCAATAGTTTACTGGTCCTACCTCGGAAGTAAGTAATGTAAGATTAGATCGAGTAGTACCCTATGCAGTTCCCCCAAAATGATATAGTAATCCTAGTCAGTAAGAGGTTGCAGTGAATGAACAGGCTGCTCACACCTTTTCTGGACTATGAGGAAGTCCTGATACTATTTTTTATTACTGTAATTAGGAAGCAATTGTGTTTTGCTGTATATGACAATAAATACTCTTTTTTTAATTTTTTTTTATTATTATTTTTTTTTATTTAATTGCAAATATATAGTTCAAACCAGAGAGGTGATTACATCAGTGTAGCTTTGGGCGTTGAAGATGTGCCACTGAGGGGCAGCGGAACTGTGACACAAACATTTGCCTCACAGCTCAAAGGCAAAAAGTGAAACATTTGCATTAATCTTCTACAGAAATACAAAAAAACCCCACCCTTCCAGGCATAACTGGAGCCTCTTACCAGTTCTCCCTCACTTGCAACAACCACACCCTTTGCCTCACCTAGAGAAAAAGAAAAAAATAAAGAAAAAAATGCTGTTTCAAGACTGATTGTAAATCACCTCTCACTTCACAGTTAGAGGATGTTCAGGCCTAAGTATTAAGGGAAAGATAACCAAAACCAAAGATTGTGTTATATGAGCCCTGTTATTTTGCATTACAGCCATCCCAGCTTTCATTTTTACAAGCTCACAAGTTTTGCCAGCAACAATGAAATAGTACTGAGTTATGACAGAGGCAGGGATGAAAACTTTGTGAAACGATGCACTCCTTTCAAAAAGTTACTGACATATATGGGTTTTTTCCCTAGACCATGGAAGAATTCTACTTCCTTTTTTAGATCTTAAAGGTGACTTAAGTAAAGGCAAAACAATGAGAGCCAACATTAGAATGTCTCTATTTCCAAACCTTAACAATCTTCAGACATGTCTAACATCTTAAAAAAGATTAAAATGTGAATCCTGTCAGCAGACCATGGTTGTACAATGTCTGCTAAACATGACCACTGACCAGGTGTGGGCAGTGTATGTGCCAGGTTTATGGCCTTTAACCTCCACTTTAGTCATGCATAGCCCTGCAGCTGCAGGGATTTTTGGTGGCACTTCATGCCATTACAGTACTACTTCTTGAACAGCACTAAATCAGAGTGCATCACAGTACAGTTACAACACGGGACCTGTATGTTACACATTAAGGGAACAACATAAATTGGAAAGACAGATGTATATGGAATTTTCCCAATTCCCTGAAAACAAGCAGAAGGGACTGACACATGGTATTTTTTAAAATAAACGAATTATTAATAATATTTACCATTTTATATTAAAGAAATAAAGACCAAAATAAATATAACTTTTTGTATAATAAAGGAAGAAATAATGACTAATAAGGCCTCTGGAGATGAGAAATATGTGTATGTATATATTCCAGTAGCCAAAACTCAGATTTCTAAACATTTTGTAGGGTTGTGGATTTATTTTGTTTTGTTCAGTGACAGTTTGTTGAACAGCAAAAGCCAATAGTGGGCTGTATCACTGATATTTGCAGAACTGTTAGAGGAAAGGGTGCCTCATATGGGTTGGTAGTACAAATGTAAACCTGCTTCTAATCAATATTGACTTGTGTGGCCTATCGGCAGCTATGTGCCTCATAATAGCTTTGAAAAGAATTCAGAAATCAATTTATACTTAATGAGCTCAAGTCTGCAGGATTAGAGAACATAATTAAAAATTGTCTTTAAATACACCAAATATAGTGTGAAATATATTATTTGGTGTCATTATAGCAGGTGACAGGTAGCCCACCACAGGCTGCAGACTTTCTTCTAGTAACCTAGAGCAACTATGGTCTCTCTTAGTCACGAAGCTAAGCCTTGTCTTGAGGACATTTTTGATCCCTTTTCCTCTGTAACAAATTACAGGGCTCACAGCACTGAGCTTCTGGTAGCAAAAGGTTTTGGTAGACGGCATTGGAAACTGTCCCTCTGCTTTTTTGTAAACATGACTAACAGGCATTTTGGTCATTTATCCACTCTAGACTAAAGGGCAGGTTGGTTTTTTGGTTTGGTTTTTTTTTTGTTTGTTTGTTTGGGGGCTTTTTTGTTTGTTTTTTTCCTGCAGACACACACACATATGTCTGTATCTATGTATATAAATATACATGTTATCTCTCAAGTAAATGCCTGTTTACTACACCTGTACCCTGACCAGAAGAATTTTTCCCCTTTGGGAAGTTAGCTGGGGCAGGGGAAAGGTGCAGTGAGGAAACCTCAGTTTAACAGCGTATCTCTCTTGCATAGTAGCTGTGAGGACCTTAGTGGTGCTGTACCTTCTGGCACACAGCTATGCTGTAATTCAGAGCCAGGCTAGCAAGTCCTATGCTGTAAAGAGAAAAGATTGCAGAGGTAACTGATGAGTGTGAGGGACTCGGGTATCTTGAGATTAGACTACCAGTATCACAGTATTTGGCTGCAAGGAGATACTATTTCAAAACAGGAACATGAACCCACTTTATTTATTCTGTTCAGATCACAAAAAGGGATGAGGAGAAAGACGGAATTAATGTTACTTGCTATTGAAATGGGAGACACCTCAGCAGCTCCTGCCACTTTATTCTTTTGTAGATGTATAGAAGAGCTATGATATAACCAGCAATAAAGTAGATGAATAGCTTCAGAAAACTTGACATGTTATTGCCTCAAAAGCTGTGTACCAGACAGATAAAGGACACATATGAAGCCTGCTACTCACATTTGGAGGACTGCTCTGTCATGTGTAACCACATCTGGAGCACCTGGGGAAAGGCTGCATGGCTGGGACCTGAACCTTCTTAGCCTGGATTTGCTACCAGAGAGAATATGTTATGTAGTTGCATTCTAAGGAGGTAGATAGATAAATCACAAATGTGAGTGAGTGAAAGGAAAGGAGAAAAATCTTTACAATGTATTGAAAGAAAAGGAGTTGTACATTCATGCTGAGTATTTGCTAAAACTGTGGAGGTTTTGATCCTGCTTCTTCCCTCCCTCCTCATCCCCTTCAAGAATATTGACTGACAGGGGATTGAAATCTGTTACTATTCGCATCAAGGGACCAAAAGGAGAAAATACTGAAAGTGATAACTTCATATCTATCCTGTGTTCCTTAGCAGTCTCATTATAAGGGACCACCATTTCTGAAGCCAGTGCTTATTCTTAAAATGCAACTGGACTGTCTTGCAGTGGCCTTTATGAAGTTGTTCTGGGTTAAAATTGTGACCCCCCCCCCCCCCCCCGTAATGGTTCTATGTGATGTTTAATCTTTGATACACCAAGTTAACTGTGCCTGTCTGTTTCATAAGCTAGCACAAACACCTAAGCTTCCAAATAGGCATTATTTACCTAATAAACACTAACTGTGAAAGAAACTGGGGAAAGAAGAACAGAGGAAAGTAACAAAACAATGTCCAAATACAATGAAATGGGAAATAACATAGTCAGATGTCATTGACAAAGATTTCATGCAGTCTTGGTTAAGTCAAAAAGAACTTTAATTATCGATCTGTGAGGACTTGAAGCGTGTAGTGCTTCTGCAGATAATCTAGGTCCTAAGCAGGCTTTATGGCTATATGTACTTGACTGACCTCTTCAAAAAAACACTCCTCCTCACCTTCTCCTAGGCCCCAGGCCTCAAAATACATATATTATTATAACTAGAACATCCATTATGTAGAAATTTTCCTCTACTTCTGGGTACAGTTTGCCCGTTTTTACTTTCTCACTGATTTCCAGCAATTGGACATTAGTGTCCAGTAATCAGACATTTTCAGCCTCTGTCAAAAAGATCTTACAGTCAGTGGAAGAGTGAATTCAAAGTGTCCCAGTGGATGTGCTGGAGAGAGATGAACACTCCAGAGTGTTTTTTTTAAATTACTTTAATCAGTTTCCACTTTCTTCTCCTGTTTGGAAGCAGAAACGCTATTTCCAACATCTTTGCCTTCTTAGACTCTCCACAGAGGCTTGCAAATCAAACCTCAGTAAAGACTTGTAGAATAAGATATTGTATTTGAAATTTCTGCCTGTTGAGAAAGCGTAAACATATCTATTTTTCTCAGTGTACTCATTCAAGTGTTATCCAACAAACTCTTCTAGTTAGATATCAGATACGATACAATATATATTTTGAAACACACTTATCTCAAGGGACAGTGCAATCCGACTCAGTAAATGTTGGGTTTAATGCAGATCAAAGACTTTACATGAAGGGTGCATAATCTATGTGTGCAGGCTGAATTAGGTAGCCCTCCACCCCAGGCCTACAGCTTGAATGCCATGACTTTTTTAAAAGCCATTATCCAGTTTAATGTTTGGAATTGATGGAAACAGGACTGGTTCCTTTACTTCAAAGATAACTTTGCTGATACCAGTTAAAGCCAAGAAAGGTCATAATTTGTACATATATAATATTTTCCCACTGAGATCAAAGATAACTTTTCTTTATGATAGACTTTCTGGAGTATGCTGTAAAATTCATTTCCTATCCCCCCCACTGCACATGATCAGCCATCTCTGCTATGTCTTTTCACAATGCACAAACTTCATTGCTTCTTATTCAGTATTCTTGTCTGATAATGTCAAATCCCATTCTCTCATTGTCATGTATATGCCATTGAGCAAGACAATGGAATTTAGGAGAACTCAGAAAGTCGTTAGCTTAGGCTACCATATAGTCTTCAGTGCTGATGAATTGCTTCTTGAGAAACAGCATTTTACAGAATCAAATCTAAGCAGGTTATTAAAATTATGAATTTATTTAAAACCTCATGGGTTGACTGGGAAACACAGTAGGAAAAGAAGAGATGCTTAGGTGTGTAGACAGTTAGATCTGACAGTAGATCCAGAGAGGTTTAATAAGAGGGGGTTTGGAGTTGGATAGCAGTTTGAGTAGCTAGCTAACTCAGTAATTTTCATGAATGGCAAGTATGACAAAGAAACTCTCTTAAATTCACTGGTTGCTTCAGCATTCATCTTTCCCTGCAGTATTGGATCAGTTTTTGAAAAAATACTTTACTTCATCACTTTAGGTTCTGTAGATACTTCCTCATACTTGGACTCTGACCAAAGAATTTGCAGAAAATATCATACCACCAAGCAATAAAACTCCTTACAGCCATTTGTTCAATCTATTGTAGCTGGACTTTCAAGAACTAGTTCTGTTAATGTGTGCTTGAATGTCTGCAGGCTGTTTGTAAGGAAATAAGCATGCTGGGCTTTGTAATGCTTGTCTGACATCTTGAATCTCACTGAAAAGCATTGCTCTGCCCGGGATTGTTTAGGCCCAGTTGGCAACTAAGCACCAGGCAGCCACTAGCTCACTGTCCCCCTTGGTGGGAAAGGAATGAGAATTGGGAGATAAGGATAATTTAATAGAACAACCCAAAGAAAGAAAAAAAAAAAACCAACAGTAATAATAATACTAATGAAATACTATATAAAATAAGTGACATACAATGCAACTGCTCACTGTCCAGAACCCGCTGCTGCTAAAATTTGGTCATCTCCCCTTTTTATAATGGGCATGGCTTCAGTATGGTATCGAATATACCACTGTCTAGTTCAGTTTTGTTATCCTGGCTGTGGCCTCTCCCAGCTTCTTGTGAAGATTAACCCTGCCCTAGCCAAACCCAAGACAAGGATGAAACCAACTGCTTGCAAGAGAAACTCGAGTAAAGGATTATTTTCCTTTTCAAGTTCATATTCTTTGTTCAAGACAATTATCAGCCTCACACCCATTGCTTGCAACTAACACATCAAACTGTCTCTATAAACAATGTGAAAATCTATACTTGCTATAAATGATGGTTTTCATCCACCTTTGTAAGAAATATCCAAGATATGTCTGAAGATTACTTTCAGAATGAAAAATGTTGGGGTATGACATGCCTAACTACAACATGCTTTTCTAAAGCAAATAGTAGCAAGCACTAACAGCAGAACATAATTTGTGTTATCCCCTATAACAAGTAGCTTAGTCATACATTGTAGTTTTCATACTTGTACTTCCTACCAATAGGACACACCTGAAGAATACTGATCAGAGAAGCCCTCTACAAAACAAGACCTTTTCCACCTCAACTGTCACAGGATATGAGTCCTAGAAAAAAAAATAGCTGTAAACTTATTACTGTCCCTTTCAAACATTGTGGTGTGGTACACAGTGACCACTGGAGCATTTATATATGACCCGGGCTTTGTTAAATCACCCTAGCCACCTCCAAAACAACAAAACTGCAGTCATAACAATAGCTGTATCTGCAGTATGATTTTCATAATAATTAGCTGGACTTCTGGTGTTTTTTTTTTAATTTAGAGTCCCTTGTAATCAATTCAGTGCTGTCGGAGGCTGCAGGATCAGCTCATCATCCTCCAGCAGTTCTCTCATTAATACACCTCTGACCTAGGGGCTCATTCCTAGTAAGACTGAGACTCTCCAGCCAGTTAAATCACCTGTCCCTTGGCTATAAATGTTGTGAAGACATAATTATAAGGATTAGACTGAGAGCATTAATTTAGAGAAAAAATAATACTGTCTGTATGACTTTGAAGATTTAAATCCTCCAGACTGAGCAGCACAATCCTGGTAAAGCTTATGTTGTTGGACAGTGACATATTGCTATGCCCAAGCCTCACAGAGCATGCCCCAAAGCTGTGTTTGCTTTGCATGGACTCTACCATTGTCTCATTTCATATCCTTTAGCATGCTTAGTAAGCATGTGGACCATGCTCATCTCAGCAAACAGCAGTTATTTAACATAAACTGCCTTTTGAAGATGATTATCAGTCTTGGTTGTCTATGAAAGGAGCCTGATGCAACTGGGTGTCTGAGACACTTGATTTTAGGTGGAATGAATCTATGCCACTTACTCAGTGGCCCCTTTATGAAAGACCAGTTCTGATGTACAGTGATGAAAGACTTTTTCATAAGGTGGATAGCTTTAGGCCACCTTCTTTTACAGCTCACCTATTCATGAAAATATAAAAACTGAAGCACAGAACATGAGCTTCTATTCTAACAAAGTTGTTCTTCATCTTAGAAAGAACCTTTAAAACTGAAGATACTTTCCCTGCCTCTATTACTCAGAACTGAGAGATTTGCTCAGAATCCTTTAATGTGACAAGGGATGACTTTCTAATACACTTACAGCTCATCCTCTAACAATGCAAATATTCTTTTGCTATATATCCACTGGCTTTTTTGTGTCTGTTTTGCAAGTCAGATAAAACATCTGACAATAAATTATGGCCTTTTATCTTGCCCTGTTACCCTGTACACTTAACAATGTAGTTTCATTTACCTTTTTCTTGATTGCACAGTTTATTTAAAAGATCCCAGCTTGCACGCTCCTGTTCCCTTTTCTCCATAACAGATAGATCATCATTAAAGGAATCAATATAAATAAATTTGCTTGGAAATTTTTTGCAGTAGCTCTACATGCTTCCCATTATTAGAAGTCTTTACTTAGTTGCAGATTAAAAAAATAAAGTTATGAAAAAGCTACACTTTATGAGAACAACAAAGAAACTAACATTGTTCAAGACAGTTAAGGGAGAGATGAGAGAAAGGGAACGCATATGAAGAAGGTAGGGGTGGGGTAGGGTAGGGGGTGTGTTAAGTAGGGTTGTGTTGGGGAAAGCTGCATGGAGAAGAGAGAGCACATGGCCAAGTATTAAAACAGAAAAGCAAAAGTGCTATCTCAGAAAAGGAAATCAACTGAAAAAATGAGGAAGGGGGAAAACAATGCAAAAGAGTTCAAGATTGGTGCAGAATGATCAGGCCAAAACTAATGAGCTTTTTGTCAGTCTCTCAAATCGACAGATCTACCATGTGCTTCAACGAACTGTGGTTTCTTTCCATAGCAAGGCAGATGACTTTTTATCAGATGTGTCACTTGGTGAAATAATTGCTGGCAATAACGTGCAATAGCAGCACACTCAGAGCACAATTTATCCATGTCTGTTCTATCTTTCAACTTCAAAGCTTCTACTGCCTCACAGATCACATCAAAATGACACCTCTGTCGTTAATGACAGTGGTCTACTGCAATACAGAGAAGTCAAATCACTTCTCCAGATAGGCAGAATGCTCTCATACAGAAACTAGGCATGTGCAAGGGTCCTGACATTCAATATTCAGATTTGTATTTATGGGGAAGAGAGTGGGTTTGACATACAGATTTATTCATATTTGAAACAGCCTGATTTTATAAAGCATAAAATTCACTAGAATTAGAAATGGGGGGGGGGGGGGGGGGAACACGGACGGACACAAGACTACTATGCAGGGATTTAAATAATTCAAAATGAACACCTGGATGTAGGAAATTTCTGCTTGCACGGCCTACAGCATGGATTAGCCAGTGTCAGAGGTCACAGATGAGAGTTGTCTTTACAGAAAGAAAAACAAACAAACAAATAAATGAGTCAAATAAAGATAAATCTACCTTCAAATGCACACACTGTCCTTGTAGGCAAAACCGCATTATTTTCTGTATCTAGTAACAAACCAAGCTGCTGTGAAGCCCCTCCTGGTGGTCATTAGTCACATAAAGAAGAAAGCCAGCAAACTACAGTTCTTAAGAAGAAAGAATTGTCTGTATATATTCCAGTGCTGTTTGTAAATTACCACAGAATAATAAATCTCTAAGTATGAAAAATATTTCTTTTGCTTTCATAGTATGCATAAACACACATGCAACCAACATAGTGGCAGGGAAACCATTTGTTTAGGTTTCATTAAGATGTGTAGTTAAAAGCATTATTAAAAGGGCCCATTTCTCACTTCAGTGATTAAATTTATTGCCTGAGGGTTAAGTAATGCTTCAGAGGAAAAATTAGATTTAAGAATTTTGTACATTTTACAACTTTTCCAATAGAAACATTTCTTGTAATGGATGCTTGGGCAGAGGGTTGAGACTTCACCATAGTTCATGTTTTCTCAGTGTTTTAGATAAAAAATAGACAAACTAATTAACCAGCTCTCACAACCCACTCCTCCCCCCACCCAAAAAAAAAAAAAAAAAGTTTCTTTGGGGAAAATGAAAGGCTAATTATTTTTAACAGTTTGGGAGTTTTTCTTAATTATTATTTCTATTCCAGAAACATTGTAAGGAGGATGCAGTTAAAAAGATAAATAAAGAAAAAGAAAGAAATTGAAAAGAAAAAAGTTTTCAAAACCCATCTTTCCGTTTCAGTGTCTGGATGGTGAAAAGGAAACATTCTTCCACAGCCATTAACAGTGTGCTGCCATTTCACAGAATCACTTAGGTTGGAAAAGACCCTATCATTGTATTCCACCATTGACTCTAGTCTACAAGTTCACCCCTAGACCATATCCCCCAACACCACATCTACAGAATCACAGAAAATATCAATAGTGAATATACTGTAAATTACTGTATGTTAGTGTGCTTTGTTTTGTGTGCTGGTGGCCTTGTCATTTATTGATTGGAGACATATTTCAGCAGCCTAACTTGAAAAATCAGTACTGTGAGTCAGATTATAGAGCATGGTTATGGGTCAGAGGACCATAATGCTTCCATGAAACTAAGGGGAGTTTTATAGAGGTACAAAGTGGCTGTATACATTTAAATACAGTGCACTGCAAACTGCAGTGATTATCTGGTATTTTGTTGATTTGGTTTTTTAATTATTTTTCTTATAGGTGTCATAGGTGGGAAATAGCAGAATGATTGACATCCCTCCAGTTTCTGTTACCCTCTTAAGCACTGGTAATAAGTTTCAAGCAGCATTCAGTACTTGTTTCCTGATTGCTGAGTAAACCATAATGAGGTGGACCATATAAATATGTGTGTATGAATGAAATTAGCATGTCACTTCACATGGGCTGTCCTACAGCAAGAAAATTTGGTTGCTCGATATAGAAGAGATAAAACAGAAACTAGCAACACCGTTGGTTGTTAGCACCTGGACTGTGAGAGTCACTTTTTGGTAGTGGTTACCTAAGTTATAGACAGCTAAATATAAACAACTGAAATTAAGAAGCTGAGAGTGCAGGTTTAGTAAAGGGCTATTGCAGTGGAGGGAAGGAGGAAGGGGACAATGGAAACTCACTTGTTAGGCCTTGCTTTGGGATAAGGAGGAAGGAATTGTGTTGTTTGTTTTTGTTTAAGAACTAACGATAAAATATATGTGAACTCTGTGAATCTGAGGAGATAAAAGAGTTACCGTGATCTTAGAGTGAAGTCATATTTAAGATGCAGCTGTATGAAAAGAAAACCGGAGATAAACTGTGGACAGATGATGTAAATGGCACAGTCCGGCAGTATTTGCTCATAATATATACTGTATATATATAAATATATATATAGTATATATATACATATATAAAATATATATATATATATATAAAACCAGATATGGTTTTGCGCTATATGGAGACCTTTTTCATTCTCAGTCTTTTACAAGTTAATAGATGCTTCCATGTATCTTCAGCACTAGTAACACAATTTAGTTCTTTAACTTCACACTTTCTTCACTTTCTAGACCAGTTGCCAGCTATAGTACTGAGGAAAAGGGGTTCTTTTTGTTGTTGTTGTTTCATTCTCTTATTTTCAAGACAACTTATTTATCCAATAATTTTTATGAAGACTTAATTTTTGCAGTTTGGTTGTGCTTAGTTTACATCTTTAGTGTTAATTTATGTCCATGACAACAGAGGCCTTCCTTCCCTTACTAGAACTCCAATTTCACTCATGTTGCTGTATAAAGGTTGGAATCAGTGCTTTTCTCTTTCCATGCATAGACTCTCCTTTGTCAGAAATAGCTCCCAGTTGTTCTCTGAAAGATGAGTAAAGCAGGTTTCTCACAGGTTGTCATGACCATTACTTTGCTATCAGACAGCAAGAATTTTGGGGGGTAATTTTTTTTCTTAAGCAGACCTATAATTACAGTGTAAAGAAACTGCCCTGGCTTTACTTTTTATTGCTGTTGTTGTTGTTTTGTTGTTAGTTGGTTTTGTTTTGTTGGGGGGGGGGGTTGGTTTGTTTGTTTGGTTTTTACTTTTTTTTTTAATGTCATTTTCTATCTGAGATGGCTTACCTTCTGGTTTTTTTCATACCAGTTTAATCAGAAATAAGTACCAAAGCAGTCAGTTGGAGATGCAACTGAGGTCTTTTATGGGCATTTCCAGAAACCACAGGGTGGTAGGAGGTTTTTCTGACACAGAATATAATATTATCGTATAAGTCGTATAAGTTGTTCTTTCTTTTGAGTACCTCTCTTCATATTGCTCAGAACTAATTAAGATATTTCAATACAGATCTGCTGGGAAACATCCGTGAACAATGTTGTCTCCAAGGAAGTACAAAATTCCTTGGAATTATCCATGAAGACATGCCCTCCTGTATTTCTCTCCCTAGCTAATTGTCACTGAGCAGATTGAGTCTGAAACAAGAGGACACATACAAAAGCATTAAGTAAAGATCTTAAATTGGTTTATCTTTGGTTTAATTTATTTAGAGAGCCCTGATAACCTAAAACCTCTATTTTCTCACAGGTCAGGAATGACACATGAGGAATTATTGGAAGTTTCTCCCACCTGCCCTGCCAGAAAAGTTCATCTCTTCCCCATAATGAATGTTGTCTAAGGTCAAAGCAATAATTTGACTCTGTTTGGTGTTTGTACTCAGAGTTTCTAATTTAACCTTCATACAGTCACTGACAGAGTATTCATTCGCATTAATTCACTTCCAACTGGACTGTGTTGGCCAGCACACTTCAATATCAGCTTTTACACTACTTGTGAAACAGTGGTGGTTTTATGTCCATTATTAGCACCTTGTGAAAATGTTGACTAGTAAGCTTAAAGGGAAAAAAATTCTCTGTCTTCCCACACCCATGCCTTGTACTTATAATAAAATGATTTTCCTGTTCATTTATATATATAAATAATATACATATTTGCAGTTTTTTAATACAGAAAACTTTTACTTATATAGACAATGCCAAAAATCTAATTGTAGGTTTTCCATAAATTTTCAGCATGAAGTTCTCTAGATAATGATTATTTTAAAATGCCCTACAGTTTTAATGCACCAAAATTGCTTTCCAAAGAAGAGAAATAATCAACAGGACTGCCATTTTTTCCTCATTAAAATTCATAACATTCTGGCTAAACCTCTATAATAAATGCAAAATCTCTTGTCTTGAGAGACATTGTAACAGGCAAGAGAATTTTGAGTTTTCTACACAGAAAAAATTTCATTTGATACTCTCAAGTACCCTCAAATACAGAAACTGATGAATAAGGCCCTGATCTGAAAGTTTGGAAAGGTCAGAGAAAACTGTCTCTGCCCCTTAGGACAGAACTCAGACCACTGCTGGACTTCTCTCAAGGGTTTTTTTGTATCATCATTTGACTTGACTTCAGCAACTTCTGTATTTTTTTTATTTTTTTTTTTTTTATATTTATGCATGCAAAGACCCACTTTTGTAGAATAAAATGGAGACAATGACCCATCATCCTTTCGACTGTGAGTTCAGTTTCCCTGCAGGTCAGGAAATTCTATACAAATTGCACATCACTGGTAGCTTACATGATACTGTTTCTGTGTTTGTTCACCCTTGTTTATACTCACTGTCTTTCTACTGTTTCTCCAAGCATTAAGTGTTGAGTTTTGTTCAGAGAAGTGACCATCAGTAACTGCTGTAACAAGTATATTTTTATTTATGACAGGTTCTGGTTTACATTTATATTAAAAGATCAGTGCAAAAAACCACTAGATGCAAGTTCTTCACTGCAGTAAGCAAATAAATTCTTTTCTCCTCATTATGACTTTGTAAGAAGAAACACTTCTAAAACCTCTGCCCCATAATCATCCAAGGACTCTAACTAAAAAGTGCTTTTAGAAACTGCAAAGATATAATAGTCCCAAGACGATTCTGCCCTACAGTTCCATTTTCTGACATACAAACGTTTGGGAGCTTATCATTGAAGCCACATTAGTCTTGATTTAAGGTCTTTTGACACATTATTACAGCACACTACCATCACTTCACACCTGCCATTCTGTCAGTCAGAAGAGAGGGAGGGGAAACAATTTTGATGTCAATCAACAAATCCTTTGAGAGGTGTAACCTGTTAAGACATATTACCCTTTGCCCATTGCGATTTACAGGATTTGAATTTAAAGGACATATGCCAGAAATAATTAAAGACTAATCTTTATTGTGCTCGCTTATGAATGAAGGCATTTAGCACCACCAGCACATTTATATTGTCCGGAGGAAGAAAGAGAAAGAGGAGCTAAGTGTAGCGCTACTACTCTTTCCATTCCTATTAATCAATTGTTCTGGCTGGATGTTAAAATCCTCTGCCCTAATGGAGCAAGTATTTAGAACAGTAAACATAACCATTAGGCTTGTATTAATGTCCTATCAAAGTACTGATGATTCCAGCATGATGCAAGGTCCATAATATTGTTTATGAAACAAGCCATTATTTCCAAAGAGAAAAAATGACATGAAATTATTGAAAAAAATTATGTCAAGGAAAAAAAAAAAAAGTATTAATTCTGTCCTGTACAATTTAGTGTCTACAAATAAGGCTCTACCTGCAGAATTACAGCTTACATGGGCATGGCTCTGGATCACCTTTCAACTATTTTGTTGTAATTTACTCAAAGGCATCCAGGGAATGATTTCAACATCAAAATCTGAATTTAGGACCTAAATCTTAAGCTGAAGGAGACTTTCTTTTTTTCCCAAGCTGTTCACAATTCATCTCTGGAAGGAACATCTTCTCCTTAGATTGACCTTAAAGCTGCAAGCTAAAGAAAATAGCTACATAACAAGAATAGCTATGGAGTAAATAAAACGACAGGGACTATATATCCCAGAGAGAACTAGAAGAAAAAAAAAAAAATTGATTATACTGTAAATTGTTTTACACTATTGCACCATTTTACTGTTCATACATCTTGTTTTGGCTAGAAATGGGATGGGACTGTGGAAGCTCTTACTTGCATTTGCCACTGCAGCAAACTGCTACTGAGGAGAACAGTTTTGGTAGCTATCTCAGAAAACCTTAGGCACCTTGTTCAATAGGCAAACACTACGTCATTAACTGATCATCACTGAACTAGAACAAGACATACTCCTTTCCTCTAAGGAAACATGTTCTTTTCTACATCTTGGTCAAGGCAGCAAACTACTTCCTCGCTGACCTCACTCCCACAAGTGCCACTTCAAAACAGATTTGAGGCTCTTGTTGAGATAGGCCAGTCAAATCAGGATGTGGATGATGGACAACCTACACCAGAGGTATGTCCACAACCAGAAAGGCCTACTGCCCATATCACAACCACATCCACAAGGAAGAAAAGAAGGGTTATAGTTATATGTGACTCCCTTCTGAGAGGAACAGAGGGTCCAATATGCCAGGTAGACCCTCCTCACAGGGAAGTCTGCTACCTCCTTGAAGTTCAAATTAAGGATGTCACTAGGAAGCTTCCTAGCTTGATATGGTCCTCAGACAATTACCCATTACTGATCTTCCATGTGGGTGGTAAGCTTGCTGAGACTGATAGTTCAAAAACAATCAAAAGACACTTTAGAGCCTTGGGATGGTGTCTTGGTTTGAAAGACAGGTGTCTGCCAAGGGAGGCAGGAGTGCCCATTGGAATGGAAATGCAACCCCCTCCCCTCCAAATGGTTGTAATTTTGAAATTAAGGGTCTTTCAGGCAAAGATATGAGGAATAGGAATAACTGTTCTTTACTAAATATCTATATAACAAGAGAAACAAACAACAATAACTATGGCAGTAACAGCAAACAGCGCCAGGAACCCAGTGCCAGCCTCTCGGGTGGCTCCTTGTGAGCAGGGAGGGCGCGATGGTCAGGCCTCACGTGGCAATGGCCAACGAAAAGCCTGTGTCACAAACCCCCCTGGGCAGCCGATCCCGGTGTCCAGCAGGATCCTCGGGAGACAGCAGGGGCAGAAGGAAAAGCAGGAAATGCAGCAGGGACGACCTGTCTCCAAGCTGATCCCGGTGTCCTGCCGCATCCTCGGGAGACAGCAGGGGTAGAAGGAGAAGCAGGAGATGCAGTGGGGATGAGTTCTCTGCACCACGAGGGCAGCTTCTCCCCACCTCGAATGCAGGGAGCAAAACAAGAGCCCCAGGGGCTCCACCCAACCCCCTTTATTCCACTGGCTGGACCCCTCCCCCTGTGGCCATGTCCTTTTGTCTCTCTTAAGTACAGCAACTTATCTCCTTGACAAACAAGTATGGAAAAATTCTTAAAGAGAAGAAGGAAAACAGAAGAACTCCCCAAAACCTCAACAGATGGGTGTCGAGTTGTGCTTCAGTCTTTTCTTCTAAGACCAGCCCCTGTGAACTCCAGTCCCTGGTTGAAGGGGAGAAAGCCTGGGGGAAGGATGACTCTCCACCAGTCAATGAAGACTGGGTTAAGGACCAGTTACGTAAGTTGAATATACATATGTCCATAGGTCCTGATGAGATGCACCCAAGAGTGCTGATGTTGTTGCCCTGCCACTCTCCATCATTTTTGCAAAATCACGGCAAATGGGAGAGGTGCCGGAGGACTGGAGGAAAGCCAATGTCACTCCAGTCTTCAAAAAGGGCAGGAAAGACATTCCAGAAAACTATAAACCAGTCAGTCTTACCTCCATCCCTGGAATCCCTGGAGAGGCTCATTCTGGAGGTTATCTCTAGGCACATGGAAGATAAGAAGGTTATCAGGAGTACTCAACATGGATTTACTAAGGGGAAGTCATGCTTGACTAATCTAATAGCCTTCTATGATATTGTGACTGGATGGCTAGATGCAGGGAGACCAGTGGATATAGTCTATCTTGACCTTAGCAAGACTTTTGACACAGTCTCCCATAACATCCTTGTGGAGAAGCTCAGGAAGTATGGGATAGAAGAGCAGGTAGTAAGCTGGATTAGTAACTGGTTGGACAATAGGGTCCAGAGAGTGGTGGTCAATGGTGCCAGATCCAGCTGGAGAGCTGTAACCAGTGGAGTCCCCCAGGGGTCAGTACTGGGTCCAGTCCTGTTCAACATCTTTATCAATGACATTGATGACAGGACAGAGTGTCTGCTCAGCAAGTTTGCTGATGACACAAAACTGGGAGGATCAGCAGATACACCTGAAAGCTGTGCAGCCATCCAGCGAGACTTGGACAGGTTGGAGAACTGGGCAGGGCAGAACCAAATGAGGTTTAACAAGGATAAATGTAGAGTCCTGCATCTAGGTAAGAATAATAAATTACACCAGTACAGACTGGGAGGTGATCTGCTGGAGAGCAGTCTTGTGGAGAAAGACTTGGGAGTCCTGGTGGACAACAAGTTCTCCATGGAGCAGCAATGTGCCCTTGTGGCCAGGAAGGCCAATGGTATCCTGGGGTGTATCAAAGAGGAGTGTGTCCAGCAGATCAAGGGAGGTTCTCCTCCCCCTCTACTCTGCACTGGTGAGACCTCACCTGGAGTACTGTGTCCAGTTCTGGGCTCCCCAGTTCCAGAGAGACAGGGATCTGCTTGAGAGAGTCCAACGGAGGGCTACAAGGATGATTAAGGGACTGGAGCACATGCCTTATGAGGAGAGGCTGAGACACCTGGGGCTCTTTAGTCTGGAAAAGAGAAGACTGAGAGGGGATTTGATAAATGTTTATAAATATATGAGGTCTAAGTGTCAAGAGGAAAGGGACAGCCTCTTCTCACTTGTGCCTTGTGATAGGACTAGGGAGCACAAGAGGTTCCACCTTAACATGAGGAGGAACTTCTTTACAGTAAGGGTCACTTGGAACAGGCTGCCCAGAGAGGTTGTGGAGTCTCCTTCTTTGGAGATTTTCAAAACTCGCCTGGATGCGTTCCTGAGTGACCTGTGTTAGGTTGTAGGTTAGATTATATGATCCTGCCCTGGCAGGGGGGTTGAACTCAAAGATCTCCAAGGTCCCTTTCAACCCCTAACACTCTGTGATTCTTTGTGAATGACTGAAGGTGCATTATAAATTTAAATCATTTTAAAGTTGCGGCATTGTTCACAATGTTCACGATTGTTGCAAGCAGCACAGGGGCTGGAGTGGAGTGAAGATTCCATGGCCAGGCCCTGTGAGATCACGGCAGAAATGGGAACTTGATGGTACTACAGGACTGATAAGCTGCCTGATTGACAAAAACTGACTGTTGGCAGTCACAAAGTACTGTCCTTTGTGCAAACTTTGCTCATTATACCCCAAAGGCTACCTGCTTCCAAAGTGTGACCACCCCTCACTAAGCTTGTGCTGTGAATTTTCTTCAGCTATATCTTTAAAAGCAAAGCAAGAAATTTACTCCAATCATAATAAAGTTATTTATGACTAGAATCACTCAAGATCCACCTTGAAAGTAAAAATCATTATAAAAATGGTTTAAGTAAGGGGGGATGTCAGGGAAGACATCATCATGGACAAGTCAGGGTGGGTACTATTGCTGATCACCTATTACTCCTGGGATCAGTGGATGGTCTGAACCTCGCTTCCCCCCCCATAGAGATGCCTTTGGGTAAGATGCAGACTTTCCAAGTAGTTTCCCCAGGAAACTTAGAAATTTTACTGAGCTGCTCTTCAATCTAACACATTTTGTATATCTGCACGTGCTTTGCAGATACTGAATTTATCACTGGAAATCCTCAAGAACCTGTACTTCTGTTGCTGTCAACAAACTGCACTATTCACGTTGCCAGCTGCAAGAGTCTCTCATGAGGCAACACCAGATCCTTACTGGCTGCATGAAACTGTGGAGCGCGACCGGATGGGGAGCGCAGCGCTGGCAGTGAATCCGAAGCCGGGAGAGTTCAGATGCACTGAACGCGACCGGATTAATAGTACCAAATTAGACAGCACTCAGAGTCTAAGCCCAGCCACCCCCAGCCCCTTTAATAGCTGAGGACAAACTGAAATAAAAGGGGGTTTATTTTCTGAAAAATTACTCTACCCCTTTACATGACACATGTTTAGGGAATCTGGAGCACAAATTATCTTTTCTTTCAGTTGCAGGCAGCAACACTGGAATGAACAGATGAATAGAGTCTATTAATACATGGCTCCGTAGCTGGTGCAATTGCAACAATTTTGGCTTTTTTGACAATGGGATGACCTATACAGCACCAGGCTTGTTGGCATCAAATGGGAGACATCTTTCTCAAAGGGTGAAGAGAGCCTTCACACAAGACATTGTGGGGGTGACTGACAGGGCGTTAAACTAGATTTGAAGGGGGATCAGGATGTAACCAGGCTTATCGGAGAGGCCCCTGGGTATAGTAGCTCAATGTTTGTGGGGCAGCGTGCTATCATTTCTGAGAACCAGAGGGCCTACCACCCCTCAAAGGCAAAAACTATGTTCTCAGCTCCCTCTCTGAAATGCTTATACACCAATGCACACAGCATGGGGAATAAGCAGAAGATTTGTGTTTGGTCACAGAGCCGTGATCTCATTGCAATAACAGAGACATGGGATAGCTCTCATGACTGGAATGATGTCATGGACAGCTATGTACTATTTAGGAAAGACAGAACAGCAAGGTGAGGTGGTGGAGTTGCTCTTTATGTGTGAGAGCAACTAGAACTTATCGAGGTCTACCTAGGGGGGGAAGAAGAATGTATTGAAAACTTATGGGTGAGAATTAAGGGTCATGCAAATATGGGCCAAACTATTGTGGGTGTCTACTACAGACCACCAAACCAGGAAGATGTCGCTGAGGCCTTCTACAGACAGGTGAAAGTAGCCTCAAGATCACAAGCCCTGGTGTTCATGGGTGTTGAGGTTTTGGGGAGTTATTCTGTTTTCCTTCTGGTTTTAAAGAATTTTTCCATACTTGTTTGTCAGGGAGGTAAATGGCTGTACTTAAGAGAGACAAAAGGACCTGGCCACAGGGGGAGCGGTCCAGCCTGCCAAGTAAAGGGGGTTGGGTGGAGCCCCTGGGGCTCTTGCTTGGTTTGCTCCCTGCGTTCGAGGTGAGGAGAAGCTGCCCTCGTGGTGCAGAGAACTCTCCCCACTGCATCTCCTGCTCTCCCTGCTGCCTACCAAGGATCCTCTGGACACCGGGATCAGCTTGGAGAGAAGTCATCCCTGCTTTGCCTCCTGCTTTTCCTCCTACCCCTGCTGTCTCCCGAGGATCCTGCTGGACACCAGGATCGGCTGCCCAGGGGGTTCGTGACGCGGGCTTTCCGTCGGCCATTGCCACGTGGGGACTGAGCTGAGGATTCATGTGTGAATGTGAGTGAGGGATTCATGGGTTTTCAACTTCCTCTGGAGTGTGGGCACATGGATGAAGGGCTATCACACACTAAGGGCATGTTTCTGGGGTTATATGAAAAATGATACCTTCTGTGAGGAAATAACACAGTGGGAACTTTCTCCCAGCCTTTCAACCAGTTCTTTGGGCCTACCCCACCGGCTTTCGAAGGGTTTATATTCCCCCTAGATACTAACCAAAGGTTGTTGATAGGCCTGCTCTATTTAGCATTCAGATCAGCTTGGATAACTGCCCAGGCACCCACCCCAGAGTCTAGGGGTGCTGCCCCAGAACCTGACACTGCCCCAGCAACTAGAGACCCTGCCCCACAGCCCGACCCTGCCCCACAGCCTACCTCAGAAACGGACCACTCAAGTACGTTAGTGGTACTGCTGAAGGAGATACGTGAGATGCTGAGGGAAGACACCTCCATAGCTGATGGGAAACCCTCTCCCTGCCCCAAAGAGGGGGATCCTGATGGTGCAGCAGTGGAACCCACAGATGTTACAACCGTACAGGTTCCAGCTGAACCAAAAGGGCAGCCCCAGCCAGCAGCAGTTGCCCCTGTGCAGAGGAGGAAGTGTAAGACCAAATCAGCATGCCCAGTTAATGATGGTGGGGAACCAGGGCCCTCACAACCAGCAGGAGAGCCAGAGCCTGAAATCATCACTGAGTCCCTGTCGTATGACAGCCTCCGTAATTTGCGCAAAGACATTGTGTGACGGGGGCGTGAGGCTTATAC
>JANVCC010000106.1:6115388-6174708 GCA_025345505.1 Todiramphus chloris collaris | reverse complement strand
TCGAGGATCCTGCTGGGCACCAGGATCAGCTTGGAGAGAGGTTGTCCTTGCTGCATCTCCTGCGTTTCCTTCTGCCCTTGCTGTCTCCCAGGGATCCTGCTGGACACTGTGATCAGCTGCCCAAGGGGGTTTGTGATGCAGGCTTTTCATTGGCCATTGCCATGTGAGGACTGAGTTGGCTCCAGAGTGGCGGGAAGACCCTCACGCCCTCCCGGCTCACCGGGAGCCGCCCGAGAGCTTGGGACTGGGTTCCTGGTGCTGTGTGTTGTTACTGCCATAGATTTTGTTGTTTGTTTGCCTTGTTATATATATATATATTTAGTAAAGAACTGTTATTCCTATTCCTCATCTTTGCCTGAAAGCCCCTTAATTTCAAAATTATAAGCATTCGGAGGGGAGGGGTTTGTGTTTTTCCATTCCAAGGGGGGCGCCTGCCTTCCTTGGCAGACACCTGTCTTTCGAACCAAGACAGGAATTAACTACTACACAATGAATTCCTAAACCTTGAGGAAAGACAAACCAAAATGGGCACACGCTCATCAAGAGTAAACCTCCCACACTAGAGTGCCCAAGATACCACTCACCCAAAGTGGGGGGTGAGGCTCACTCAATGCACAGAGACTCACTCAGCTCATGGAAGTATCCTTGGATGGCATGTCCAAGGGGAGGGTCTGACTGCCAGACCTGCTGCACTGCGAAGAACCAACTCATCTGGCTCTTAGGCAGGACCCCATTATACCCGAGTAGAGGGTGCACTGTGGTCATTATGATTGGTTGAAGGGACAAACCCAGACGAAACACAGACAAGCACAGACTATGAGATGCCAGTTAAGCACAAGGAGGTGCAGTTTAATGGTGTCAAACTGCTCTCGCTGAGGTGCCAAACTGCTCCAGCACATCCTGTTTGCTTTGTGATTTGTCTGTTGGGGGAGACTGCACCTGCCACAGGTGGGAGCTGTAGTGAGAGACAATATAGAGAAGACGGAGCTACTGAAGGCCACCTTTGTTTCAGTCTTCACTGCTAAGACCAGTCCTCAGGAATCTGAGACCCACACAAGTAAGAGAGAAAACCTGGAGGGAAGAAGACTCTACACTGGTCGATGAGGATTGCATCAGAAATCACTTGTGTAAACCGAACAGGCACAAATCTGTGTGTCCCATCGGGATGCACCTAGAAGTGCTGAGGGAGCTGACTGATGGTGTTTCTCTACCACTTTCCCTCATTTTTGAAAGATCATGGATAACAAGAGAGGTTCCTGAGACTGGAGGGAAGCCAATGTCATTCCAGTCTTCAAGAAGGGCAAGAAGGTAGACACAGGAAATTACAGACCAGTCAGCCTCACCTCCATCCTTAAAAAAGTGATGGAACAGATCATTCTGGAGATCTTATCTCAGCACATGGAAGGAAAGAAGGTTATCAAGAGTAGCCATCATGGATTTACTGAAGGGAAGTCATGTTTAACTAATCTGATAGCCTTCTACAATGGTGTGACTGAATGGGTAGATGCAGGGAGAGCAGGGAATGTTGTCTACCTTGACTTCAGCAAGGCTATTGACACTGTCTCCCATACCATCCTCTTGGGTAAGCTCAGGAATTGTGGGTTAGAAGAGGGGATGGTGAGATATGTTAAAACTGGGTAAACAATAGAGATCAGAAGGTCGTGATCAGTGATGCAGAGTCCAGTTGGTGACCTGTAGCTAGCTGTGTTCCCCAGGGGTCAGTTCTGGGTCCAGTCTTATTCAACATCTTCATCAATGATGTGGATGAAGGGATAGAGTGTACACTTAGCAAGTTTGCTAATTATATGAAATTAGGAGGAGTGGCTGATACACCAGAAGGCTGTGCTGCCATCCAGTGAGACCTGGAGAGCTGGGCAAAGGTAAACCTAATGAAATTTAACCAAGATAAGTGTAAAGTCCTGCACCTGGGGAGAAATAACCCCATGTACCATTACAGTCAACATGCTGGAAAGCATCTCCATGAAGAAGGACCTTGGAGTCCTGGTGGACAAAAAGTTATTCATGGGACAGCAATGTGCCCTCATGGGCAGGAAGGGTGCATAAAGAAGAGTGTGTCCAGCAGGCCAAGGGTGGTTCTCCTCCCACTCTACTCTGCCCTAGTTAGACTACATCTGGAGTATTGTGTTCAGTTCTGGTCTCTCCAGTTCAAGCAGGATGGGGAAATACTGGAGAGAGGCCAATGGAGAGCTACAAAGATGATTAAGGTATTGGAACATCTCACTTATGAGGAAAGTCTCAGAGACCTGGGGCTGTTTAGTGTGGAGAAGACTGAGGGGATCTTATTAATGTTTACAAATATCTGAAGGGTGGGTGTCAAGTAGAAGGTGCCAATCTCTTTTCGGTGGTGCCCTGTGATACCATGAGTGGCAATGGTCCCAAACTGGAATACAGGAAGTTCCACCTCAGGATGGGGAAAAACTTCTTTCCAGTGAGGGTGACGGAGCACTGGAACAAGTTGTCCAGAGAGGTGGTGGTGTCTCCTTCTCTAGAGACCTTCAAAACCTGCCTGGATGTGACCTTGTGTGGCCTGCCCTAGGCGATCCTGCTTTGACAGGGGGGTTGGACTCAATGATCTTCAGAGGTCCCTTCCAACCCCTACCATTCTATGATTTTGTGATTCCTGCCTTACCTCCCTCATTATATCCATGTGCACACACACACACACACACACACACACCGGAAGAGACAAGGTAGAGTTAGGGAAAAGAAGTCAATTACTCTCAACTGTGCCACAGACCTTTAGGGACTAATATATCACACTCCTAGCAAAGCAAATATGTGTCATGCCTTGCTGATAGATAGTGTGGTATGAAGATCACACAGGTGATCCGAAGATACACAGTATCCTTGATTTGTATTCGTAAATCAGTCTCATCAGAAGCAAAGAGATTCACATGCAGACAAAAGCATTATGCTCACATTTGTGTATTAATTTTATCTCTGGAAATGGAAGGGCTAAATTATTTTTAGTTGGTGATAGTGACAAAGGTGTGCGCTGGCAGCTGTTAATTTTCAGTTTCCCAGAACATGGAATCCTTGCATATGGACGACTGTGTCTTCTAAGCTCTCATAATATACAGAGGTACTCTGAGGAGGGTGGGAAATTTGAAGACAGGGAAATGAGAAATAAGAGGTGGATTTTGATTTACCATTTTACACAGAAGAAGGAAGAAAACAAGTGCTTCTTCAGCATCTGTCTCCCCTCCCTTTTAAATATACCATCTGTCTGACTAGATACTCTTTGTCTCTTTCCCTCTTTCCACATTTTCATGGTACCTGAGAACCTCTAGCTATTACATCTTCCCCCATCTGCACTGCTTTCAGCTCTCTCTGAAGGTGACTCAGACATGACCGTGTCAGCCAGTCCTTTTCCCTCAGATTCAGCTTGCTGTGGTATTCATTAACTTAACATGCAACATTAGCAATTGTCCCTTGACTGTAAGCTACAGTAGAAGTGAAAAACAGTACACCAGTTTTACACCAGAATCCAAGAATTTCTAGTACAGGCCAGAACTGCTGATTTCAGGAAACATCAGCACTCATAGACATGCACAAACCAGAAGATGAATAACTATATTTAATACAAAAGCAAAATACTATAAGCAGTGTCTTGCCTTGTATTTTGTGGTGGTAATAACATAAAGAAGCTGTGTATTTTCTGCTGGCAGCTGACATCCGATTCTTTTACTTTCATCGGTGTAAAGAAACACTGGCAATGGAATAAAGCTAGTAGAAAATGTGATTTGTATCAGTCTCCTAGTTTGAAGCTGGTCAGAATAGTTCCTTGTCAGCCTGGAAGACCGTTGAATATGCTGTGACATTTAATCAACTGTTTGACTACAGGCTCACCTTTAGTGTCTATAGTGAACTGAACATGATTCCCCTCACCTTGCTTCACATCACACATCTCGTTTCAGTGCATTGCCATAGAGAGCTGGGTTATAGCCTTTTTTTTCCCCCTCTAAGAGGAACACAGTAGCAGAGGTCAGCTACAGTCATGAATTTTATGAAAGGTTTGCTGGGAAACCACAATAAATGACAACATCAGTCCATACATCAGCTCTGCAGTGCTCTTATTCCAAGAGTCTGCAGCTGAGTGATTTGCAATGTACTTGCATTTCATAGCCATCATTTTCAACCAGTGTCATTTGCCTTGGTATCAGAAACTTCAGCTGCACCAGAATCCACCCAGCTATTCATGATAAATTTCCTTGAAGAAAAGAATCTTCGCCAGAAGCATACTTCCAGGATCCCCAAACTCTAATCTTGGATGTAAAACCAGGCACAGACCCTTCAAGATATAGCAGAAGCTGGAGAAGAAAAACCGAGGACACAATTACTGTCCCAGGATTCAGAAATGTAACAACTTTGGATTCAGGAATGAAACAGGACACCTTCATTGTATTTACTTTTGGACTAACCTATAGTTCATTTAGAGCAGTCTAGCAAAATCATGCAAAACAAACGTTCGTACCTCTCAACACTGATAATCCCCAAAATCTCTACCATTGTCCCAACCCAGAGAAGTGTGCATTTTAGGCATTTGTAGTAACATTTCCACATCATGGACAGAGTCTCTATCACCATGAATAAACTTAATGGAAGTCAAATAAAAGTAACACTCCTAATGGAATGTCTCTAAATCCTAGACACTATGCTATAATCTTTATGGATATTTTAATTCCATCTTGGAAACTCTCTTTACTAGAATTTTCAAGAGGGTTCTCCATGAAATTTGCCATGTACCTTACAGACAAATTCATTATTGTAACTGCAGACCATGATGTATCTAATGGTCATGTTCAGTTTATACATATTTGTTCCTCATGCTGCAATGCAACAGACAACAAAATATCTTTTCAGAAAGCTATTTTTCACCCCAAATCTCATGCTTATATTAGTTTGTACATACTAAGCTGCATCTATCTCCCCACGACATGGGACAGTCCAGAACTTCAGCTGAAATCTTGTTTGGTAAAAATGTATTTTTGAATCCAGAAAGATGAACATACCGCAAACTTACATTACAGGAGAGTCCCATGTATTGAAGCACCAACACTCAGAAGGAGATGTGCTAGCTGGTTATTGCCATTCTGAACCAGTGGAAAGCGTACAAAAGACAGACAGATAGACACAGGAGGTACTCAAGGCATAGAGGAATATTAGAGGGAGTCTCAAGAAGGGGAGAAGTTAATGATTCTCGTAACTCAGGAAGCCCGTTCCCAAAGTGGCTTCACAAACATGTTTTACATTCTAGATGCCTTGCAACAACACTGGTAGTTATACATGGGTGCACGTCCCTCCTAATTTCACTTACAGATCCTTAGGCCAGAAGTCAGTGTCTGCAACTTAAAGGAAACAGAGCTCAGTGTTGAAGGTATGATAGCAGTACAGCATTTGGCTCAGCATTTAAGAAAGAGCTGAAATTTGTTTCCTTGTTCAGGAGAGAATGAGGAGAAAGAGGAGAAAGGCACACAGTAGTTATAGACCCTTAATAGCTGGGAGAGGCTGATGTAAGGGTTTTCTTGGTTTTCCTGCTCCCCGCTTCCACATATATAATTTCTATTGCAGATTTTCTAATAATCAGTGTAACTGCCTAGAATACCACCTAGAATATTGCTACTCTGAATTAAAGCTGCTTTAGCAGAAGGACTTATGTGTTCCATTATCTCCACCTAGTTAGGTAGGCACTGTATCCATGACAGGGAGAAACTGCACCCCTAAACTTAACTCCCATTAACAATGTGATGGTTATGAAACCCTAGTTCTAGCAGGCTCATTTACAGCCAGGACTTCCTGACTCACCTTGCCTTTGTTCCTAAGTCTCCACTTTGCTCCACTGACTTGGTAGTCAGCCTACAGAATCCCTTCTCACTAGGACTGAGGAGACTGTGAGCGACTGAGCACAGTTCCTCAGCTCAGTATTTAGAAAATAAAATTGTACAAAGAATAACAGTAGTAGATAACATAGCAAGAAAGGAGAGCTACATTCTTACAATAAACACATTTTTTAACCTGACTTCTCATCTATTTATTCTAAGTGAAATAGTTCTACTCCACGAGTAGGAAATGCCAGTAAAGTACACCGAGGCAGTTGAATGAAGGGATTGGTAAGACAGGATCAAAAATCACAGTAAGATTCCTTTCCATTTATACCTTAAGAAACATTTTATAAAGAGTAACTGATTGTCTTATTTGTATCTTAGTCATGGATCAAGAAATATCAAGAAAGGATTGGCTGACCCCGTGATACTTCTGGTAAAGATTAGAAGTGTTTACATTAGAAGATTGAATCTGACTGTGTTATGCGAGCCAAAACTGAAGGAACTTGTACAGGAAATTTCAGTGCATTATAGCATTTATCTGATGTTAAAATTAAGTGAGATTCTCTTCCAGGTCATACTAAAACCCAGTGGTTGTTGGATGATGCCTGACAGGCACCCCAAAAATAAGTTCTTAGTGTCATTTCAATGTTTAAGGTAGAAGCCTCCTCATTAGAAAATGGACACCAGAGTACTTACTACCTGGGCTACTTGCTAGTAACTACATGGCAAGGAAAAGCAAAGAAACCCCAGGCTTAGGAAGAAAGCCAGAGTTCCATTTTCACCCATTCTCAGCTCTCTGCCTGACAAAGAGGACAAACTGACAGGGCATCTACAGAAAAATAAAAAGTAAACAAAAACCAACCAAACAAAAAAACCCCACCAACAAAAACCCCAAAACACCAAACAACTGCCTCGCTTCTCTGTACGTTATAGCTGTTCTACAGAGCTAAATAAATGCAGTCTCCAGCACTACTCTTGTGATGTTCTTTGCTAAGGAAAATGTGTACATCCGTAAACTTCAGCAGTAGAAGTTTAAGACTGCTGTCACCTTCTTGACTGTATATATAGCTTGGTAAATAAGGAAGAGAGAGTGTTTTTGGCAAAACCATTGGGTATTCTGTGCTCAGCCTTCCCTCCTGAAATAAAATACAAAAGCCTTCCCTCCTGAAATAAAATACAACGCTAAGTTTTTCACATTGGTTGTTTGATGTATGGCTGTATTCTACCTCATCATTCTAGTATGATTCAACAAACATTAGAGAGAAATTCTTCTGTTTAAATCCTTTACTGCAACAGAAGTAAATATCTTACTTTTAGAAAACACATTTCTGAAAGATAAAATACAATTCTACAATACTCTTTCAGATAGATTTGCCATAAGTCAGATACCCTTGTTCAAATAATGGACTATGAACCTAATTTATCTTGTGCCTTCAAGAAGTACCGAACTTGCTCTTATTAAGGTGCTCCATTATGAGAGTCTGTGACTGATACAATGAATTCTCATTCAGCTGTGCTGTGGTTGCCATTGTAAGTCTCCTGGTTGAATGAAAAGGCAATTAAGGAGGAAAGTATTTAACAAGAGACCAAAACAAAATGATACAGTCTTAAGGATAGATTATGACTACAATGACATTTAAACTGTCATTCAGCTAAAATAAAATAACAATATAGAGCTGCATGGGACTTTGTTAAGGGTGATGGGAACAAACCTATTAACATAGGAGGAAAAAAATAATGCATCATGCTGTAATACCTTTGAATCAAGACCATTTGTTTTTTGCTGCCATTTCATTCCTCCATAAATTACAAGTGTAAATGGGAGCAAATAAGTTCCTTATCTAGATGACCTGATCAATCTATTGCTGGACAACTCATATACCTAGATGCAATTTTCTAATCTTCTGTCTTTCAAGGACAAGCTTTCTTCTAAATTCCAGATTTTTAAACACATCATTTAAATTTTGTGGAAACTATTTCAGGGCATTAAAAATCTAGAAAAACTAGCTTAGAGGCTATAACTCAGTAATATGTGAGGAAACAGTCCTTATGCTATGCACAAATATACATAATGACAGTACTGGCCAGTATTCTATAGTTTAAAATAGGTAAGTGAAAGGAAATAAAGCAAGGCTGTGAAAAGCACTAATAACAGCCGCTCCTGTTAGAGGTGGATTACTTACAGTGTAGGTCTTCCAAGGTATCCTGTGATTGCCTTTATTTTACCTCCCAAACATCATGAAATTATGCCTTACTGTCGCTCTTCAACACATTTTTTTTCCAGTAAGATACTTAAGAGTTGATATGTCTGAGACTACCTGTAGTAGTGAAATGCATCTTACTCTGTGTTCTTAATGACTTTTATTTGAGATTTAAACATTGTTTGCTCAGAAATTGGACCAAACCATGTCTGAGCAGTTTGAAAATTTTGGTTATGCAGAAGTCATGTTCAGGTGCAACTTGCCTTCATCTCTGGATTAGTTTGTGCTGCCTTTAATGATACTGCTTAATATCTTTCCCAGAGCCTTACAGGAGGAATTTTTGTAAGAGAGAGCAAAATCGGAGCTTCTAATTTTTGCTCTTAATTTTGCTGAAGGCAATAAACACCAATTCAATAGAGTTCTGCCTAAAACTTTCCTTGTTTCCTTTAACCACCAGTATTGCTATGAAAGCCAGCTACAATGCACTTATTATAACCACTTTTTCTTCCAAAACAATAACAGAAATGATATTTAATGAATGAATCTCACCATCTGCTCTTAAAGGGCACATCCTTCCCGAACAATTTTTCTAGACTTTAATGTAGATTCTAGAAAAGTCTCTTCTTACCCTTTCCACCCTCTCCCACCCAAAGTTCCATGCAAGTTCTGAAAGTGGTCTGTTGTTCACACTTGGTAGGGGTCATGTAGAAAAGTTCTTAATGACTAACAGGCTTTCAGGTTTATTAAAACACGTATGCTCTCTTTAAAAAACACCTTGCAAAAAGTTTAACTTACAACACCATTGACAAAAGTATCACTCCATAGATTCTTAACCTGAATTTCTACAGAGCAAGCAAAGGGGAAATTAATTGTGATTGCAAAAGCACCATGGGACCAATTCACATCTGACATGAATCAACTTCCACTGCAAGCATAAGAGTATCTCTATGAACACTGGGTATGGTATTTCATAGGGAGTAGAAAGACTTTTTTTAAACTATTTTCCTACATGTGGGAAATCATGTAAAAGTTGGGGGATTAGAATAAAAAGAAACCACACAGCTTTAGTCAGAAAAAAAGATGTCTTTCTTTGTTGTTTGTTAAAGAAACTACAGATCAAAGAGGTGACGGACAAGCTGAAATTTTATTTACCCTTATTAACAAAAGGATACATTTAAAATGAGTTTTCTAATTATGTAGGGATATAACACCCTGATGTAGTAGTTGTTAAATCTCAGAAATTAAAAGGCAAAAACTGAACTGTAATCCAGAGTTTTTAGAGCAGTCTCAGAGCTTGGAGAATTCATAAACCAAGTAAACCTTCTGACATAACTATAAAATGTGGTATAAACCCTAGGAAAAAATAGCCATCTTGAAAGGGTAACAGCACTTTTATGAGAATTTCAACTGCACCATGGCAACATCAACCCGTCAAAGCAAATGAAGGGCAGTAAAAGTAAAATTAAAAATGATGAAGGGGACACCAGCTTGCTAACAGCTTTTCAAGCTGTAAAGCTTTCAAATGTTATCTCTTCATTGGTTTGTTCAATCACACATGCCGGTTACCAAGCTTTATCATATTATGTATCTTTCCCATCACTGCAGGCTGCCAGGTTTTGATGGACCTATGCACAACAAAACCCAAACAAACAAACAAAAATATTTTCCCTCTTGGTGCACACCCCTCCTTCTTTCCCCATATTGGTTCTTCTATAGTGGTGCCAATGGTGACACATCCAGGTATTAACTAAAGCTACAAAAATGATGACAGTTAGTTCAAAAGACTCTTAGGTACTCCAGTTACCCACACTTATCTCTTCCTTGTTCCAGTTATATACACCAGTGTCTGCCCTTATGGCTTTCAAAACCCAAACTGAGGATGGCTGTTCTCACAGGTATGCCATGTATCACAGCACCTACTGCTTAGAAATCCTCTCTCTAAGTGTTGAATCAACTGTACAAGCAAATGGCAATGCTTGCAACTCATTTATGGCATTGTAGTCAATTTACTGAATTGTATTCAATTCCATGGAGCATTTTGAGATATGCTTTTTATGTAAGACTCAAACACAAATGCAGATTTCCGTATATTGTACATTGTCTGAATCTAATTCCTCCTGTATAAGCCTTGGTAAAGAACTAAAAGAATGGTCCTTGTAATCCATTTAATAGCATCCCGTGATAAATATTTCTGCATTAAAGAGCCACAGCTTTCAGACTGGTCCTTTGCTCCTGGGATCTCTCTCATTTTTTATTAGCTGCAACATGATTCATGTTTTAATAACTTTCTCATTTAAAAATAGCATTAAATCAGATCATAAACATTGTATGTATGTTTCATTGCCAATAAAATGATCTTGTACTGCAAAAGGAGGTATGATAGAAAAGAGCATTAATAAAGATAGGTCTTTTTATTTAATTAAAATCGGTCATTAAAGGACCTCTACCTTTCAAAGCAGAGGATTATTGAAGTGTAGATTTCTCAAACTGTACATGTGACAGCTCCCTCTTTTGGTTTGCACAACTCCATCAAACCCAATGGGACAAAAATGGTAGGGGCTCAGGATGAACTTTGTCAAACTGAGTTTTGTCACATAAGATTTTCCTCTGTGAAGCATTACTTTTTTTCAATGTGTAAAATATTAAAAAAACCAAATTATAATCTCTAAACCAGCGGTATTTTATGCCTATTCAGGCTGGCTGTTTCTCGTCAGTATTTTGGATACACTGTTGCTAAGTCAAAAGAGACATTTAGGTGGACCAGGATCTGCTCCTTCATGTTCATTCTGTGATTCAAGAACCTGTGAGGACCTCTTCTTATTACACTTGCTGCTGTTGTGAGTATGCCCTATCAGCTAGCCTAAACAAACCTCCATAAAACTTTTGCAGTGATGCAAAACTAAAGAACGATCCCAGAGATTTGAAAAGCAATTTCCTTTAACAGGTTACTGAAGTTAATAGAAGTTTCTCCATATCTGTGCATTTAGATCAGAAAAGTAAGGGAAACCTACTGTAATCTCTCTAATCTAGAGGTAAAATTTCCAGCTATCTGTGCATACAGTCAGCATAGTACTTCTTGAGGGTAACTAATATTCCAACAAGGGTATTTAATGAATGCTAAAGAATGTTTAATGAATTCAATGAATGTTTGCAATTGCTGCAAAATACATTCAGGAATCTGTTTCTGATTTTCCCTTGACTTCAAATTAGATAAAATTCAACCACTTTTTTTACAGAAGCTTATTACAGACTTGTCCAAAGCCACAAGCATTAGTATTTTACAATATGCTTTGAGTAAAAAAAAAATAAGATTTTTAAAAAATTAATAGCTTTGAGATTAAAGTGTCTTACTGAGGAAAAAAGAAACCATGCTTATTCATTACATTTAATACAACATATTTGCTCTTTTGCATGTGCATCTTTAATATCTACAGAAGTAAAATTTACTTTCAAATTTTGAGAAGTCAAACCTATTTATGGGGTTTTCTGTATGAAAGCTTGCTTTATGTTGCTGAACAAAAGAACATACTCCTTGTGCAGATCAAGAACTTTTTTTCTAGACGACCACCTGGCGCATAAGCACTGTTTGTCTGGAGAGTCATCTTTTTCTTGTTTCTAGTGAACAGTTTCTATGATTGAACTGTACTGCTCAGACAGAATTCACGTAACAGAGTTAATGCCATTTGGAATGATCAGCTTGATGAAACTTGTCAATGGTGATGACTTTATAGATGTCTTTGTTCACCCAGCATCTTCCTCTATGCAGTGTCCGAGTTCATACAAATAAAGATGACTGAAAGTAACAGATTGTTCTAGCAAACATGGGAGAAATGTCAATGACTGCTAAACTTGAGGAAAAGGCTATTGACACCAAGCTCTACTGAGCTTATTGCTCATACATTGAACCTGAGTGTTGATATAAACATCCCATTGAGAGTTGAAATGAGGGGTTGCCTTTTTTTGTTGTTAGGGAAATGTTGGAGACTCCCACAACTTCTTCATCAATGAGTTCAGGGTTGAGACAGCCACCTGAACCATTTGAAAGGTTGATGGTCAGTTTCCAAATTCATGCTACATGTGAAGAATAAGCACAGAGGAAGCTTGTAGCAGTTGGTTAGCCTACAGGCTTCTCCAGTTACACTGGCATGACAGATGAGATGTAGACACACCTGCTGACCTTCAGCATCAGGAAGCCCTTGATTCAATTTTAGTTTGTCTGATTTCATGTGACCAGGACCCATAAAATCTATCACAAACTCTTTGGCAATCTCTGGACTTCAAATGTCCTGCCAATTTATTCTGGCCCCTTCTTTGTGTTTCATGGTACTGATATTCACAAAGCACAGACTTTGAGCCAAGAAAGCTTTGACTTCTATATCAACAGTTGCTACCTTTCAAGAAAATGTGTTCTTGATTGCCTGAAAGGAACATGGTGATTCTTTGGGGTCATTACCAAGGGCCTCCATATACTTCCATAAAGTTTAAAAAAACCTTGAATTCAGCTGTCAGTGTCTATTTTCTCACTGGTCTCAGTTGTTATTGCAGGAAGCCCTATAACTGTTCCTATTGCCATTCTGGAGATACTACTCATCTGAACTTCATTCTATCCCTTTTCCTTACAGCATGTCTATTTCAGAATTCTGAGCCGTCGATAGAGGGTATGGTTGGAGGTCCCAATGCATCATTTCCTGGTGAGATGCTATCCACCCTGTCTAATGCATGAATTGGACAGACTTAGATGTCCATAAATTGTATTTGCTTTCTGTCTAAGTACTGAACTGCTCCCCCTAGACACCAGTGGCAACAAAATAAATATTAACTTACACTCTGAAGTATCAATTATCAGTTCTGATGCCTTTTTCAGGAACTTATGGCTCAAGTATTTCTTTATTAGTGGAACCAGTAAAACCAGTGCAAAGAATTACAAATTTTAAAAGGTGGGGAGTTAAAAAAAATCATAAGCATATTCTGTATTCAGTGAAGACTCATTATTCACGACTTCACAGTCCAAATAATAATAAAATAATTACAATGAACTCCATTCAGGATTCTCTCTCACAACAGATGCTGACATATACTTTGTAGCAATTACATATCTAGTAAGGAACAGATACATTTAGGGAACCCACAGGAGTCCTCCAGTAGCAATATTATCTTGTAGCACTACTGGTGGTAGATTGCTATCTGTTAGCTTACTTGCTTAAGATGTTGACTTTAATATCACAACTAAATGAAAATTAAAAACAAAAAAAAATTGCAGTTATTCTCATTATGTCACAATATTATCCTTATCATGTTGTAATCCTTATTATCATCCCATCGGATTGGGGCTATCCATAAATGTAAAAATAAACAACTAGCATACGTGAGTATTTGTGGCATCAAAATTCAAGATTCTGTCAGGAACAAAACACTTGATAAAAAAACTTCTTACAAGCTTTTAAGGAACAACAACAACAAAGTATGCCAAACACCTCCCCTTCCCCAAAAATCCACTCCCTACCCCCAAATCCTAAATGAAAAGACGCAGTCAAAAAAGCTTTCTAATGACAGCTTTTCCTTTCCAGAATGTGTAACTGCCCAGTGTTCTTTTAAGTGTTCTGGGAAGAATCTTTTAACTCTTCTGGGTAGGAAGAACTACTCAAATTAGAATCATCACTGATAGACTTTTATTCCTCAGCTTGGCCCACAGTATTACAGTAAATAATTTTTGAAGATATGTCTCCATTAAATTATAGGAATTTATATTTTAAGGGGAAAAATACATTCCATATAAAGTTTTTTCAATTGTTAAATATACCTATTTAGAGCCTGGCTGAAGAAGCTTACCAGCTTGTAAATATATATTATTTGCCTTTCTATTCAAAAAGTAACTGCATAAAAACTTTGTGTATATCTTTGCTTTACATTTTTCTTAGTAATGTAATTTGTTTATGATACTGAAACATAAAGCATCAACGAAATGCTGGTTTCCATATATTAATCTTTTCTTTAGTTTTTAAAGCTCCATTGACTAATATGTGCTTCACTCCAAGAAATTTGCAAGAATGACTAATAGGACTTTTTTCCTCCCAACTCATATGCTGGTAGGTAGTGGAATGAGTCATCACTGATGACATTTTTTAGATTTAAGTGTCTTCACCTCGCGTATCTGCCAAGGGGAAAACTGACAGTCTCTGGTATGCCTATTCTTGCTTATGAAAAATGGACAAAAAGGTTTGACTGTACTTGGGTTTCCAGACATAATTACATCATGTAGCTGGATGCATGACAGGAATCCCAGTATCAACAAAAGGAAGCTGGGAATGGGAAAACAGGAAAAAGGACAGAGCTGTTTTGTGACTTGGCCAGTCCTGAATGAATCTGAAGCAAAGACAAAGGGTGTCACATCAAAAAAAAAACCAAAACAAACAAAAAAAAAACAAAAAAAACCCCCAACAACAACAAAACCCTCCAAAACAACCCAAAAAGAGAGAGAAAATAGCTAAAGAATCAGAAATTATCTGAGTTGAACTCTTTCACTATTCTTCAAACTTAAGTCATTATTTCTATACTTACTGATAACGTTCTGAAGTAGAAGGTGGTAAACATTTACTCTCTAAATCAGTTTAAATCTACTGTTTCAGGCACCCACTTCTATGCTATGCCAGAAAAAAAAAAAAAAACCAACCCAGAATCATCAAGAAAACAAATTGTCTCCAGGATATTAGCACTAGGCCTCCAAAGCAGTTTTCGAACTTTTATGCTAGACCTCAAGAGATGAAGCGTTTCTTTTGGGTTTTTTTCAGCTAGACCTCAAGAGATGAAGGGTTTTTTTCCTTATGCTTTTAAGAATAAGGATCAATGATTTCCTTTCAATCAAGCCCATAGCTCTGTTTGATTTCATTTTCTTATGTTTTTATTATGTGGTGCCTTGAGATATTTGTTTGATAAAGTGCCCCATAAATGGAGATTTTTATTGTTATTGCCATTGCACTTCTTATGTCCCAAACTATACATAGTTGTCACACTAACATTTTAGACTGTCTGATTTTTCATTGCTGAGGAGGATTGATCAGCCTTGTTGCTATTGCTAGTGAGACCAATATATTTTGTAATTAATAGAGTAGTTTTTTATAGAGTACTATGTTGGACTGGATGCCTAAGCAGAGAGTTATTCCTTTTTACATACAGCTCTGCACTTAGTGCAATAATAATATCATATCTGTAAATAACAGAAATACAAAGCTTCCTAAGATCACTTCTGTTTCTTTCCTTTTAATTCAGCAAGTACTCCATCTCATCCAAAAACCTACTGTCTGAGACCTGAAAAAAACCCCAAAAACAAACCAACAAACTCTTCTCAAATAAGCAACACAAAGTGCTTCAATTATGGTCTCCATCAGAGATGAAAATTACATTTGGATTTCTAATATAAGCAAAGGATACGGCAGAAGAGCTTCTAAAGACACCATTTGGTATCTATTTAAAATTGAACAGATTTCAGTCATTTTATCTTATTCGCTGTCTTATCATCTTCATCCTATGTTCTTTAATTATTGTTGTCCTTCATCCTTCAGTCCAAATTCTGTAAACTGCAAAACACTGTTAGAGTACAATGCAGGAGAGACATTGAAGTGGCCTCCTTGAAGTCAAATTTGTTAAAATACAGCCTGGAATAAATGGCTACATATGCTAGACAATAGTCTGGGTCAAAATGTGCAGGATGTGAGCAGCATTGGTAAGTTCATCAAGTGTCGTCTGATCAAAAAGACATTATAAATGATCAGGTAGTTTAATTTAGATCATCATTCACATCAATGCTGAGTTTTACTTTCAGGCTTCAGTGTGATCACAGTTACATTGGCTAGTTTACAGAAATTCAGTTAAAATCAATGGAATAATAAAAGACTTAAACCAAAGGAACAAAAGAAATTGCTTCTCTCTTCTTATACATGTATCCCAAATTAGATCTGCTCATTTGACTGATACAAATACATTTTAGCCCTTCTTATCATTTTAGCCTAACTGGCTTTGAAATACCATAGTGACTAGAGCTCTGTCCTTTTTAGTTCACACATACTCCATACTATTTTGAAATATATTCTCTATTTAGGCTTTGGATGCACCAGTGAACACCTTCAACTGAACTGTGAAAATGTCTGACAATTCTCAACTTTTATTGCAAGGGTTACCACATAGCTCCAAAAAGAAACTGTTATTCCCAGTTCCCAAGATGAATTTGCACAACTGGCATTTAAAGGGAATAAACTATATTTTGCTTGCAAATTGAGCACAATTGATGTTGCAAAACAATAAATATGAAGCCCCAAATGACATATAATGGAGCCACTTTCAATGCAGTTCATCTACATATATATGTAGTTCAACTACATATACAGTTAGAGTGTGGGTGAGCTACAACAGTGTTCTAACCACTGATGGACTAGGGAAAAAAAAAGTATGGATTAAAATTATGGCAGTTTTGCACTTTTTTACTGAAGTGTTTTTGATATTGGAAATCTAAGCAAGCCAGCCAAGGGAGCATACGCCTTGCATACTAAATGCAGCACGAAACTTGTGATTTTCTACTTTGATTCCTTTTGGCAAAAGCAGATGGAGCTGTTTTCATTTTTCAGCCCTTTGATCCCTTATGCACAGGCTGTCGTCAGACTAATAACTTCCACTGTATCTGCAATGGAACTCCTTGCACTTCTGAGCTTCTTTTTTTTATTATTTTTTGTTTTGATCAACGCAGCTTTTCCAGACTCTGGCAGCTGTTGGAATGGCAGATGTGCCCAGGGCTTTGCTTTATCTTAGGGAAGTCGGAAGAGATTTCCACAGTCTCACAGACTGCCAGCATGCACATCTCATGGTGGGATCTTTCATACCAAGGTTCCAAGGAAAATGCAACTTGTTATGCTCAATAAAACCATACTGCCCCTAATCACATGCATTGTTCTGTCCTTGCTAGTCACCTCCTTACTTGTTTCCTCATCAAAAGCATGAAAAAAAAAAATGTCTGTACTTGATGGGGAAAGGAAGATGGATGGCTCTGCATATTATATTGTGTTCAGTTGTCTCATTTCATCCTGAAACGCACTGAAACACAGCCAGTAAGACAGCCACTAGGGCCAGACTAGAGTCTCTACAGAGACAACTAGTAGTTTATGATAACTCAGAGTCCTGTGATAATGAAATAGTCTGAAAGTAACCATGTTTGCACTTTTCCTCATCCTCATCTTCCAGTTTAAATATTCTAGAAATTGCTGTCATTAACGAAAAAAATACACTTGTACTCCTCTTGTTGTAACCCCTGAGCATTCGGTCCAATCATATCAATGCATAAAATTCTTGTTAACTAGCAGCAAGACACTAGAAAAAATATGCGAACAGTTATGAAGTAGTGCAAAGCACTCAACACCAACAAATAAGGACATAGAAGAAAGAAGTCTGAATTAGTCAAAAATAACTTAGGAAAAAGCTACTGAAATGCACTGTTCATTTAAGCATTTCCCTTATTGCAAAGGGCACAAAGAGGAACAAGACACTTAAAAGCACCCAGAGGTCACTGCATAACTCATGCAACATGCCAAAGATAATTTGTAGAACTACCAATAACAGCCCATTAATACCTTCTCATCTCATAAGAAGGCCATCGGGATAGCAGAGCTGGACAAACTGGTCTGTGTCAGGGTTTCATTAATAAATCAGTGTTTCTGCTATTACCATCGCCTCGTTAAGCCTGTGCTTACGTACATAGCTTAGCTTTCTTTAACTTGTACTGCAGTTTCAGAATCAGAATTGCACTGCTTATGTTTTTGCTATACTGAGTCTGAGCAGTGTAACTGTTCCAGACTAACTTTTTTCCTATTTCCTTTACCCTGGGATTACTACAAGCAGACAAGTCTTTGCTTTGTAACATCTCCTCCTTCTGTATGTCTCCAAGAGACAGCTTCATCAAGTGTCAATGGTGAGGCATATCACATGCAGGGTCAAGTGAGTACACTGTGTAAAACCATCAGAACTGTCATATTAAAATAACAATAATAAGGCAAATTAGTAATTTAAACCATACCTTCCTGTACAGACAGGACTCAGAACCCAGTGTCAGATAGCAGGCAATTGTATCAGAGAGAGAAGACATAGAATTGAGAAGATTATTGTCAGTATTACTTTTATGACCTGTTTAAAAAAAAAAAAAAAAAAAATTTAGCCATAGGTAAATGTTATTGTTCCTGTTGTTGGAGATCCTGGGAACCCTCGTCACAGACCAGGTGACTTGGGATATCTTGGGAGCCATAACATCAGTGTCATTATAGTTATGATTTTTAATATCCAATAGAACTATTCATTTTAATTCTCAGACTTCTTTACTGAAGACATTTTCACAAAGAATCAGGGTAACATAATTAGGTATTTAAAGAAATATCATCCTTCTGGTAATTAGAAGTTTCTATTATTTGTAAGTTTGATGGGGTTTTTTTGCATTTAAAATCATTATGGTGCATACATGATTTAACTTACAATTTCTGTAAGTGTATTTGCTTGACCATATAATACAGACTATCTTCTGGGCAACACTGCTGGAATATCCAGATTTTCATTGTTCCAAGGTGGTGAAACCCACTACTATGTTCACGGAGACATACATTAACTGCATCCATATTTTGCTATAGGGAATTTTCAGCAGCCGTAGGAAGACAATGCAGAAGTAAAGGTCCACACCCTGATGATGGTCCATGGACCTAGGGTAAGAGTTTACAGCATAATTCTGTGCAAGGAGTGGGCAGACAGTAAATAATATGCATAAAGAAAAGAAAATTATTTCCTAACAAGGTGTGAGAGAATTTTTTTTCCTGTTTTCCATCTCTGGATTTAAATCATTACCCTTCCAGGAAACCATAACAATTCTTGCACAGTTTCTATCTGATACTCATGCTCTGCTCAAAACCTGTCATTATAAATATCAGGATGACAAATGAGCGCAGGGATTTTATTGATGATCAAATAGTACAAAATGAATTACATAGAAATCATGGCCAACACTGACAAAAATATTACTTGTGTGAAAATGTGAGTTGACTGGTAAGACCCAACTGTGGTCATCTTGTTTGTGCAGGACAAGCCTGTCATACTAGAGGAAATCACTTAAATAGAGCACCTTTACAGACTCAAACAGCTGTACCAACTCTACCTGAAAATAACATCTGCTCCTGAGGAGCAGGAGTCTTCTTTAAAAGAAGGCATCCCAGAAAGACAGATTAAATTCCTTTGAAAAAAGATGAGAAAGCCTTAACAACACAAAAATTGTATGGGAATTTTTTATATAGGACAGAGAATCCCACCGGCACACCTTGTCCTCTGTCAGCCCAGAAACAGCTCACTTACCTGCCAAAGTAGTTTCTCTTGTTTGATGACTTGGATTAGAAATCAGTGAGCTCTGGCACATCTTCCCAATATAAGTAATACCAATCCTGCCACAGTTTCAATGCTTCTTGAGTGCAACACCTAAGGACATCATAACTCCATTTTCTTAATGTTTTGCCCTCTGTGGCCTAAATGCCAGAGGGAGACAAAACTTGGAGAAAGCAAATGCATAGCTGTTATCTCTCTTCTAACAGATTTCTGAAGGAAATTTCTGCAACAGAGAAGGAGCCTTCCAAGCTCCACGAGACCAGTGAGCAAGGAAAGACAGGATTTGTGCTCTGGAAGGGGAAGAGAGCACATTCTGCAGCTTTAATCTGGAGGCACAGCCTGTCCCTTCAGTGACATCCAATTGACACCCAAAAGTGTGTTAAATATATGAGAGAGGTGTCGCCCAAATTCCTGACAGACCACTTTTTAATAGTAACATGATACATTTTGAGGGGATATCCATATAGTCAACAAGTCAAAGGATAATATGGATTACCATCTGATGTTGCCTTGCTCATATTTATCACTTTTTAAAAATAAGTAAGACTGGTTAGAGAAACTAACTGTGTAAGTCACACATGTGGGCTAGAAGACAAGGAGACATACAGCCATATTAAATGTATGAAACCCCCCCCTCACATTCAAATTCTGCAAGAGGAAGAAGCTGAAGCTCCAGATTTGTTGTGAATACTCTACACTATTTAAGAGATATCTCACCAAAGTATCCTACAATAAACATGAGGATAAATGAGAGGATTTCCATTGAGGTTGATCAGAGAAAGATCAGGCCCAGCATAATCCAAGTGTAAAATTAGTTCTCATACAATCACACAGAATTGTCACAACAGAAAAAGACCTCCAAGATCACCATGCCCAACCATCAATGCAAAAAATAAAACTAAACAAAAAACCAAACAAAAAAATTCCAAACCAAACTACAAAAGAAAAAAAACACAAACACACACACAAAAAAAAAACCCAAAAAAACAGACAACCCCTCCCCCCAAAAAACCCCACGCCTCCCACTCCAACTAGAGCATGTCCTGAAGTACCTCATCTACACATTTTCATATCTCCAGGGATGGCGAGTCCATCACCTCCCTGGGCAGCCTAGTCCAGAACCTGACCACTCTTTCAGTAAAGAAATTCTTCCTAATATCTAATCTAAACCTCCCCTGGCACAAGGTCTTCCTAAACTATTATTTTGCCTCTGTTTCTAAGAGTGAGTCACTTGTTCAATATGCAAGTGCCTGAGAGTCTTTGCATCAAAAGTAGCAATTAATTGCCTCCTAATCACACAGAATAGGAATGCAATCATGTGGCAATGTGTAAATAAACAGCATAATGTCACACACAGTATTTTGCACTACACCTTGCAAACTAAGTGCTGCCATATTTTTTTCTCCAACTGAATAAGACTCCAGAGATTCTAAACAATGCACTCAACCTGAAAACATGATTCTCACAGCTTTTTTGTTGACATAAATGAAATGGCCAGACAGGCCAATAAAATAAAATAAAAAAAAGGTAGAATATACTTTCTCCACGCTTTTTTATTTAGGGTAGTATGAAGTGTCTTAAAGGAAGAGTTTGGAGACCAAGCCACATATCTGTATCTCCCCCCTGGGGCAGCTTCTCCAACCACTGCCAGCTAGAAGACCCACTCTCTGCAAAGGTAAAATTTAGCAATTCATCATGTCAGAGAATAAGGAGAACTTCTGTGACTCTAGGGATCGATCTTAACACCCAAGGGGCACAAGGGCAGGATATAAAGTCTCTGAGTTACTGTTAATGTTGCCTTCTAGTAATAAAGGCCATCCATTCCATTCATTGTTGTTAAAATTCTCAACCTTTTTTTTTTTTTTTTCCTATGAAAAAGCACCCACACTTTTGGGATGCCTGAAGAGTGACCTGATTCACATGAGTAAAATTTTAAAAATCAGTCAAAAATCACCACCAGCACCAAATACTTATAGACTATGATTTAAAAAAAAAAAAAACACAAACCCACAAACAAACAAAAAAAACAAACAAACAATAACTTCTCCATAATTTTAGAATAAATGTTTGTTGCACTTCTAATTTCTAGAGTGCTCCAGACAGACAGTTCAAATTGATGGCTTGTTAGTGAGGACTGGCCCCTCTGTGAGATGTTTTCAGAATGATTGATTTACAATAAAGTGGCTCCTGGTGGGTGCATGCAGGTGGAACTGATTCAGATCGATTCCACAGAAGCTGACTAATCAGCTGTTTAAACTGGCAGAGTGCTCAATGACAGAAACAGTGCAGCTATCATTTTCTATCTAAGATTACAAATTAACTTGTTCTGTTTATCCTGTATGTCATCAATATGGAGAGAAGCAGGATTCTGGACTGATAGTAAAAGCTTTCCCTGAAGATGTGCTTTCAAACATTGACAATAAAGGCACAAGAGGAAATTTCATTACATATTAAAGAAACCAGGGGAGAGCACCTCCAAATGAGGAGGACTCCTTTAATTAATTAACTAGGATGGGAAGTCAACAATATTTTTAAAATGTGACCACAAAGGAATAAATCAATGCCAAAATGGCCAAGAGTAAATACATACTGTTTCTTTCTCCCCTGTCCCACACACCCTACCCGTCTGTCCTTCTCCATGCACATTATATACACACCAGAAGACCAGCATCTTTAGAGACTGATATTTCCACAAATGATTAATGCTAGGTAATCAACATTTCAGCCTCCACAGTCATATCCCTGAAAGTGTCATTTTTACAACAAGATGAAAAACTCTATGGGGAACACAGTGTATGTGGGTAAGTGAAAGATGTCAGAGAGAATGTGGGTAAGTGAAAGGAGAACAGATATTCCCTGGCTCAGAGCTGATAACAAGAGCTGGGGCACAAAGGGGTGGGGGCTTAGCAAAATAATTCTAACCATCTCTCATCCACAATGCTTCTTTCATACAACATCTCTGACATTTGAAAAATCTGTGAGTTCAGTTTTATCCTTTCTCTCCCCACAGACATACCCCATACATTTACAGCTGCAGAAAAATACCAAGTATGCACCAGTGCAAAAGGACAGTTCTCCTCTTCTTCATAGCAAGGGGTAAAGATGATGATGCAAGCAAACAAGTTTTCACTAACCTACCAAACACATTCCCCTTCCATCAGCCTTTTCAGACTTACCTGAAACAGAAGGGAGACAGAAAAAGAGTTTAGCTTCTCTGAACTTATTCAGTCCTTAGTGTCTCTGCAGAGCTTGACTAACAGAATAATAATTGCTAGCAATTTTGAAGTACATTTTATGTGCCTATTTAGGGTCTGAGAGCAAATTCATGGCACCTGGGGTTAAAAACCAAACAAAACCAGTACACCTGACAACCCTCAGTACCTACTAAACTGGTTGAAATTAAAAGCAGTCATTGAAAAGTGCTACACCAATACTAGTGTTTACCTGAAAGAAACATAGCACTTAGCTTTATCAACCCTGTAAGAACTGAGATCACTGGCAATCTGACTTATCACTTGCACACATTTAAGGAAAGACACCAAGATGTACCCCAAATTGAAATTGTTATTTTATTGTAACTTTTGAGATGAATAATGTGTCTTACTGTCATCTGCTTTTCTCCTTGTATTGAAAACATAGACATTAAAATACTAAGCAGATACTGACATTAAATTTGGTGGCCTAGGAGGTAAATATTTTGACAGATGTACTGCTAAAGCTACTTTTCATTGCTACAGAAAGGAAAGTAAAACTTGAGTGTCAGTAATAAAGGAAAACAATATATTAGCTGTATTTCTACCTGCATGCTAAATGGCTAAATGTCTAAATAGTTGAGCATGTCTTTATCATGAAAGAAGTTTGTGAAGGACAATAAATTTGTGTCTAAAAAGGAAAATCAGAATAAAACTCTTGAGCTGATCAACCACATCTCTGAATACTCACAGAATAAAAGCTGTCATTTGCCAAGAAATGAAAGGACTCTTAGAGAAAACAATTTTTAATTGGATAATCAGGAAGCTACATGTAACCTTTGGATGTGTCAGTTTACTTTCTATGAGCATTTGTTTCTGAGATTAGCCTCTTGACCTTCACTGTTTTAGCCTTGAAAAATGTTGAATGCCCATCATCCTGAAGTAAAATTTAGCTGCCTCATTGCTGGTTTCCTTTTGAGTCCTCAACCCTGACCTGAAGGGATCTTTTCTGACTCTCCATCTCCAGAGAGAAGAAATAATTCAGTGCTCCTGCAAATGTAGGCCTGGCTTGCTCCTGAGCAAACTGCCAAAGCCAGCTGAATTATATGTGCTGGTATTGTGATGTGGACTGCTCACAGCAAATTGATCTGATAGTGCTGAAGTCATTTCACTTCAGACCTCAGGTTGATGTGCAGTCTCAGAGGTGAGATAAGCTACCTGGTACTGAACTGAACAAGACATGTTTCTTCAAGATAAGATTGGCAATTCAAAAACAGCCGTTGCTTGGACAACGAAGTGCAGGAATTGAGCATGATCTATCACACAGAGTTTGGTTCACATGTATGTTGTACAAAAAGAGAGATACACTTCAAACTTTTGCTACCTGAGTATCTGAGATGATTAATATATAGTTGTATTGTATACAACAGAATCTAGTGGAAAACTCAAGAAACAATGTATCAACTAACCAACTAATATGGGATGATGAGGTCATGAAAAGGGAAAAAGTACCCCAAAGCCCAATAAATTTCATTCTGGATTTGGATGAGAGTAATAGGAATTCCAAAGTGAGACAGTGCATATTGCCAGTTTCAGTTTCCTTAAACCTTTACCTCTTCTGGATACTGGCGATGTCACCTGATTCCCACATTGGCCACAGACCCTTCTGAGACCTTCCTAAACTATTTCTAACTGAACTGGGACATTTGGGAAAAGATTTTATTCTTTCACTATTAAAAATCCATGGTAATCTGAGTAAACACTGCCTTTTTTAAAAAAAAATTGTTAGTCAAAAGTCATGTTCTGTGATTCTCATGCACTTAATCTGAATAGGAGAATCTGTTCTGATCAGAGCTGAATTTGTAAAGAAGTCAGCAATGCTGCAACCCCTACCAAACTTGTTTCCTGTGGATATACTTGCAAATGGTATCAGACAGTCCTTTAGCCACATTCCTGGAAGCTAAACGGACTCTTACTATAAAGCATGTTTTCTAATCATTTGTCTAGAATTTCTTTTTACCTTCTCCAGTTTTTTAGTTGTCTTTGCAACTAACATCAAGTTCAAACATATATTCCAGAAGCAGCTGCATTAGTATTAAGAAAAGATTTTGCCTATCTTCTCATTCAGTATTCCCCTTACAGACATTAACCCTTTTGTTCTCAGTGTTTTTCATAAAAAGCTGTTGATTTGCACTGATATCTTTTAATTTAATCAAGTCCTATGTCAACAGAAACCTTATTTTGCCCAGGATCAGTGTTGGGGCTGCAAGTATGTTTCATTCTCTTTACCAGTCCTGATGACAAGCATTCTTCTAGCTCTCCAGAACTTCTGCAGTTTCCGAATCTGTTGAAAATTGAACTTTACTGTGTAGAGGTCTTAGATAGCTCTTTTTAAACAATTAGGCAGCAGGCAGAAATTTTCCACATATTTTATGATACGCACATTATACACATATAGAAACTGATTGTAAATGAGCTTACTGCTATAAACAAGACACCATCAGCACTGATTTTAGACTAGGATTACATGTCTTCCCCATCATCTTAACACTTGTGTTACACCTGCTTAAGAAATTACCAGCATGCTGTGATATACCAGCACCAATACAACTGCACTGACCTTTGTCATGTGTACTATATATCAACAGAAGGAGCAGGGACAAAATGTGATATCTTCAGAGGTACTTTTCCATCATAAATGAAAATGTAATTCATAACTGTCTCCAGACTCATGCTCCTATTTTTTTAATTAAAATACATTTTCGGTCACCTCCCCCAGTGTTACCACTTTCTGTCACAACCACTCTGATGCCCCTGGGAATAAAGAATCATAGGTATCTTTCATTGCCACCCAAAAGTAAAAAGATGATTGAAAGCATGAATATGTAAAAATAAACCACATCTCATTTGTTGGCAGCAGTTGTATGCTTTGAAACATAAATTGCAAATATAGTAGAAGTCTCGTATTCTTTAATGCAAAAGCTTCAACTGCTACAATTTTCCAGTCATGCATCTAGTGGATATCTTTCAAAGCAAAGAAGTCATCAACTAAAATCCAACTCTAATGAACATCTTCGTCACCACATCTGCTGCTATGGACATGATTATGAAGTCAGTTCTGATCTACCACAACCATAGGACTAGATACAATAAATCTAGCTGTATGCTACTAAGCCTAACTATCAAATCAGTTTCCTGCCTTTGAAAAGTCTGTTTCAGACAGTAGAACCTTTTTAAACATGGTTCAGAACTGCACAGGACATGGCAGTACTAGTGCTGCTAGTGTGCTGTGGCTTGGAATTTCTTTTGTCATTTTCACAGCCCTTTAATATATTTTGAATTTCATATCATTATTAATACAGTTGGGACCACACTTCCATTTTTCACAGCTTACCTTACATATTTCTGATGTTTTTTCCTTAGTACTGTTTGAATATAGTCTACTGACATTTGAAATTCAAAGGATAAACCCCTAAGCATACTGCAAACACAAATGTGGAGCTCTGGGCAAACACCACTGCACTATGTCTAAGTGAAGCTGAAGCTCTTCTGCTCCAGAAAGAGCAGAGTCACAAAAATTCTTTTAATTCTATGCAAACATATTCAAACAACAATGAATCTTCCAGTCCTTATATCATTTACCCACCCCAGCAGTGCTTGTTTGTGCAGTATCAGGCTGCCACTAAATGTCTTTTATTATAATGAACTGTAGATACATGCAAGGATACTCAAGGAAAAACACTTAATAGAAAGTCATATCTTCTTGTTAATTATCTAATATGTTGCCTTTCAAGTACATAAGTATAGGTTAAGTACACATGAGTTTCTGTTTGTTCCCTGTAAGTTACTAGCAATCAATTCTCTTGTTCAAAAATATAATTGCTGGGATTCTAGAGGAGAAGTATTTATTTTGTAGTTATCTGCTACTTGCTTAAAAAAAGAATCCCAAAACTGAATGAGGTCAGAGGAGTGAACAAATCTACATAATCACTGTAATCAATGACCTAACTATTAATGTACTGTAACACTGGGCCACTTTGAACCTAGCAGAACCTTCCTTGCCAAGAGTTCCTGTGTTAACTAGCCCCTGAACCTGTGATTCTCTCTAAATGATACCTTTGCAAAGGCAAAAATATCAAGGAAACGCATTCTGGTGTTTCCAAACTACACATTTAAAGACCTAGATATTTCTTCATATCTTTTGTCTGTAATCAAAAGAGCCACTTTATCCTGAATTTTTCTTTCATAACCTCAGTCAAACTGAAAATCAAATTCAAAAGCGAGAGTTATGGTGACATTTCACCAGTCTTTTATAAAATTTCCCCAGATTCAGTGTACAAAAGGGAACTAAAAAATTACACTAGAATGATTTTGTATACTAACGGCAAGCCAGTGAGAAAATAATATTAAACAATGTAAACTTCCTGGATGTCAATTCAAAAGAAACTTAGCATTTGAGAAGATGTCAGCAGTAATAATTCTTTTCTGCTGTTAGTGGTAACCTTATAATCAAGTAAATAAGCTGTTAAAAATGGGCAAGAGTCAGACATATAACCAACCTAAATCTAACTTAATGGGGCTCAAGCCCCATTCTTACAGACCTGGCACTGACCTGTTAATTTTAATGGAACACTCACTTTGAAAGAGATATATATATTTCTTTCAGGGTCCCAGACTGGCCAGGGTTCATGATCATGCACTGTAAGATTTGTCTCCCTGAGCAAAACTTGAGGAGAGAAAAAGTGTTTTCCATGAAGGTTTCAGTGAATTTGGAGGTGCGCTTTAAACTGAAATGACCATAGCATCAGTCAGATGTGAGGAACAGGGTGGAAAGAGGGATTTCCTTAAGTAAAATTTACAAGGGAAAGTAAAAAATAGAGATAACTAAGACTTAACATAAAACTGTGTAAATCGTGGTACCTGATGAAATCTCTTACTCTATTATTTGGAGAAAGGTCTGGAAAAGCCAGCAATAATTAGTATGATATTAATTACTATGACATTGATTGTCAATGGATTAAAGTAATTGTCCTTTATGATGAATCAAACATTCAGTTTTTCTCTGACAGGAGATTAGTTCCTTAAACAATAAATGATCATTTATCTAAAATAATTTCTCAGTAAAGAAGAGCTTCTAGGACTTTCAGGAATGAGAACTTCTCCTCAAGCTAGGAAGAGAAGTTAATTTTTGAAATAACTGAAAGAAATCTGTATGTCAAAGATATTACTTTAGATATGTATAAACCGTTGAGCAGTCAATCATGAGTGGGGCTTCAGTGCTGCTTTTAATCTTGAAATTGCATACGTTCAGCTTAATTGCCCAGGGGCAAGAACTGAAGGAGGGTTTTTTTTGGTTTTGTTTTGTTTGAGGTTTGGGTTTTTTTGTGTGTGTTGTTTTTGTGTTGTTTGTTTGGTTTTTGTTTGTGTTTTTTGGGTTGGTTTGTTTTGGTTGGTTTGTTTTGTTTAGTTTTAATTTAAAGGAAGACCAGATGTCTTCTGTATTCAGAAACTCCTGGTCAAACCAAACCTTTCATTTAATATTTCTTACTGCATTGTGTGTACAAAAGACAAAAGGAAATAGAGATTAAGTATGGAATTTCTATTAAAGACTTGCACTCCAGGGAAGCAGCTTTAGATCTAAATCTAGTCAAGAATGCAATAGAGGTTTCTTCCCAGGTGGGGAAGAGGATAATTAACATAATTCAGGGGAGAAAATTAATTGTGATAGATTAGAATATTTTATATCAAATGCAAATTTCCCATTGATTTTTGTACTTGAATTCTAACAGCTATAATATATTGAAGATAGGAAAGTATAATAATAATGATGACATTAATAGCACTCTAGTGTAAAGAATTATTAAGACTTAAAATGTGATAATTTTCAATAATGGTAGATGAACTGAATTGGAGGCATATTCAAGGAAAACTTCAAGCATTGATTTATTTTAGTTTTATACCCAATAAATTGGACTAATGTCATGTCACCATCCTTCGGCTTGAAAAGTAAGAAAATTGAAGAATTTTCTTTTCTTCACCACGTTATAATTAAATTGTTTCTGGTCAGGAATTTATATTTGGTACTACCTTTACTGTAAACACCATCATAACAGAGCAGTGAAGATAGATTGCTTTTGCAACAGGAAGGGAAATATGCCTATTTTCTCAGAACTGCCCAGGATGTGGTATGACCTGGGACTTAAAAGGCAGAGTCTGGACAGAGCGAGCTACGTCACACTCTTATGTGCCAGAGCTACAAAAAGAAAGACATTGTCTATTTGTGTTAACCAAATGGGCTGGCCTGATTTGGAAGGCCTTTTTGTGATTAGTCAATGAGTATTAAAAAAACTTAACCCTATCAAGGTCTTATGAAGCTCTATGTACGACATAGTATGCTACAGAAAATACTTATCATAGAAAGAGGTAGAAATAATTGAATCTATGATATTATGGGAACAATTTGTAATATTTTCATCCCTCTTGTATATTTTTTCATATTTCTGCATTGCGGAGGAATAATGGACGCCACACACGACCAATGTGATCAAAGTAAACAATGACAACCCTTTATTGTGATACAGGCCTGGTTTATATAGCTCAGGCAACTAGCCATGTGCCCATAAACAGATCATGATTGGTTGTAAGTGTCCATGCGTCCTTTCTTGATTGGTTCCCTGCAGGCGGTCAGGCAGAGAGAAGTCTATCCCAATAGCTCTCCATACCCGGAACTGTGTTGCCCTGCTTCCCTTTCCTGACACGCACGCCACCTACTGTCCTTCACTCAATCTCCATCTCGTTATCCTTCAGACAACAGGTTATAGTTTGGATTGCCCATGTGTACTAATATCCCACACTGCATGATACTTTGAAGAGGAGTCTCTTCCTGGGGTGAGAAGCAAAAGAAGGACAGAGCCAAAATGGACCATCAAGCCTCAATAAGGAAAATAAATAGGAATGCTGCTTTGGCATCAAGAACAAGAAACACCATCTACCAGTCACTGTTTTTATAGAATTTGAGTTATACTAAATGAACTTTATGAGAAACAAACACAGAGAGGTTTTAAGACTGGTGCAAAAGCCTGTCTTTTCTGACATGGGTTGACAACAGCAGTATGCACTCCATTTGCTACAAGGCATGAAGATAAGCTGCCCTAGACTTGCTGCCTTGTTTTAACTTGGAGAATAAATTTAGTGTACTTTGCTATGGAAGCAAAGTTATGCTAGTGTTAGGTTTCATGTCCAGCATCAGCAATGAAAGAATAGAAAAAAGTTTGCCTCTCCACAGATACTATCCCAACACTAGATCTCAAGGTATGCATAAACCACTGAGAACTACAGCAAAACAGGTAGGGGGGAAAAAATGCATGACATATTACATATTTTGTATTCTTAGCAGGGTGGGGGTTGGGGTTTTTTTGTTTTATTTTTACAGTTATAAAATAAATTGTTCTGTGTGGCAGATACTGTATTATTATTTCACATTCAGCTGAGGCTAACACATTTCCCTCATACCTACTTCAAGCAATTTACTATCACAATTTGTGGGGCTTATTACACTAGCGAAAGAGTAAGAATCATCTTTTGAATGTGGTTCTTGAGATATTAGTGAGGTTTGACTATAGATAAACTTCTGGTTTTTTCACAAAATAATAGTTTTGAGGGTTCCATTAATCTCCTGACAGAGGAAATGAGACCTCTGCAGGTTTTTTTATAACTGACAGGCTGTAACAGCTAAGTGCTCCAAAAAGGGGGGGCTTAAGTGTGCTGATGGATGAAGCCACAAGAGCAAACTGGAACAAGCCTCTATGCTCAGTGGTTAAAGAACACTGACTCGTGAGTACTGAAACAGGCTGAGCCATACCATGCATTTTGGGTTTCTTCAAGGAGGTAGCTTGCCTCAGTCCAAAGTGAACTGCCAAATTCTCTCTAAATGTGTTAGTCTTCCTGGAGTAATGAAGTCACACATTTACTTTTCCCTGTGCTAAACGTGATTTTGGAAAAGGTGACAGGCACATTAAGTATTCAGCTCAGTCAGAGTCCTGAAATTACTATTAGATGAATTTCAGGTGAAGTCCAAGTTCCCTCTCCCACTGAGGGGTGTTGTAGAACCATGGGTGCTATAAGTGCTCAAAGCTTGCTGTCTCTGTAGTGTAAGGAAGTCTCCTTTTCAAAGGAAAAAAACCCTACAAACTAAGGCAGTATTTGTAATATGTTGATACACATCACAGGGGAAATCCTCTGTATTTCAAGTGGAAAATCAACCTGTGTGTAAAACAGATGCAATTACAACTGAGTGCAGACTTGGAAATAGATAAGTTAGAGTTTAACAGAGCTGAGCAAGAGACCTACATTCTTAAAATGTGCAAATATTTAATATCAAGGACAACCTTTCATCGAGGCTATTGTGACTCTTCAAGTTGGGAGTGCAATTTCCTTTTTTTCACCCCAAGGCGGGAGCTTACCAAAGCATCTACTTTTGCCAGGAGATGGCTCTGGCTGGGGACTCAATCGCTCAGCATGCCTGTCAGCGGGACAAAGCTTTCCATTTTGGATGGAGTCTTCATGGTTCCATGCTGTGAGATCACACTCAGGCTTTACAGGAGCTGACATGAGCTTGAACAGAGGTCGGAAAATCAGCCAGGCACAGCTCTCTGGGTCAGTTCTTCAATTTCAGCTGTGAAGTTACAATCTCACAATGCTACAGTTTCCAGTATTACTTTCCACTTCAAATAACAGTTTCAGATGCCAAGGGAGGACAAGTATATTCTAACTTAAAAGCTGAATAAGAATCTGAGACCCTGAAAATGTATTTAGAAATCAGTCTTATCTAATACTGTGATTAACAGCTTCATGGAAAAGTACTGGCCAGTGTTTGAAACCTATATTTAAGACGTTTAAAATTAGCCAGCAACTGTAAGCTAGTTGTCAAGTTTCCCTCCAAAACTGAGATGTAAAGAGACCTACTAAGAACAGTTAATTAATGTCTACATCTTAAACACGTCTCAGAAAGAAGTTAACTAATTTTTGAAAACACTCCCTTTTTATAGGGGAAACCTCACCTGTACAATAAATGGCAACAGAGTGGCATGCAGTTATTTCATAATACGAAACAGGTATTATAAACATTTAATTTTAAACTCCCATGATGTCAACATTTTTTTCTTCTTACTATATGGGTGCAGCTCTTCCTGAGACAAAAGATGCGATCCATGAGGCATGAAAATAAATATCACCTTTATTCAGCATCGATAGAAAGTATTTTAAAATCATATTTTACTCTAGTTTGATACTGTAAATTTAACATGGTTTAGCCTGCTTTCCTTGCAAAGCAGGATTGAACTAATTCTTGAGAGAACTACTTAAGTTACATCCAAATACCTCTTTACAAAATATTTCAACTCATTTGTTTACTGATACAGGCTTGTATATGTTGGTTGTTGTGTTTTGTAGTATGATTTAGCTTTATAGAAGAATGTTATACTGCTAGTAGAATGATTAGGGTATTTTCTACTGTTTTTTTCTAATAAGCAAAAAAAAAAGATTTTCCCCTTGAAATGTAGTTCTCCATTGAAACATGACCTTTTTAATCCAAAGCCCTGCAAGTGTTTATGATCCAATATAAAAAAACAAAATGAAACAAGCCCTTGAAATTTACAGTAGAATCATTAGATTTCACTCAAATGGATCTAAATTGATGTATTGAAGCTCATGGAACTGAGCCAAAACACTTAGTCTTGGGTCGGGCAAGTGTAAGTCTATTTAAACTTCTGTTGCCATGTAGACTCATGGCAGTTTGAAGAGTCTCTGTGAGGCACAAGACATCCAGGTCCCATCCTGCACTGACATTCAGGAGAATTTTTATTTTATCAGTGTTTGATATAGCCTTATTTTTTCAGTTGTTATAGTCAAAAATCTGGTTATGGTCAAAAAGGCAATTTGCTTTGTATATAAAACCAGGAATTAGTAGTTAGCGTAACTAAAATAATAACAGTTTAATTAAAGAATTACTTTTATCTCAAGTCAAAGTAATACAGAAAAGGATAGGAAGAAGGAAAATAAAGAATAATATTCTAGACTAAATCTTATTAATACAGTTGAAATAATTTTACACGCTCCCCATATCTACCCTTTTCCCTGATATCGTACTTACTCTTCTATATCCTAAAGTTGAGGATTTATGTCAGCAGGGTACATTATAGAAAGATTTTGATGTTATCGGCTTCTTCAGAAGGTTGACATCTTCTATTGAATCTTCTATTCAATCTTCTAGGTGTTTCTTTTTTCCTCTGTTCTGTGAGGGGATGGTGTTGATATTGATTACTTTTTCCTCCTAATTCTAAGACTGACTTAGAGGTGGGGTCTTTTTCTTAAAATATTTTCACACCTTCCTCTTTCTTTCTTGGCTAGAAACTTCACATTACCTCTGAATTTACTATACATAGAACGAGTCTCAGTTATGTAGTTCTTGGTTGCCTTTATTAGCCCTAAAATTGGTTGCATTCTCCCAACAAATACCTGGTGAGTTAGTTACAGTCCTGGCAACTTACCAGGCCAGTACCTGAGCTGTCCTGCTATGCTCAGTCTCCTAGTGATGACTTACCATCTGAGTGAAGACTCTTCCATGTTCCATTTTACCCTAGAGTCGTAGATGATTCATCCTACATAGAGCGATTACTTTCTATTGCTGTCTGCCAGTTACAAAAATATATACAATAATGAGAATTTTAAAACAATTGTGTTGTTCTAGGCCAAATTTGAAACAAATCAGAAAAATTATTACCAAATTTTTAGATAAGCTGTTGCAAGCTAAAACAATTCTCCAAGGCAGGCTAAAATAAGTCCAGAGAGGTCCTGACAATCTCAGGGTCTCTGTTGTGAGCTTAACACAAAGCAAGAAAAACCCAACAAACAAAGAAATGAATTCAGAGATACTGGAATACAGTATAAGGAAAAAAAGTCTACTGTAAATTTCAGCAACTGTCAAAACCTTTTCTTCTGCAGTAGCCTTGCTCAGAAATGCTTCCTCTGCCTGAAATAACAGATAGAATGCTCTGATATCTGTAATCTGTTCCAGCGGGAAACACTGACCTTCCACATCCAACTTTCTTATACAGATATATAGCATGAACCAATCACCATCAGCTTGAACTGATTAGATTCTTTCCTATTAGGCATTTTTCCATATAAGTCTGAAAAAAAAATCATTCTTTATGCTTGAGGAGGACTTCATTCTCCCAAGATTGCTGAAGATATCCTGATAAACAAAAATTACAGAACAGATATCAATGTGCCTCTCTTGAAGAGCAGAAAAACATGCACATTAACTTAAAAATGTGATACGGATCCAAAATACAGGCTGCACTTTACAGATGACATTCATCATGATGAATCTTTCAATCTTCTGTTTGCTAATTATGGTCAGACTCCATTATGAAAAACAGCACTTTTCTTCATGACAATTACTTAACCTTCTAAACCTCTTAATTAGCAATTGTTAATATAGAGTAATGAAATTTTAACTTAGAGACTCTAAGTCTGAGGGTCAGATTTGTACCCCAATCTTAGAAGTTCTCCCTAAAATCAGGTGTTTGTGCTGAACATCTGGTAGAATCTGATTAGGAAATCAAAGTAAGAGACTGCCTTTTTAAGTATAACATTTTATGGATTTGAAATACCTAGCTAATAATGGTCATTATTAGGTAAAATAATAATTAATAACACAAACTGTAAGGAATTTTGAACATACAGAAGACATGAAGAGTATTATAGATTTTTAACTTAAGTTTAGAGAATGTATCAAATTAGCAGCACCTTTAAATAACATTACTAAATTCTCAAAAAAAAAAAAAAAATCACAATGAACAAATGAGATAACTTCATCAAAATTAACAGAACATAGTCCTTAGTAAGTAGAGTGCCTGAACAGCATGTTAGCCTGATGATCCAGCTTTAGCTATGAAATTGCAAAATTCCTTCATTGTTCATAATCTTTTCTAAGGCACATCTTTCAAGCATAAAATTCATTTTCTCACATGTAACTTGAGCATATAGGGTTCTTTAGATATCTAACTCTCAAAGGTTAAAAGAAGAATTCTGCAGATTTTTATCTCATTTCCATGAAGGCAACCCTCTCATTCTTAGTGTGGCTTCAATTGCCTAAATTTGCTATGTGGCTGTCAAAATGATTCAGGGCTGCATTTAATATGTATTCCAGAATCCCTTTGACAAACACTTTAATTCTGTGTATCTCATATAAATCCATAAAGCAGCATGATCTAAAATTCCTAACAAACTTATTAATGAAAATTTAAATACGTATGTGTTATGTGGTCTTCAGTTAATTATATAGCAATATTGTCTCATATACACCTTAATTAAATTAATTATTGATTAGTGCACTTTCCACTGATATTTCGTTAACACACAATAACTGTCTCTTTATATCTGGATGAAGTTTTAATTAATTAAAGTGTGGCTGGAAGTGCAATGTTAAGGAAAAATTTCAACAGCAGAATCATTTAAATTCAAGTAACTGAGTAAGAGTAAGCCTATTAATTACATTAAAAAAAATTGATTTAATAAAGATAATGATAATTTCTAAAGGACTACCATTTTAAATGTAGTAAGAACAAATTTGTCTATGTGTCAAAGTAGGAGAATTCTTGAAATATTGTTATACTTGTAAGATTATGTCCTTGGTTTGTTTCAGGCAGACTCACATATTTTAAGCAGCATCATAGATTTCTAAATATGTCATTATAACTGTTTATTTTCACACTGATCAGCTATGAGCTATTTCAGTAAGTTGACGCTGTTACTCTCACATGATCTGGCAAATAATTCACAGTACTTTTATGTTGTCATTAACTGTCACATTTCTTGAGTTAAATATGAGCCCTGTCACTTGAAAGTCAGAAAGCTGCTTCTAAATTTCTCAATTTCATTAGCAATTGATTCAAATCACTTCCCTAAAAGAGCCTGGATTGACGTATGAATTGCAGTGGTTCCACAGTTTAGTGATTAATTAAGCAAGCTATTAGGTTCATGTTCAGCTATTTATTAATCTTCAAATTCTTGCTTCATTATACAAGGCTTTCTAATTATTACATGTAATTACTTTATTTATCTTTCTTGAGTTTTGGAAAAAGTTAATTGCTGGGGAAAAAAATAAACTCTTTCTGATCAGCAAAGCTGTAACATCAATAGCAATTATCTATAGGTAGACCTGAAGCAGTGTTAGCACTCTTTGACAAAATGGACAGTGAAAAGGACTGTCAGCATAAAGCAAAAGTACACATTTCTTTAAAATATGGAAAATAATGTCAGCATGTTCAAGGAGTATGCAGTGCAATAGTACAGTTTATATACTAAAGCATGTGCTTTATCCTTGACTGTATATCCTTCATGATATGATATAGAATATGAATTTTAATAAATATAAACACTCTTCTCTTGTCTGACTGGAAAGAAAATTGAGGGAAAAAATCAACTAATGCTCAGCTACATAGCAACTCATTGACTTCAAAATAGAGTTAAATTCTAGTTCCTTGAATAATATAGTCTTTGTGTATTTTGAAGAAGGAATCAAAAAATGTAGTTCTGCACCTGAATTCTTTCAACTTGTTTTCTTTAAAGGTTGATGGTGACATAGTGACTCATCTAAGTGTTGAGTGATTAGTTTGCTCTTTCTCCTTTGTTTAAGAAAGTATCTACAAAAAAGGGAGATATCAGAATTCCCCTTTTCTAATGCTCAGTTCCAGCAGGCTTTTCCCTGATGTCATTGATATTAGTGGCTCATTTTATATAACCCTTTTAAATTTCTCCAGATGTAAACAAAATTAATCTCACAGATGCCAACCTCAAGGAAAAGCTTAATCAAAAGTTGCAATGAACAAGGAAGCTCAAATATTTAATCTTCTCTTAATGCTAGTGCTTATAGAACTGCTTTTGATTTAAGGCTGGTTGCTTGTGAAGAAGAAAATTAAGCTAAAGTTCTAAGACACCTGCAAAAATTTTACATATACAACTTTTCTGCTTTTAAGTGCAAGACACAGTTATGCCCCAAATATCAGGTGTATCAGGGCTTCAGACGATTTCTGGATGCTTAGGATCTGTGTGAAGTAATAACATCTCTCACTATTCTTAAAAAAAATAACCCCACAAAACTACTCTTTATTTTAATATGCTGAAATTATGCACAAATATTTTCCACATTTTGTGAAAGATCTGCAAGAAGGAAACTGGGCATGCAATATATGTGGATCATAGCTGGATTGAGCAGCTTCCTATGGCAGACAATTCTTATGAATTGGCAAAGATTGATGGTTTTTTTTCCCCTCCACTTTTGAATTTCTCAGTCAATATCTGAGTTACAATTATTCGGCAAGTAATATTCTGAGTTAATATATTCAGTTAAGTATTACACAAAGAAGTTCTCAGTTAATGTTCTAAAACAGGTGACAACCTCTAGTCCCTGATTAGTTCTTCTAAAATTGACTTAACAAGTGTATTACATCACTCACATGTTGATCATCTGCTGACTTGAAATTGCTATGCAGTGATGGAAACATATTCCTAAAGTATTTATTTGTTTGTCTGAACAATACATGTCTGAACAATGCATCTGCAAATCTAAGACCAATGTTCATTTCCCAGATTGTTGTAGATATTAGATAGAAGTAGCAGCTATTGCACTAGATGCAGTGTGAACATTACAGAGGAACAGAACCCTTCCACTGAAAGTTTTGGGGTTTAAAATGCACAGGCAAAGACCAGGGAGTGTGGATGAAGGAAACATGAAAACAAGTGTCTTAATATATCTCAAAGATTAAGTGTATTCTCAGAGCAGCACAGAAAGCTGGTTTGTTTGGGTTTTTTTACATGACCACTTAGGCAGGAATCACTACTTTTCACATAGGCCAACACAGACCTGTGAGATGATAATTAGGTTCTCTCAATAATTTTGGAGACAAATTCAAGGTAATGGCTCGAAAGATTTATTCCTCGACATGACTACGAATCCATAGACCATTAGTATAGTAATGGGACTCAAAGCACAAAAAATGTTAGGATAATAAAAATTCTTATCTGCACTTCAAATTATTCCATAAAAGAAACAAGTCTTCACATTCACAGAGCAATCACAGCATCTTAATCTCATCAAGAAAGGCAATATTGTTGTTTGAATTGTAGATTTATTCAGATAATACCATCAAAACCCAAATCCATACTATGCCCATCATAAACCTAACCTAAGACATAGTCTTCATTTTATGAAACTGTGCAATCCAAAGCTGATCTCTTCAAAAGAGGGACAGGGAGATAGGGGCATTCCATTGCGTGTTGTAACTCAAGAGGTCATTGAAAATGCCTACCTAAATAGGCCAATATAAGATGAGAGTCACAGAGAGAGCTGAAACAGCAGGTCCACAACAGCAGGTCATAGCTGAATCAACAGAACTTAAGTCCCAGTAACAGTCGAGAGCACTATCTGCTAAAATTGGATTTTTTTAATCAAGTGCCAGAGGTGTGTAATAGCATAAATCCCATAGACTGTTAGTGTCAGTTATGCTCCTAAATGTCTTAAGCACTTCTGAAAATCCCACTTTGGACTATTCTGTCCCTTGGCTGTTCTAAAAAACACCATATGTGGTTTAATAGCTGTAAGCAAGCTGAATTTCAATTTTTCATCTCAAGATATCTTCTTGAGAGAACAAATTGATTTTGTGGATTATCAGTTTTAAACTCACAGAGAGCACAGTTATAAGTTCCTAGCAGCGTGTGGATCTAAACAGTTAAGTAAGGCTATCTTGAACAGAGTTACCTGCTCAGAACTGGACATCCCATGGCAGCAGTGATTTCTTTCTGTACCATTTTTGGAGCAGAGCTCACAAGGCTGCAGCAAACTGGATGTCTCAGCACTTGTGCTTGCTTTACTCTTCGTTACGGCTGACACAGCTTTACACATCTCAAGCATTTTACAATGGTGGAGCCATGTTCACAGAGGAATACATTTCCCCATCTGCCATCACTGCAGCAACTGCAGTAAAACTTTGTAAAAGAGCTATTAATTTTTAAAACTTTTTAATAGACCTCTTATTTTCAAAACATTACTTTTACTGAAATGAAGCTATCAAAATAACCTATCTTTTCATAGTGAGAAACTTTCAGTTTTGCTCTTTTATTTCTGCCTCCTGAGTGCATAAAACATTTGTCAGGCTCACCACACCATGATGAAATTTGTCAGTGTTAAGCTATTTTTTAGTCTCAGAGAATGTAAGTAAATAAATTCAGGCACTCATTGTTTAGAATTACAGTAATTAAGTTTGCTTGAAAACAAAAAATACAAATTCATAGCATTCAAAATGTTACAAGTAGCTACATGTGGTTAGCTTCAGGTGTCAAAACATACTGCCATTGCCTACAAGATGGTCATTTCCACAAGATACATCTCATGAGAACAAATACAGCAATTTCATTTAATTGCTCTATATACATTATTCATGGGGCATATCTTTGTGATAATTCTGGCATTCATTAGAGAGAAAGGTGCAGCAGGTTTTCTCACTCCAGAACATACAATATTGAAGCTAGGTTACAGCATCTTTCTAAACATGAGCAATTACAGGACTTGTAATAAAGAAAGAACTGGCAAATCTTTCAGGGAAAAATGATAAAGAATGGATTCATTACTTAGAGCAGGAACAAACTTCTGAGCAATATCAAGCTCCAGTACAGCCTACAACCTTCAAGGACTCACCTTACATTTATTAGATGCTTGTGCTTCAAAAGGAATACTCAGGCATGAGCATGATGATCCCACCAGTGCACATTTTCTTCTTGCATCACTTTTGACCAGAGAATGCTTCAGAGATGTTTGTGGGGCATCATAACACCATCTGCTCCATCTATTGCCAGCTGGAGAGACTTCCAATCACTATAAGAAATATTCAGTTTCCCAGTCTCTTTAGTTCTCTACAATAATGCAAAGGTATCAGAAAAAAAAAAAAGACCAAGAAATGCCTGTAAATCATACTAACTTTGCTTGAGTTTTTTAAAATGAAACATTAGCATGGCAGACACCCAGAAACTGAAATTATTGTTGTATACAATACATCTAGCCTTGAAGATGCATTTGTAAACTGATTGAAAATGAAGATAAAACAAGATTGAGCTAGAGACCACTTGTTGGTCCTTATGTATCAAAAAATCCTCCAAGAATTCTGTTTGACTGAATGTTTGTTTCAACAGATGACAATGGCTTCTCCACAGCTTTGAGAAATCACATTCATTAACTGTTTCACCAACTACTGCAAAGTAAATGCTTTCTTTTCCTCCTGTTAAAATACAATATTTACAGTCCTTTACACAAACTTGCCATGAATATTCTAGTATGATTTTACATCTATCGTGGACCAATAATATAGCTAGGAAAATGCAAGATTAATGCACACCTGTATGCCTTATTCAAAGACATTTTAAATGAGTCTGCATCTTGCACACAATGATCAAACACAAGCAAGAACTGAAACACTCTCTAGTTGTCATAAAATGAACTGATTGTCATCTAAATGAGGGCTGGGTTTATAAGAAGGCATTAATAATTAATTACTTTCTTCATTCCAATATAAACATATATTTAGATCACAGATGGTAATCGTCTTAACTGTTAGAGTCAATTGAGTGAATAATGCAATCTATAACAGGATTCACAGATGAAATGGAATTTGTAGTTGTTAATTTTTACTAAGAAGTCAAAGAAGGCTTGCATGTCAAAAAAAAAAAGCAATAAAAGTGACTTCTCATATTTCATCTCTATATTATTAACTCGTGTGCAAATAATGAAATAGAAAAACATGTTTGGTTTAAATGGAGAAAGGGGATAAAGAGAAGTGATTTGAAGTCAGAGTGTGCATCAAGAGTCACAAGATACTCATCAGTGATGTAAAATAGACTTAGATCTATTTACTGTCACTGTCAGCACAAACAATAACATTTTCTGTGACACAAGGCAATGAACTCTGAGCAGCAGTATCAGCAAAGGTTCTTTTCCTTCCCTGGATGACAGGTGTACCACCCTGCTCTGTCATAGAATATACAGAAAATGTCTAAAGGCTGCTATATCCCAACAGAAAATGTGAAAGGCCCATCACAAAATGATAAGAGAATGTCTGTTCTCTAGATTGTGCGGTACACAAATATAGCCAAAAGTCACCAAACATATTCTGTCACCACCAAAATGTTCAAAGTGCTGCCAAAATCTGTTAGTAAAACTACAAATAGTTCATCTAAGCAAGTGTGCTCTGAAAAAATACAGAATATTAGAAGCTAATATTCTCAAAAAGAGACTTTGAAAGAGACAGCAGAAAACACCACACTCCTTTGCTCAAAGCTCTACTAATTATAAAGAGCAGGCAATTCAATAACAACCACAGCAACAAAGAAACTAGAAAGTTGCAAAGGAAACAGAACAATATAGTAACAAGGCATTTAAATTAATAAAACAAACAGTATAATTTAGACATATTGCTAAAGGAAAAAAACACCACCCCCTATCCTCACTGTATATAGAATATGATTTAATAACCTTAGAAGAAGTCTTGCAAAAGGATGGAATAAGAAAACATAGAAAATTTTGCAGTTTCTGAAATGCATGCCATCCAAGGCAGTAACACAAAAATGGACTGAAACAATCAAAACTTGACCTTGATGTGCCTGTTTGTTGCTTACATGGACATAAGACAGGAAAGTCAAGCCAGAAATGTTGCCACAGGAATTATACCAACTCTTGGGTTCAAACTGACTTACAGCAGATCCTTGGCAACCTGAAAGGTTATTCCACCAAGAATATTTTAAGGCCTCCTGCTTGAAGAATCAAAAGTAGCATATATAAGAGAGTTACCTTAAGGTAAGAAAGCACATGTGCTTCTCTACTCTGTGGATACAGCCACAGCTCTGGACTTTCTTCTAAACCCCAAATACATTCTCACTTGCTCCCATCACCCAGGATCCTGAGCTATGTCACACCTACCACAGCACAACTACCAATTCATGGCTGCACTCCTGTGTACTTTCTGGAGACGTGTCAGCATGGTCATAGCTTAGGATTAAATAACCAAATGCAGGAAAAGACTAAAGAGTGTATGATGTGTCCTGCTGAAAGGAAAACATCACTGTATTCACCCTAATGGCATATGAAAAATACCTTGAGGAGCCCTGTCATAAAGGTATGAGCTGATCTGGATTCTGGATGCACAGTTCTACATAAACTTTTGGAATTAAATACAGCTTGCGCTGTCCCTTTGTATAAGGTAAAAATGTAACTAAGGGAAAATATCAAGGAATCAAAAAACCCGGGGAACAAAAAAGATTATCATTTTGAACAGAAACAAAAATAAAGGTCTGTAAAGTAACATTTATTGCCATGCAATGGTACTGTAAGTTGCCAAAAGGCACAGTGAAATCTAGACCTGTTCCCTATGGCTGCCTAAAATCATTTCCTATCACAGCATTACGGTGAGTCTGGTAGAGCCGCAAACAATAATTTATTTATATCCTTTCCTTAAAAAACAACAACAACAACAACAAAAACAAACCAAACAAACAAAACCCAATCAAACAATCAAAAACAAACAAAAAACCAAACCGAACCCCCCAAAAAACCTCAACAAACCAACTCACTGTCATACTCGCCTTAGCTAAACAAATGCTTCAAGTGTGCCACAAAAGTTGCATTTTCAGTGAAATATTCAGAGAAATAATTGCTTGTATTCTTACTTGCCAGAAGCTCCACCTAACTGACAACAGATTTATACTTTCCCAATTGCTTTCAGTTGAAATGTCTTTGGGAAATTCTTATTTTCAGTGACTACTACATGAAGTGCAATTAATATAGAACAATAATAATAAAAGCCTAAACAAATTATTTGTATGAGCTGAGGCTTATTTGTGATGCACAATAGGATGCCCTCATATCAAGTATTGCATGGTTTTGCGTCATCAGAAGTACTATAGAGTGGAATTGAAAAGATCCACAAAAGGGAAATACAGCTTTTGAGATGCTTTGTGAACATATACCTATTGAATACTGGCAAAATTTGTAGTTATTCATCTTGGAAAAGTTAGATAGCTACAAGATATTTGATTGCAAAAAGCAAAATGAAAACTGATCAGATTTCAATTTGAGATTGTTACCCTGATATGAGTAAAAAGAAGAAACATCATAAAAGAAAATTCAGAATCAATTAAATTAGATATCTTGTGTGCAGCTGGAATGACCTTTATATCTCATATATTGTGAAATATTGCTAAAATTTTAATCTTGGTATAAGGAATCTTTTAACGTTACCAGACTGACAATTAGAACTTCTGATTTACAGTGTGGAAGTACCACTTTCAGCAAGCAGGTTCTCATCAGGAGAATTCAGATATCTACTGACTGTTGAAGTCTTACCTAAAAAAATTGTTACAGTGATTGGCTAACAGCAAGCACTTGTTCAAAGTGGGACTAGTCATTGTAATTTATACAAATTCAGGCATACCAAAAGAAGGATTTGTTTTGGAAAACCTCTGTTGTCTTTTCCGTGGCTTCATATGTTGAATATTCTGGTCCTGTAAAATTACATATTACAGACAAAAATAATCTTCTGAAACAGCCAGTGAAATTACAATAAGTAGCCCAACTGCCATGATAGTAAAAACATCATTCTACAATTGTAAGTTCTTTGTCCAATCTGGTATTAATTGCATAAACCCAGTCCCTAACAGTCTAACTCCAGATATGGTCTAATGTATCTCATCACAAAAAGAAACATCATGTAGTGACCTATTTTGCATTTTCACCATTTTTACAGTAGCACAAAAACTGGTAGCACTCTATTATGGCTGATAGTACCATACCAATATGGTATGGTGCCCCTGGTGCCCATATCAAAGGGCAGGGGAGATGGAACAGCACCATGAATACATAGCATAACAACAATCCATTCTAAGACTATTCTAAGGCAGAACAGACCTTTACAACAGCTGAGACAAGGCAAGTGGAACACACAATCAATACAAGAGCTGGCTCATGCCTCCAAAAAAAAAAATTGCCTTTTTTTAAACACACATTGTACATTTGGCGGGGGGGAAATAATTTGCAATTCATGTTCAGCTGAGACAAGTTCACAGCTTGATTGTAGAAAGAATCATCTTCTCATCTTCCAGACTCATTCAGATTCAAGGCAGCAGCTGGTCTACTTGCAGTTTGTCTTGCTTTGTGTGTAGTGTCAAGTTATCTTTTTGTCAGCTTAGCCGTAAAGTTCACAATTTGTACTTGATAATATCAAATGCTCCACCAGTGCTTTTTTTATGTAATTTTAAACCATAGTAAAGAAAGACTGCATGAAGGGCAGAAATACCACAACAGAATACAGAAGCTTAATGGACAACTCTGTCTTGCTGTTTTCCCAGACCTTGCCTCTCCTCAGCAGATCCATCCTGAAGTTTCAGTTGCTAGCTTTTAAGAGATAATTTATGAAGTATGAAGTTCTAAAAGATTAGTGCTTAGCTGTCACAACCTAGTCTTTCCACACAACATTAGTCATACAACTACTGGCTTTAAAATTGCAGCAGAAATCTGGTGGTTACAAACCCATGTATTCTAGTTAAACACAGGAACCAACTCTCCAAGAAGGGCCTCAATGAGTAAAGCAAGAGAATTTATCCACTAGCTGGTTAAACTGGGTTTAGATTATGACACAATCCTTTAGTTTACTAGAGCAGAACCATGACACCTCAAAGTAGTCACAGGGCCAGCCTGTTACACAACTCCATTGGCTGGTTTAAACAGAAAAGATACACCCTTTCCCTTGCCCCTCTGAATATAAAGCTCTAATGAAGATCACCATGTAAACCTACCAGGAAAAGGTTTAGGTAGACTTTAAAGATGTATAATGCAGTTTTATTGATTTTAATATCTGCTTTTTAAAATTCGTCTTTAAATACATAAGTCTAAATGCATTAGTCACCAACATAAGTGCATATTGCTCATAGAAACACAAAGCAAAACAAAACGAACAACAACAACAAAATAGAATAAAAAGGCATCCTTGAAAAGGATCAAATTTTTCTTAAAAGGACAAAAGGCCAGCATTCTAGGGAAAAAATTGCCACAGAGAGGTTTTCACTCTTGGCATGCAAATCCTCCAAGCTTGATTTGATTAGGGAGGGGTCTTTAAAGATAATAGTGAATACTTAGGACTTGAATAGCAATTCTGAAAGAACTGCATCAAAAAGACTGATAAATGTCCATTATCTCTTGCATTTTTATTAAAATGAAACACAAACACAGTGAGTGGTTAAACAGCAAGCTAGGGGCATGCTGCTTTATCTTGACAGCTAGAGAAGTCCTCAAAAATGCCTTTACTTTTTAATTCTTACAAAATTAGCATTCAAGAAATTCTTCTTGAATGTAAGAACATCCACTTCAGCTCTTGAACAAGACCAAGGCAAATATTAGTAGATATGCAGATTAAAAAAAAAAAAAAAAAGCCTATATTTTAGCCTAAAGGGTCTCATTCCAGGGTATGTCTTGAAAAAAACCAAAACTGATTACACTGCTAATTTTGCTGTTAGTCAGTGCTATTTTGGCTATCCTTTTAGCTGAATCAACGTTCTGATGACATATAGGTAGTCTTCAATTATGCTGAACTATCACTTTGAAATGTTTCAATTTAAAGTGATACAATAATCCCACATTCACTTAGTCTTTAATTGGCGTTGCAGGCAATGCAATCTGGTTGCAGAAGACAACATACTCTCTACTAACGGTTTTACAGTGAATCTTTTCTGGACTCTGTACTTCTAATATTTATTTAACTGGACTCCACATAATCTACTTGAACCTAGTACATATTCATGTCTTCTCCTGTCTGACTTCACTGTATAGAAACACACTTTAATACTTGAAATACATATACACCTCACACATAAATACATTTCTAAATGCATAAGATTAACCCCTAAGAAATTTCAATATGTGGACTACTAATTATATTTATTTTTACCTGGTTATTTAATGTTGACAACCTATGGCTGTATTCTTACTAATCAGTGCGTGGTGTAAGAGAATGGCAGGCTTGTTTGGAAGGAAGGAAGAATTCCTAGATTCTATTTTCTGCTTTATGTAACAAGCAACACCTGTATATTAGGCTGAATGAAACAGATAAAGGAACCATTTTTTTTTGGTCCCACTGAGATAATTTTTTCTGTGTAATGGAACCAGAGACACTTCTGCAACTTTTAATGTGAAGCAGTGAAGGCAGTGCTTCTTTACAGCGTCAGACCCCGACTAGTTCCAGAGCTTACTCACTGCAAGGTGAATTTTCTATGTAATGCTAAACTACTCCTACCCAGAATTTTCATTTTGCAGTGGAGGACTAGAAATTTCCAAGAAAGAAAAAGCTCCGAATCTGAACCAGACTAATATTTTCTAAGACAGAATTCATTTTATAAACTCAGTCTGACTCGAGTAAAGAGCAGATCCTGAAGCAAAGAATTTTCTTAACATGCAGACATTTCCCACATTAAGAATGAGTCCAAAGGCCACACACACACACAAAAATAAAAAATAAACCTATAATTGCAAGTACAGGAATACATATTCTGCCTCTCAAGAACGGCTCTTATCAAAATATTTGGGAGCATTCTATACTTGTGAAGGACTTACTACTTCCCATAGAAAGGGAAAGGTAATCATAAACATCACTGACTTCAGTACAGCATTTGAAATAGTTAATCAATGGAAAAAAACCTTTGTACTTTTATTTCCAGTTGATGTTACTGGTAATTCTTTCTAGTTTGTGTTCTGAGAAATAAATCTTTCAAAAACTGATATTTGCACATCTTTCTCAAAGGAGAATGACAGAAAAAACATTCATTACTGTGCAATGAAATGCTAAGAAACTGTGACAATATCTTGCCGAGAGAACTTAGAATCAAAGCAGAAATATTAATGACTGTGTGATCAGATGAAAGCTGATTGCATGGTGCAGGAAATATTACTCAGTATTTTCTCAAATATTGTGAAAGACATTTCATTATTCATTAGTTTAAACAAGGAAGTCAATAAGGTGCATCTGTCAATAATCCAAACTATTAGCTGATGACTGGATGATTGTGGGTTGGATTGGAGAGAAACAGTAGGTGTTACTTCAGCTAGACACCAGTTCAACATCTCATTCAGTCAGGTATCTTAAGATATAAGAAGTCCTAAGCCTCGGTAGCCTTTCAACATGTAAGATGAAAAGTGAAGAATAAAACTGAAATAATTCTTAATTTTCAAATAAAACCCCCTTTTCCTAAAGTGCTACTTCTATAGCATCATTCTTTCATTCGCAGCTCATGGCCACTAGCTAAGAGCTCATCTTCTATCGACATGTTTTCAAACAATATTTCCCAATTACTAAGCCATATATGAAAGATGATTCTTCACATAAAAAAAAAAACTTCAGGGATTTTCTTTTCTCCTCATCAAAAATCGATGTACAGGAAATTGCTCAAATTTGTCAGAGCAACTACTTCTGTTGCAGCTTAATCATTAGACCTAGCCAGCAAGAGAGCCTGCTATACTACCTTTTCCAAGAAATCAGCTATTGTGTCTTACAGAGTAACCTGATAGAATTATTTGCTTCATATCAGTGGCTCTTTTTCACTCTGTTTTTTTCCTAAATCACTGGTGGAGCTATGCTTGTTGCAGCCTGTTCCCAAGTGTGGTGTACTAAGAAGCTAATTTCTAGAGATAGTAAAGATCACACACTCATATACCAAATGCAAGAAGGAAATGGCTGAGAAAAATGTTTGTGCTGAACAAGGGAGAATTTAGAGTTGTAAGTTGTGAGATATGTCTTCCACTTGCCCTTATGTTAAAGCTACAAGGAAATAATGAAAAAAATATTAGTTATAGGCTGCTACACTTTCAACATGATCCAGGAAAAGTTCCATACATCACCTAATTCTCTCCTCCCCAAAATACTGTTTTTCATTGATAGACAGACATCTCAACTGGATTTTTTTCTTCCCGTCTTAATTTTTTTATTTCTTTCTTCAACCAGAAGCACCCTAAATTACTGGCAAGCTACCTAAGTCAAAAAGCAAAAATTACAAAAGAAAACAAACAAAATAAACCATGGCACTTTCTTCCTTCAAAGTAAAGAAGCCTCCTGAGCCTCATAAAATATCCAAACAAGGCAGGAAAGTACCCTAAGCAGCCACAGCCCTTTAGCAACTGTTGACCAAAGTACACAGAACTAGCTGCAAATTTCGTAAGCCTAATGAATGGTCAGCAATTAGTATTATTGAGGTGGAATGTACCTCATAGAAATATTCAGTCTCTCATATCAGTGTCACACACCACAACATTAATGGGATCAAGATGCAACAATATTAGTTTCCATGACAATACAGCACATGCGCTCAGCAGCACCTCCCTGGGTAAACAGTAATCCTTCAGAAAAACAAGAAGGTCATTACAGCAACTTGTCAAATCAATGCAGAGAGTGTCTGAGCTGATTAAGGCATCTTCTCTCAGCTCTGACACGGTGTCAATAGTACTGGGCCACTAGTGCTCAGTCAGATGACTGAAGTGAAATGCCCATCAGTCAGGGAGCTGAGGTGGACTAATGATTCCCTGTGCTGCCTATTAGAACTACATGACAACTCAATCCTGTTTGCTTAAAAAAAAAAAAAGAAAAAAAGAAAAAAAAAGTGACCTTGTTGCTTTGTTTGAAGCTGAATTAAATTGACAACAGCAGCTAATCTTTACCTAGGGCGATTAAGAGAATTAAAGTACAACAACAAAGGCACACAAGGTTTTATGGTTTATACTCTTAGTTTGATAATGCTTGCAATCTACTAGGGTCTTTATAATCAAGTACAATGTAAATACGTATTCCAAGCCAAGCTATGTTTGAATTGATCTGAATTAATCTATTTGTAAGAGGACAATATTTCCAGTGAATAAATGTGCAGAGAGAAAGTATAGTCCAAATACAGTAATAATCAGGCAGCAGTTTGAAGAAAAAAAAAAAGTGAAGGAAATGTTTAAAAGAAAAAATGTTTGGCTACTACTCCAGGCAAAGAAAGGATATATTCGATATGAGCATTACTTTAAAGATACTTTAGGGTTGTAGCTTTTAGCATGAATACATAGTGTCACAGGATGTCCCTTGAAATACAGGGCACGATATGTACCTTGTTATTTTATAGCTATCTTTAAAATGTTTAACAAATGGTCAATATAAAGTAAAGGAGTAACTATGTAGGTATACATGTTTTTCACCTCAGGCCATTCGAAACTGATGAGCTTGATGAAAGTCTTCATGTCCACATTGTGTTTCTCAGCAGTTTATCAGTTTACATTACTGACCTACTCAATCAAGAAGAAGACAGAAGTTAAGAGGAGGAAAGAGGAATCCTGGGCAGAATGTTTTATCTATGTTAAAGAGAAAATCTGAGTTCTTACTAAAACTAAGAGATTATTTTTCTTTGTTCCACTCATGCACATGCTGCTTTAAAGATGTACTTCTACTCACATCAGCAAGAGTTGAGTTGACTTTAACCAGTTAGATTTATGAGAAATGTGTACTGCACCACTGAGCTTGAGCTGTGGACTGCACCGAGGAAAAGGATGAAGAAATATGCAGCTGCTTGAATTCTTTTCATTGATGCCTCAAAACCCAGTAAAGCTGTAGCTAATTGATATTGGTGAACTTTTAAACACATCCTCATTTCAAGAGCACTATTTTTTTTTTTCAGATGATGTGTATGAGAACAGAATAGGGTTCATATCTATAGAAAATCTACCATAAAGATAGGATACAAAGCCTGTACAAAACCCGCTGCAGAGTAACAAGCATGATGAGGACAAAGGGGATTTATGTTTACCAAGAAAGAAGTCATTGGAAGGACCAAATAGCTCAAGGGACTGGTACTGAGTTTGAAAGCTTTTCACCTCTTAGTATCAAACTCAAATCTAGCCCCCAGCTGTAGCTATTGAAGGTCATTATCATCCACTGGCTGTTCAATATTGTGAAAACAGCCCACTTCTCATTGGACAGCGAGTCACATTTCAAAGACAGCAGCATTTCTGAGGTTCATTAGAACACATAATTTTGGTTTGAGAGTGGAGCACTTTATCAGCTGCTGAGCATCATGCCCTCCAGAGGTTGACAGATCAGAGAAGAAAAGTTTGCAGTGCTGCCACAATGCTGTCTGTGCTGCATGTGACAGATGACTTTTATTGCTATGTCTCAAATCAAGCAGGTTTGAACTGTACCTGCACAATTTAGAAATTATAAAAAATATATTTAGATATTTCCATGCTTGATTCTGGTTTTATTCAACAGACAGTGAAAATTTCAAGCAGTTGCTCACTCACCTAAAATAGGAAAAGACATTTTAAGAGTGACTTCCCAGTAACAGGTACAGTGAGAGAAAGCCTTTGACAGGAAATACAGAGAATGTTGGATTTCTTCCTGAAGTTCTCATTCTCTGTTCTAAACAATTTATTAGTGGTGTATCTCAGGTAGTCATATGTGTAGTTCTTACTTTAATTCTTTCAGCATCAGGTTTATAATATATGTTTCCCTACACCAGTTGATAAGGGCACTCTTACCCTGATTAGTTTATGTTGTACAAAAGGTTCATCAGTGCTCATTATTTTGCATAATTAGGTGAAGCACAAGCACATACACATCAGTAAGCCTGTGCAATTTGCTTTCAGGCAAAGTAAAAATTTGTTATTTGAGTACAAATTTGCCATTGTAGCATGAAATTTCCATTGATATAGAAAATCATATATTGTTATATTTACATATTTTACAGAAGTATTTTTTATAAAAGATTATCTGGATAGAATCATAGACATTTAGAGATACACTGTCTATGGTGTTCCAGCATGCTCTGCTGGAGTATGACAATGTACAACATTATTCCCCATGTCCCTACTGGCAGCCTGTGTAATAGGTACTAGATCTATACAACCCAATAGCAAGAATTAAAAAATATTAAGGTCTTTCAGTGGGGAATGATTTAATTGTTGGTTGTTAATCAACCTGACCATGTTTCAATAATCTTGAATTACTTTCTAATCTGACAGCACATGCATGCATGAGAAAGAACACTGGGGAAAGACAGGATTTTATATAATAATTCTGAAACATGACTAAGAGCTCTCTCATTTTATATGATGATTGAAAGTTAGCCAAAAAATAATGAGGTAGAATGATCTATTTCTACATGCAAATTAAAGCTGACAAGATAGCAGACCATTCTAAAAGAAAAAAAACCAAACAAATACCACAAAAAAACACACACACACACACAACCCAAAACAAAACAACAAAACAAACAAAAAAACCCCAAACCAAAACCCAAGGAAAACAAACTAAAGAAAAAAGCTGATTTTCTTAATGTTAAGTGATATTTTCCCATTAAGCATTATTTCCTAGAAAACAGAAACTTATATTTGTGATACCACATGAATCTTGAAAGATGAAGAACAAATATCTCTTGTAGGTTTCTAACAAGTGAAGATAACATCAAAATTGAGTCATTTCCTGATTGTTAGGCAGGAACTCTTCTGCGTAGTTCATAATCATCAGTGATGACAATTACTGTCTCTATCAGGAGAAAATATGTTAATTCTAACTCAAACAGCGCCCTTACAAACTAGAAGAATTTGTGAGAAAAGAAATATACTTTTCCTGATATTTGTGTATAAATAACAGTTGCAATTACCAGCAAATTATCCCATCACAGATCAAAGAGAAACAAACAAACAAACAAAAACACAAAGGAAGCTTTAAAGAACTGAAAAATATGTATCTTGGAATGGTAATTTACATATACCTATTTAAAGTTCTTGTTCAAGCAGTGCTGTTATTTAAAAATAATACTAATAAATAAACTGTAGTACATAATTTCTTCAAAGCCACAGCTGATACTTCAAGGGTAACTTCCTATCTTACCAAAACCAAAGGTCATGGACACTAAAACCTCAGATCGTTTTTGCCATATAGAATTAGTTGTTCAGTGTAAAGAAAAAGTGCTTAATTTTGAAGGCAGAATTTGAGGATATTAACATATGCTTTCTTTAAAAGCTTGAATTAACTTTGGAGGTTTAAATACTCTTAGCAAAAATAATTTTGAGTGTATTATTCCTTCAGTAACCCCAAATTTATACTTCTATTTCAAACATGTCAATTTATGCCTTGAAGTCATAGAACAATTCTCTAAACAATTTTTCTTTGCACACACCTGTATAAATGTGTATGTATGTGTAAACATTTAATAATCTCTTTTAACAGGATTCTCTATAATGAAAGCAAACAGAATTTAGCAAAAAGTAGCTTTTTTTTTTTTTTTTTAAGCAACACGCAATTTTTTTTTAATAGTAAAAGATCCTTTTAGGAGTCTTGCAAATAACAACAAACTAACAAGGCAAAGAAATAACCTAAAATTATTAGTACAATAACCCATTTATGTCAAGCCAAAGCTAGAAGCAGGCATCTTCTACTTGCAACAAAGCCACATTGATCCCAAAGCACTGCCATAGATTCAGGAATCGAGATTAAATTATGCTCAGGACTACCAAGAGATAAAGAGATGGCTAGTCACAAAAACCATGAGAAAATGCCATAGCTGATAAAGGTTTCTATGGAATACCTAAAAAATCCCTGCTTATTTTATACTGACATTTCAGGCTCTTTGAGATACTGTAATCATTAAGCAGAGGCTGGGTTTCTCCTGTGAGCAAGACTTCAGTCCCCCAAAGTACCACTGAAATTTTTTTGCTACATAAATTACTTGCCTCACAAACGTTCTCACATACTCCATGAAAATTGTGACTCAATGAGAACAAAAGTGCTGGTTAGAAGAAAGGCTGTTTTTAGAACTTATACTGTTCTTCTATGCATTTTCTTAAACCTATTAGGATCCATAGAAATGTATCAAGAGCCTTCACTGTTTTTTTCACAGTTCTGTCTCAATTCAGAGCTCCTTGCTGCTGCAGCCCTCAAAGGCTCACAATGGAGACAGAACTATAGACCTATAGGTACCTCAATATCTCAAAGAACCACTTTATAGTAAGGTAAGTGACCTTATTTTCCTATCAAGTATGTGTCCAATTGGCAAACAAAATTTCCTCAAGATGACAGTGATAGCACCAGGCAAATAGAGACTGAAGGCTCTCTTCAGCTTGATATTCAACCTAAATGACATACTAACTACACAATGTTTAATAAAAGGTAGTAAGATGCTACATATAGCCATTTCAAACATCTTAAATATCGGCATGTAAGAATCACAAGGTCTAAAGCAAACATTTTTTCTGTCCTAGAAGAATATACATCAAGGTTCAAAAGGACAGATTTGTTGCTTCACAGGAAGAAGGTGTAAAAGTCATAACTGATCTATTTAGACATTCTTAGTATGACATAATTTAGCCTGTGGATGCATCCACATAAAGGTAATGTTAACTATTAAAAACAAAGGGATGATACATAGAAATCTTTGATGATGAACAAAGTATGTATCTTCATCCTTCACAGTGTCCAGCTTTCCTTAGAGGAGAAACTCCATCAGCTACTGAAATAGTTCAAGGAGAACTGTGGTACTATCTCATTGATCAATTTTGACTCTGTTTTCATGTCCACCACTGCTGTTTACTTACTATCCATGCAACAATAAGGAAAGATATATCTAAATAATTAGCTGTTGTTATTAAATTCTGAGCTGCATGGTCTGACATCCAAAGTGGGACTCAACATTAGAACAGTAATGTTGAAATTCCATATGGTGCCAAGTTTCATCCTGAAAGTATGGCTAATGTTCCTGACAAATTTCAACACTATCAAGCATCAAAAACCCCCCAAAAACAATAGCGTGCAGGATCAACCATTTTATTAATTCTGCTTTACAGAAAAATGGTAGTTCCAGTGAATTTTGTAAAACCCGAAGTTCTCCAAAGGAAGAGGAAATTTACTCAAGAATCTGTTCTTTTCAGAATAAATTCAAATACAAGGGTAACGACTTCTGTGGAAACAGAATATAACCTACATAGTACGTGGACAGTGAGCAAAAAGATTGCTGGAAATGAAGATTAATCTATGAGCTTATGAAAAGTGACGACAAGAGGAACACTTGACCCTCATAAATCATCTTTGGACTGTTTGAAGAAAGAGGAGCTTTTTAAATGCAGACTCAAATTTCTGTGAATCTTCAAGAGTTCTGTTAAAAACAGTAAAGATATTACAGACTGCTACTGACAGAAATGTTTTGTATCTGTTACATATGTGTACAAGGGGCAGAAGTCCTGTATTAAAAAGAACTACAAATGAAGTCATTAAGGTCGTAAGAACTTTCTGAGTATGTCAGCTTAAGATGCTGTTGTACAAATTTTACTCTCTGTAATAAATCCTCGTATGCTCCCATAGGATGTGATGTAACAGACAATAGTGTTCATGTCCATGAAATCGTGTAACCCAATGGGAATCATAACAGAATTGTTAAGCATTGGCAAGGTTTTGAATGACTGTAATTAAGTAACCTACTTCTCTCCTTGTGTTCTACCACAACAGCTGAGGTCAGCTGCAACACTCAAGTCCCTAAACATAAATGTCAGGTGATGTTGACAGGAAATTTTCAGCAAAAGCCTATGGAATTCACTTCTTTTACTCTAGCTTTGACAGAGCTCAGGTCAGCTGACAATCAAGATGTAGAGCAAGGTCTCTTGCATAATAATCCCCAGGAGAGCCATAAAGGTGCCTTTTAGTATGCTACTGTAGCTAAATAGTTACCTAAGCACATTAAATACAAACAATATTCTCATTAATTTGTATTTTTAAATTTAACATACTTGGCTAGAAACATGGCTTGTTGTTGGTACCTTTTTTTTAATCCCATCAAAAATCAATGAGAGAAGCTGTATATTAAAGAGTTGGAGGGATGACTGACAACGCAACAGACACATGATGTTTACATCTGTAATGAGAAAAGCAAAGAAAACATACAGTAATGAGGGGTAATTCAGAGAATAATCAAAGTAATATTGTAACGACTACAACCAGCATATCGTGCCTGAAGGGAAATATCCTGAAGGGATATTTTGCCTAAAGGGATATGGTCTATACCACAAAAGCTTGGAGCCATTGAAACCCCTAGAGTAAGATGATAATGGCCGTACATAAAGTATAATTTATTTACAATTTGAGGAAGGTTTCTATCAAGTCCCTAATGACAGGCTTACTAGTTACATTAAAAGCTGTGCTGATTCTGATAAAGGCACGAAGTCAATAAAGCAAAAAGGATCTGCCATACAAGGAGAAAATGGATGCTGTTTACTAGGCAAGAAGAAATAGAAACCTGGGTGTCAAATCAGACTTTTAAAAAATCTGTATTAAAAGAACTCTTAGTAGATGATCTCATGGCAGGAGACAGATTGTACTGAGTACTCATAAAGAAGCACTATTCTTATTCATTTTGTGCTTGTGTTTTTAACTATTTGTGGGAAAGGGAAACTGAAGGGTCTTGTAGGAGTAGAAGACTTCTAGCTATTTTCCCAGAGTCGCTGAACAAATAAGACATATCAATAAAAACATATGTAAGGATAAAAGGAGAAATTTATAAATTACTTTAAAATATACCACATGGAATAAACAGCAATAACAGGAAAGTGAAATTTATTTTTGCATAAGAAATTAATGTTCTGTCTTTCAGTACTGTAAATTAGGAGATACTCCATTGAAACCAACCTGGTTGTACTGGTGTATATCTAGTGAATAAAAAGGAAATCACCACCATCAAATCCAGACTTGTAAAAGGCAGACAATATCAAAAGAGAAAAATTGCCATGTGCTTGATGGAAATTGGTAGAGTTTATATTAATTAGTCCTTATTTCCTGACACGTTACAGTAATACTTAAGACCTGAAATCCTACCAGTTTTCACTGTCCTGCAATCGGTTCTTCATGGTGCTCAAAACTTATTCTAAATAAGCATGGACATTTTGAAACCATGCCCTGCTCTCACAGTGATCCTAATTGTATGTTATTACATATTTTTTTGATCCTTACCTAAACATCTATCATGACATGTTAACAGAGGCCATTAAAAAATAATTTGAAAAAAAACAAAACAAAACCAAACCAGAACAAAACAGGATAAAGCTTCAAATATGGTGTAAGGATATTGTTTACAATATACTATGGTTTTATAAATGCACATAGAGTACAAACTACCATCACTGCAGCTACAGCCAATCCATCCGAACCCATAGTATATTTAAGATGTAAAATCTCACAGTTGGGATTGCCCTGTAGATCATCTCTATAAAGGAGATCTCCTTAAGGGAAAAAAATGCATTTTTACAGCCATAAGTTGTATCAGAATTTCTTTGGTTTGTGGAATTCAATAGTTTTCATAAATTAATTAGAAGAAAACCATCAAAGCTTCCATGCATGGTGTTGTTTTAGTTGTTCACAACTGAATATGTTTCAGAACAATCAAAGTAAAACTTCTTCACCTGCCCACTGTACAGGATAGTCCCTGCAGAGAGGCTGAAACTGAAACCTTACACCTTCTGCCCCTTGTGACCATTAAGCTTCTAGGCTGAAGGGTCATGTTCACTGGGTCCATCCATGAACCTGTAATTCTTTTATGCATAATGGGTGGTATATCCTTAAGGCCAGCAGGGTACCTACAGGGTAGAAAATCCTGTGCAGGACCAAGGACCAGGAAATTCTGGTAAGGAATCAGTAAATTCTGTGGAGGTGGAAAGAGTGGGTTTGAAATATGTTCCCCATTTGGAATGCATATAATTGTAAAGGCATGCTCTTCCTCCACAATCCAGAAAAGATTTAAGACTCTACATTCTTTATGGAGATATGCATATTCCTTATGGAAGTGCATATCACCATGTAAGTAAGGCTCTCCTCTGGATTTCCTGTACCCTTGTGTTCCCACTCAGTGGGGCATCTGCTGTAGGTACCACCATGACCTTCCTAATGCATTCAACAGAGTTTAGAGAGCTCACTTAAGGCTTTCAATACCAGTCTAGAAAGGAGGCATCTAAGAATTAATAATTAACTAAAGCACACAATTCACACCCATCTGTGATTTTAGTCTAGTCCCTCAAAAATACATGCAGGAATCTAAATACTAAACCTAAGGTATTCAGATGTATACATGGATAGACATTTTTTACCTTAAGCAGAGAAATGTCAAAGGTATAAGATGGGCTAAAGATCAGAAAATTGTGGGCACATTGCAGGAGCTGTAGCAATAGGTCTCTGTCTTGTCCCACTCCATGGATGACGAGGGAGGTGAATCATTACGATCCCCTGATCATAATGGTTCTGTCTCTGCACACCAGGGACACAGAGGCAGTAGAGTCACAACAACCGTGGAACAATATAAAAGAATTTATTGGTTATCCCTATCAAGAATCAACAAATGGTGTGGATAAAGGTGTTTTCGCAATAAAGGTTATTTTCTTATCAATTACTTTAAGGCACAACTAAGTATCAAGGAGGAGGAAAAGAAAAGATGGGAAGGGGTGAGGAGAGAGAGAGAGGTTAAGATAGAAAGATATCACCACACTTGGATCCAGTGAGGTCTCACAGGACCAATCCAAATCTCGAGTTCATTGGTGGTGGGTGCACACTGATCAATATTTTCCCATCTCTTTTTTATGCCGGTGGCATCCCCAATTTACATACGAAGCATAGAGGCGGTCCTAATTTGCATGAGCCCTTTCTGATGCAGAGTCTGCTTTAGACCTCCACCTGGTGCAGTCACAGTGGCTAGCAGAAGAAATTAACTCAGGGAAAAGACACCATCCTGTCTACACAGAATTTCTCTCTTCCTATCATTAATTTATCTGCAATGAGCCAGGAGAGGACAGCAGAGCCATTGAGCCACTGACACCTCCTTCCTGCATTCAGACCTTGCTCATCTTCTGACCAGATCTTACCAGCACACAAGGCATCAGCAGTTGCACTCTTACAGTTTCTGTGAAGAAAGTATCATAGGGGTGTTATTTTTTCCAAGAAAATTTTAGTCATGAAACAAGAGTAGAAGCATAATTTGTAAGTTATAAGCAGGACCAAAATTTTAAAGGAAAAGCCAGCAAGATAAGACAAATGAGTTTGTTCACAGGTAAATAAAATGAGCAAGTTGGAAAATCCTATCCTGATTCTAAAACTCAGAATATGGAGAGCATGAATGAGAAGGGTGTTTTAGATGAAAGAGTTATAAATGAAATATTGACTTCTCATCATAGCAGAAAAAGATATAATACAGTCTAGCAAATCTGTAAGCATTCATAAGAACTTCTTCACTCATGTGAATGTACTCTTTGGGAGCAGTAAGACAGCAGGAAACAAGGGAGACATTTATTTGAAACTGTAAAAATTGAGAATAAGAAATACTGTAATCTTGAACATCCATCAGAGGATAATTGTTGTTTTTCATTTAGTGGCAAAGTATGACTTTCCGAGGGCTGGTAGAAGGATCACTGTTTCACAAGGACAGCTCCGATGATGAGCGATAGTCCTGGTGTCCTAGTAAGAAACTTTATCTTTTTTCCTCCCCTTGCCATGCCATGCTGCTAGCTATAAAAGCTTGGTGTAATCCCCAGAGTTTATAGAGGAAGCACATTAGATGTAAGGAGGACAACGCAGACATTGGCTTTGGCAGTTTGTGTGAACTGATTAAGGGCAGCAGCAAACTCCCTTGATGGACTAAGAGAAATGTATTCCCCTTTTGAATCACTATTCAGAAAGTACCAGAACAACCAATCTGAGTTACAAGTTCACCATGTTTGTATGTAAAAGTATAAATTCACATACATATCAATACTATAGACTTCTAGTAGAAAATAAATCTTTTTGCTTTTTTCTTGGTTTGTTTTAATTCTGTACACATCTCTACAAACTTCCCCCAAAGTCAATTAGTGTTTTAAAACCTGACTCTAATCAAAAGAAAATGGGATCTTGTTACAGTTATATGATGAAACAGCACACAAAGGGAGAGATAGTGAATTTAAACATTAGGCATTCTGACTTTGATACACTTCTGGAACTGAAATCTTGTCAGGAAAGGAGCACACATTCTTTCTCATTGGATCATTCTCATTAAATACAGTAAGTTATAGAGAGCAGAAAAATCTCAGACTAGATTAGCAATACCATATTTTCCACATTAAGCAAGGAGAGAAAATGGAACCCAATTAAAACATAGTGTAAGCAAGCACAAACAGTTAGCTCTGGGGAAAAAAAAAAAAAAAAAACCAACTAGTTTTAGACAGTAAAACAATGCTGCAAGCCCACACAATCATTCACTTAAAAATTTCTCACCCTTTTAATAATACGTCTTTCTTTTACAGCATTTTTATGAAATCTCTCCTATACTCTTGGACATAAGCCATGATGTATCTAAAATCTAATAATATATACAATGGACTGTTTGCTAGATTCATTACAGGTTTTTTTTCAAGTATGGAAATCCATGTAATTATTTTCTACCAATATCTTTGTGTGCATTCTCTTTACCATTCTACACTGTATAATGTATGATGAATATATGATATATTGAAAGGTATAAATTCATTCTATAAATACTAGAAATAAAACTCCTTAGAAGCAAA